>JAVJAQ010002684.1:0-458338 GCA_032362365.1 Zygogramma bicolorata | reverse complement strand
ATATGATAAATTACGATTTCTATTATGTAGCGTTATGATAGCGTAAATTTCTTCATTTTATGATTTCTATTTTGTACATTATGACGAAATAGGTGACCCCATGTGGTACAATGTACCACTTCTGGCAACGCTGATTTAGTGGTAATAACTCACAAAGCGGCAGCACTGGTTAACGGCTAACAGTAACGTCACTAACGTGTCATGTATGGTAGCGACTTCAACTCAATTTTCATGCAAACCCGTAAACGTTACCGTTATATATCATAACGTTAACGTTAAGATGCCTAGGAGTCCTGGTGATTCAACTGATTGGATTTTGTTTAGATTTTTGTGGCGAAAAAAACAATCGACGCCTTTGAAGGTTTCCCCTATTTTTTCGGTAGAGGGCGTTATGTTCCCATTTTTCAAATTGATGACAAGTGTCAAGTTAATTGTCATATTGTCATGTCAGTTTGAAATTTTGATGTTTACGATGTTTTTATCGTGTTTATTTGTTGATTTCATTGCTTTTGAATATCGAAACGTTGTTACTGGTATCTCATTGTCCACCCATTATCCTTTAGGTTGCGATCTCTTCTCACTAGCCAATCAAATAAAAGTGGAAAAACCCGACTGCACATTTTCACTTAGTGCAAATTTAGCTTCAGGCAAGACTGACAAGAGCGTGTTGGCGACATCTGTACATATTGTACGGAAACCTCCAAAAGCTCAATTATCCACCAAAAATCAAGTAATCCAGATTTCGCCACTTTTATCCCAAACTTCTACAGGTATAAGTAAACACACCAGGGTTTCCAGGCATCTTAGTTAACGTCTACGTTGAGGTCTACGTATTGCAATCACTTCAACTCTCTATCAACTGTTGGTGGCAACTAATCTTTGCGTTGTAGGCAATTGCCGCGTCTAACAGCTTACAGCGGTTAAAGCCGCTGCACCAAATTTGACAGTTTTCCATGGGGGAATGTCAAATTTTGTTAAGCGGCTCTAAGCGCTGTAAGCTGTTAGACGCGGCCATTTGCTATAGCGGATTCTTTTGTAAGAACTTGTGCAATTTTTGACAGAAGAGAGTAGCACACTGATTCTGCACGAGTTCTACCAAAAGAATTCGCTATTAGTTCGTGTTCCAACAACCGCCATTTTTGTCACGTGATATAGATGGCCTATGGCTAAGATTCTATAGGGTCTATAGCCACCTTACCTCAAGGATAGTAAACTAAAATAGTTAACTATCCTTGACCTTACCTATGGCCTATTGCCTAGTATGGAAATAAGGTTACGTATACGTACGAAATGCCATCATTTTGGAGCGTCAATGGGGTTAAAGTAAATTGAAAATGAACCAGAGAATTTTCTACCACTCCCTTAATTATTATTGTCTACAAAGAACAAAACTGTTTGGGAGTTAATGTTATTGGTATTCAAAGGTTGGAAAAGGATTTATATATTTTCCCCAGAAAATGATGGGAACACACATTCTTCGTCAATTGTCTTTTACACATAATTCCACCTTCTACAAAACATTTTTCCTCAAATATTCTTTATTTTTCATGAAAAAATTGGAAATTTCATAAGCCCAACCGTTTCGGTAATTCAATTCCAGTTTCTCTCGTGAGAAATAACATTATCACCAAAAAAGGGTGGAGGGAATGGTACGTAGGAGGCACATAATAAATGAAATGTGTTTCCTTTTCGATCATAAAATTGAACAAAAAAGTGGAATACTTTTATAGCTATGCTTCTTTTTCGACCTTTTTCGGAGCTATTATACAGAATATTTTGGTTTGCGGAGGACAGACTTTACTTTTTTTTTGTCTCCAACGAAAGTATAATTCACCGTTCTTTTCTATCGGAAAGGTTTTGTTCTGTGGTCAATTTTCACCTGTATTAGGAATGGAACGTGTGAATAGTTTTTCTTTCAGCAGCATAATCAGACAAACTCGAAACTATTTGTGATAGCCATTTATTAGCTGCAATGAAGATGCCTTTTTTTTAATTCTTGCAACCAAATATTTCGAGGAGTATTTTACTCAGTTGAAAGTTGTACTCTAAATTTTCAAAAGAGGTTTTCCACTCAGGGTTCCGCAATCAGATTGCAGGATTCCCTCAAAGATTTCCGGTGGAATTTCTGAGTTTCAAAATGGATTTGCAAAGATAGGTATAGTGAATTTTGTACACCGGATTTCCGAAGTGATTTATCTCTCGAAATATGTATATTTTATTTACAAACCGATATGAACTTCTAAATGTGGTCTATGCAAGATAATCTGTTTAGAAAAAACCAGTGTAATTTGGGATTTTGGGATTGATCGAATGACCGAATCTAATAACGCAATGGTTATACTAGTTGTTGTTCTGTATCCGTCATCCAGTCTTTGGCCACGTTTACACCGTGCGCTAATTTGGTATTCTGACCAAGTTGACCATACCAAATTCAGACTAAGTCAATAATTTACTGCCTGTTTACACCATCTTCAATTAGTAAACAGTATGGTCCTTATTTGGTGAGCATACCAAAGAACATGACAGAAGTATAAACAGGTTTGCAACTCTGCTGTACTTTTTGACATGAAAACATCAAATAATTCATGGATTAGAATCAGAAATAATAAAAATAAAAAATGTGGTTGTATTGAGTTGATATTAGGCAGAAATATATAGAAAAATGGATTTGAGAGTAAGGAAAATTGTAGTACGAGTATATTGGCAAATGATGAATTGTGAAAGAAAGGCGAGATTGTCAAAAATCATAAGGCTTCATAGAAGGAATATGAGAAAATATCAGGAGATGAGAATAAAACAGGTGAGGAAAATGATAATAAAATGATAGAACAACGAAATACACAGAGCTCGGACTGCTAAGCAAAGATTCAAACCAAATTTTGCAACTTGCGGATAGTCAAGGCCGTAGGTGTTTACACCATCTTGGTCACTTAACTATTTTGGTCTGGTCACCTGACTAAGTGTACTGTTTACACCAAGATGGCCAAGACGATTTGGTTAAAATAAAGTCATTAGTCAGCTTACCAAGCGACGGTGTAAACGTGGCCTTTGTCTTTAGTCTTCTTCTTAATTTTATGAGGATGGGAAACAACGATTATATAGGCGAAAATCGTCAACCGATAGATGGCGCTGCTAAATCCAAGATGGCTTCACTTTACGGTGAACAACAAACTTTGGCCATTTGAAGTAATGGTACTATTAGTTCATGTTTTGCATTCTTCAGGCCTTGTTGAGTGAAAATTACTGTTTAAACGTCTTCAGTTGGTTTGTGTGCTGAGGTAGTTACATGTTTGGCTAGTATTACAGCCTCATTTTACTCGTGTTATAATTTGAACTACTTCACCAACCTACATTCCAGATCAAAATGTCTTATCGAATTGGAGCTACGTAATATTCTGGATTACGTGGAAAGCAGAACTAGCCCGTTGAAAGAGGGTGAAGCTGTGTTCAAAGCAGGGCATATCATTGCATAGGGAGTGGAATTGTTTTTTGTTCTAAAATTGTTCGTTTCCGTTAACCAGCTGACGAACGTCAACCCTCAGAAGTCGAAACTTGTGCGAGCAATGGATCAACGAGGCCTTACCTTTTAACGTGCGATTACCCAGCACGGTGGCCCGGCGAGGATTCGAACCCCGGCCTTCCGCTTGATAGGCAGATATGCTAACCACTACACTACCGAGACCACAATAAGAAGAATAAGAAGAAAGTAATTATAAAAATAAGGAGCTTATGTTTGCGAACATTAGCTTTAGTAGAGCATCCACATGAAATCAATATATTGCTGGCTGATGAGGAATGGAAATGCCAATGTTTCTGCAAAGCGGGTTTATCTGGGCTTTGCAAACATATTGCAACCCTTATATTATTTTGTTATTGAGTAGGTAATGTCATTTCCTAAATATATAGAAGTAAAAGTTGATTATCAAGAAATTTTTGCATATAATTAGCTTTTTGTGATAAATAAAGGATCAATATATCAAATTTAATAAAACATGTCACCGAATATAGTGTTTCAACAAATGATTTATTTTTACTATTCAAATAAATCATGAGAAAAACCTGATTTTTGTTTTGCTACTAAACCTTTTTCTTTACTTTTACATTGTATAATTCAGTACTGAGTATTTTGAAGAAAACTTACAGAACATAAGGTTTCTTCAAAAGAAAAAGCTGAAGAAATAGGTCGGGTACTCCACTTCTAACGTGCAGATCAACAACCCTAACGCTGAACTGATATCACTCGACTAACTATTCAATTCTTCAACAAGTTTATCATTTCCAGAAGAAAATTAATGATATCAAGTGTTAGAGTAACTGATCTCACACCAAAGGTTCCAATCTTACCAATCATGAATGAATCATGGTTTTAAAAAAATTGTCTAACCAAGGAGATGCAATTGTCTGTTATGCTACTGACTAATTGGGGGATAGTGTGAAAGGTTAAAAAACAGACTAGGGGCTATGATTTATTTACATAAATGTAATCATACTTTGCTTTAACTATATATTAATAAATATTATATTATAGTCTTGATAATGGCTTCAAAGTGGGAACTGAAACGTCCACTAAACTTTATTTTCAGACGCTCTAGAAAGTAGAGGCTACTTACAAACATATTTTTAGTTATTGGTTTACTGATCTTCAATATATTTTTTTTTCCTGAGAAAGCTTTTTGTCGTTAATGGGGAATTTAAGTAGTGAAATAGTACTAGTATTATAGAATGAGCACTGTGACACCGAGCAAATTTTTCTCGATTTTGTAGGAATACTTCAATGAATTCGCTGCATTTCGGATTGTAAACCATAACAACACTTCATAATCATTTCACTATTCGCACTTCTGTACTATATTAAGTTATAAAAATTTCCAAAATAATAATTCTAATTCCAACACTCATAAGACTCCATTGAAATAATATTTGTTGTTCACCGTCCGGTTAGTTCAAAAAAATATATAGATGGCGATCCCTTCGAAGTTTTAGCAAATACTACAAAGGATGGCCCAGTTCGGAGATTTTATCTGTCTTTCGTGACGTCCCCGGACCTACGTGCTCTTATGGCAGAACATCAGTCATGTAGGCCGTGTGACGTCAAAGGACAATGCAAATCCGCGTATGTGCAGTTGAAATTTGGCCAACGTACGTAGATAGGAAGTGAGCCATCCTTTGGAGTATATAATCATTGGATGGGAAAGACATTACATTAGACGAATGACAAAGACAAGGACAGTTTGACAGATGACGCATGACGGAGTATTTGGATACTCCAAATTCAAATACCAAAATAATGGAATCTTTCTCAAAAGAAAAAGAAACAAATTCGAAAAGAAACTTGCTTCATGTAAGTATTTATCGTGAACCCCACTTGTGATTCAATGCATATAAGGACCTCAGAGATTGATTCTATTCAAAAATTCATTCATAGGCTTCTTATATATATATATATATATATATATATATATATATTGTTCTAAAAAAAAAAAAAAAAATATATATATATATATATATATATATATATATATATATATATATATATATATAGATATATATATATACATTGACATTGCAACAATATTTTTTTAATCCCTTCAACATACATTTTAATTTAAACAATTTTCTTGGTGTAAAATTTTAATATTGGACTGTGAACATATTTTATCGTCTGTGACATGTTATACCAATTTACCAACTTTTTGAATACGACTAACCTCAAATACAGTAAGGTTCTAATTACTGATTATTTGAATTGATAACTTAAAATAAGAATTATGTAGCTTTTCCCTGAAAATGGTAATAAACATTATCGAAATATTGGAAAAACTGGTAAGAGTACACTTCCGTTCTGCTGCTCACCCAAAAAAACTACACAGTTTTGTTCTTAACTGGTCAGCAAAGACTTCCCCCCCAGTTATATTATATATATATATATAATTGTGTTAGATGTTCAGAATACAAATAAATCATTTATTTTATAGTTTTATTAGTATTTTCAATCATTCTCCTACAAAAAAAATGTGAGGATTTTGTGAGGATTTTCAAACTGAGGCGGGTAAAACGTGAGGGTTTTACACATGTTGTGTGGGTATTTTTGCCATTTTCGATTGGCAACACTGTCTTTAACAATACCTATAGAATTCAATCCGAAAGGCGAGTGTCAAAACTCTCCTCAGGTTATTCCAAACAAATATAACAATATTGTACATCTTATCCAATTCAACTTGGCACAGTAATTGGTTCCACATCCGGTTGCGCACTGATCTTACAATATCATTCGAATACCTATGGCTGCTTGTACCTCACTGTGCAACACACGTCATCATTTCCGTACCGAGATGAAATGGACAAGCTGTATATACCTATTTTATTTCTATCAACTCAAATATTGGATCCTCTCAAGAGTACTCAGACGTAGAATACATATTTACATAGATTGGTAATTTCCGTATCTTGCAAACATTTCAAATTTCTCTCCTCTATGGATTCTCGATTCAGGCCTCAATTACTTGCGCAAAGAAAATCAGTTCGCATGAATATCATCATGATCATTGATTGGTGATGCAATGGCACTCATTCCTGTTGCACCTTTGTTTCTCAGCTGATATGCTTGTCTTCCATATATAACACCATATCTTTTAACGAGTACATCAAGATTTACCTTGCTTTCTGTTGCATTACGATGATTATGATCATGAACAAAACTTGTAAACAACAATGATGAACACATAATATAATTACTCCAGTCTATGACGGTGAAAAAAGTGTAAACTGTGTATTTATCCCATACAGCACCGATTCGTATGAAAATTTGGATATAGGTTCTACTTACACTCTATTCCAAAATCTACCCCGTGCCGAGGGTTGCTTTCTCCCTGCGGGTGGATGCCACCCCTTCTTGGGGGTGAAATTTTTTTTATTGGAAATAGGTGCAGAAATCAATAGATTGACTGATTCTAAGCACTTTTCGTTCAATGGAGTTTTTTCTGAAAAGCAATACTTTTCGACTTATTCACGAGTGAATTTGTCGGTTTTCAGTAAAAAAAAAACACATTTTCAGATCAATTTTCGCGAATAACTGGAAAATAATGCATCTAATCGAAAAACATGCAGAGAGCAAACTTATAGCTTTTGAAAAAACAAAGGCGATTATTTATTTGTGATGTATGCAAACCCACTACAAACTGAATAATTGCTTGTTGAAAGTTGACTGGTATTTTCAAACGCCAAAATGGAAAGTTTCTACGTACAATAACCAAAAACCAATGCATTTTTCGGGAAAAACTAATTGAACCTTTTCTGAAGTCCTTCAAAAGTCCTTAATTTTTGTTATTCATAAAAGTTTCTAGCATCAAAACTGACCGAGGTATGAAGGAAATAATGTTGAATCCTTCTTTTTTCGTTGAAAAAAAATTGTGAATAACTCATCCTCTCTTCTCCCCCCTTTGAAAAAAATCGTTGTTACTCCATAATTCACTTCATTCATGTTCTTTCGATGAGTTCTGAGTTTTTCATCAATTGAAAGTACGTAGTTTTGGAAAAAATTGAGATTGAAGAGAAAAAATCATATACGTATTTCAGCGAAAAATCACAATTTCTTCGAAATAACTCGAAAAGTATTGATCACATGCAAAATTTTCTAGAGTACAAAATTGAAGGCTATTCTTCTCTGAAAATTTCGGTGTTTCATTCTTTTCTGCAGGATGAAAATAGAGTAAGATATGGCCAGTTAAATATTGTGAGGGTTCGCGCAAAGTACCTTTTTTGAGCCCTTTCAGCATGAACCTTTTCAAAAATATAATCTGAAACAAAAAATAATGTGAATGAGCTTATAGCTCTTGAAAAAAGCTAGGAAATACTTTTTTGGTGGATTCAATTGCTCGAAGACTAAGCGAGTTATGGGAAAAAACCAAAAACAATTTTTGTAGAAATTAGAGAATGTAAGTACATTAGTATATTGAAGAATACACACAGTGACTATATTTCAGGCCTAGTGGAACTATATGTGTATTATATATGTATATATACATATAGTTACTAGGCAACGATTTTTTCCAAAGGGGGGGGGAAGCAAGGATGAGTTATTCACAATTTTTTTTCCAAGGAAAAAATAGGATTGAACATTATTTCCTTCATCCTCGGTTAGTTTTGATGCTAGAAACTTTCATAAATAACAAAAATGAAGGATTTTTGAAGGACTTCAGGAAAGGTTCAATTAGTTTTTCCCGAAAAATGCATTGGTTTTTGGTTATTGTACGTAGAAACCATCCATTTTGGCGTTTGAAAATACCAATCAACTTTCAACAAGCAATTATTCAGTTTGCATACATCACAAATAAACAATCGCCTTCGTTTTTTCAAAAGCTATAATTTTGCTCTCTGCAGGTTTTTCGATTAGATGCATTATTTTCCAGTTATTCACGAAAAAGGATCTGAAAAATGTGTTTTTTTTTTACTGAAAACCGACAATTTCACTCGCGAATAAGTCGAAAAGTATTGCTTTTCAGAAAAAACTCCATTGAACGAAAAGTGCTTAGAATCAGTCAATCTATTGATTTCCGCACTTATTTCCAATAAAAAATTTTTCACCCCCAAGAAGGGGTGTCATCCACCCCCAGGAAGAAAGCAACCCTCGTCACAGGGAAAAAGAGTGTATGTAGATCCTGAATACAAATTTTCATGCGAATCGGTGCTGTATGGGATAAATACACGGGAAAATGGTCATAGACTGGACTAAATGTATTTGACGAGCAAATCGTATACCTACTTATACTTACCATTTTGTAATGCAGAGTTCACACCGTAAAATGATTCATATTTACAGTTTGCCCACTGTAATTCCAATTTAGGATTGATAAAAAATATATCAGAATATACTGTACTCCGTTAATGTACGTATACTGAAGCCCGTTCGATAAACAAGAGGGAAACACGTTTTAATACACATTCTAATCAAATCTGCAACATGAACAACCGGAAGCAAAACTTCAAACCCCACTTCCATTTAAATCACTTCATCAGTTTATATGAATTTATGCAATTATGCAATCACTCAATTGAAAAAAGTTGTCAATTCATAAAATTAAAATGAACTGAAAGCAATGAAGTCTGAACAAGGGATATGAAATGATTACAGGAAATATAATGGAGTTCAAAATTAGGTAAACGGAATTCAAATAAGCAACCAGAAATTGAACGAAAAGCGATATAATCTGTCAAAAAACTGTATCTACCCCCGTACTATTATAATACTTTTATCTACACCCGTACTCTAATAATACACTTATATGCCCACAACCCGTTTTATAATGAAATCCATTACGATACAGATTTTCAACCAATAGAAACCCATTATTTTTCAATCAAGCATGATGTGCATTTTGACGTTTGTCAAATCAAAATCAGTAGGTATTGAATTTTTGAAGAATTTAGTCAATTTTCGATAATAGTATGAAAATGTCTTATAGCAGTGATATAGAAGAATTACCAGCGAGTCCTCCACAGATGTCTTAGACAAGAAAAAAATACAATCGAAAGGATTATATTTTTCATTTGACAAATGCAACACATATGTTTTTATTCTCAACCAAATCAAATGAGCTCTCATGGCCGAGTGGTCGATGGCGCCGGCAGTGAACTGACACGTCTGGGTTCAATTCCTGACGTCGGCAGAGATTTTTTAAAATTTTTTCTCATTTCTCGTATTTTTCGTGGTTATAGCATTAACTATAATTTTGTAGAATTTTTCGAAGAAATGCGATTGATTACCTACTATTATTGTGTTCAATATAAATACCTAATAATATAATATTTTTATAGTTCTTCATTATTTATTTGGTGTAGATAAAATAGCGAATGCAATTCTCATGTAATGGTTATTAATACACTCGTATAAACCATACGAAACTCACCTTCGGCTCGTTTCGTATCCCGGTTTATGCTCATGTACTAATAACCATCATTACACGATCGTTGCATAATATACATCATAAGTATATATATTTCTGTGCTCGTAACTCGTTTTATAATGAAATCCATTACGATACAGATTTTCAACCAATAGAAACCCATTATTTTCCAATCAAGCATGATGTACAAGCTTTGCATTTTGACGTTTGTCAAGTCAAAATCAGTAGGTATTGAATTTTTGAAGAATTCAGTCAATTTTCGATAATCGTATGAAAATGTCTTATAGCAGTGATGCCAGTGATATAGAAGAATTACCAGCGACTCCTCCACAGATGTCTTAGACAAGAAAAAAATACAATCGAAAGGATTATATTTTTCATTCGACAAATGCAACACATATGTTTTTATTTTCGACCTAATCAAATGAGCTCTCATGGCCGAGTGGTCAATTACGCCGGCAGTGATCAAAAACGTCCGGGTTCAAGTCCTGACCTCGGAAGGGATTTTTTTTCATTTCTCATTGTTGTATTTTCCGTGGTTATACCATTAATAATAATTTTGTAGAATGTTTCAAAGAAATACGATTGATTACCTACAATTATTGTGTTCAATGTAAATACCTAATAATATAATATTTTTAGTTCTTCATTATTTATTGAATGTAGATAAAATAGCGTATGCAACTCTCATGTAATGGTTATTAATACACTCGCATAAACCATACGAAACTCACCTTCAGCTCGTTTCGTATCCCGGTTTATGCTCATGTAGGTATTAATAACCATCATTACAAGATCGTTGCATACTATACTATGTATTAAACAGGTAGGCACTGAAGGCAAGCAATAATTTTGAAATGGACCCGTAATCAAAGGGTAGAATTATATTATATTATATTATATTAAAAATTGAAGATGCTAATCCATTTTTTACCTTCTCCATTTCTGAACAGAGTGAGTTTATTCATTTCACTAGTAAGAGAATTTCTTTTGTTGTAGTTTTGGAGTTCTTTAGCTTCAATGGGTTAATTGGCTTCTAGACGCGTGAAATTCATTAAATTATGAAAAATTTCACAACAATATTCAAATATCAGATCGTGTGTATTGAGTTGCCTGATTATTCTTACGTTTTATTTGTGAAAGTCTGTATGTGTATGAATATTATTTCCATAAAAAGGGCATATTAATTTACAATTGAAGACATGAGTGGATGAAAATGACATGTTACATTTGCAAATTTTCGAGTGAAATGACAAAACGCGTTTTTAATTATAATTGGATTTATATTCCGTAAAGCCTCATCATAAGGATAAATCTATTATTCTTTTGGTGAAGATTCTGAATTATTCGTTGAGCATTTTTCAATAAATTTCGAAATTTGTGTACATGACACCTTTATCCAATGAATTCAGCCCTACAAAATTGCTACATTTTTCATGAATGAACGAGTTATTTTGTTTTTCAAGTGAAATGTATTTTATTATGTATGAAGAAAATTGATATTAACTTGTGTTTCTACAAAACAAAAAACTGAGAAAATTAAACAGATTTTCCTTTTTTTTTCTCATTATTTTTAATGTTTTGCGAAAAAAAAAATTGTTAAACCATCTGTGTTCTTTATCAACGAACTCCAGCTGTTCTCCTAGTTTGGAGTTTTTCCACTATAAGACTAACGCCATGGGGCAGTTGAAATAAATTGCTTATTTGTGACGCCGTTTACCTTTTTACCCCTGTTACATGTTTATCCAATCTGCAAAAATGGCAGGTATGGATCCAAATTTGTTCTGTAAAGGATATTATCCAAATTTCTCTACCCAAATTCAATTGAGAACATCGTAAATTTAATTTACTGTTAACCACATTTTGAATCAGTTTTTAATAGAAAACGATAAGTATGCCCGGAAGCTCGTGATTTATTAAAATGTTCCATATTATAACAGAGACAATTTTTTGTTCTGACAGAAATGATAATTTTTTCAAACTGATAAGGTATCTAAATCGTCTGGTGCTTTCTCAATTCCCTCTCAATTTTCCCAAAGTCACGTTGTCACCAAATTGTGACATAACACCTCTATCAACAAGAATATAATGATTACATATGTGAGTTAACACTTTCATCACTTCATATAATCCTTATTATCAATGATGAGTTGATTATTGCTATATTTTATGTTAGATCGATATCAGGGACGTTCAAAAAGTAAATAAAACCCAAAATTCCAAAAATGTGACTGACACCTTTATATCTACTTACGTCTTATTCAATTACTTTTTTTTAAGCGGAATAAAGAAATAACGATATAATTAACGTTTATTTGAAAAAATGACAAGTAAGTACTGATTAAATACAACTGGTGAACGAATTGAATTATTCGGAACCATAAAAACATTGCTTGAATTCTGAATTAGCTTAGTTGGTAGGGTATCCGGTAAGATGACCGCAAGGTTTTGGCGATTTTCGGCGTCAACACTTTTTTCTTTTCTCAATGTTTTATAGATAATTAGTTTCGACTCCAGTTTTTATGTAAATAATATCAATAAGGAAGAGGACTCAATAATTAACCATGTAAATCTTATAGGATTCACGGGTTTGACGGCTTACTGACAGCGGTGCGGAAAGTAAGCACACGAGTGAGGTCACTCATTTTCATGGGAGTAGAGAGTGCGATATGTGTTACTTTCCTATGTGGCATTTATGGAAACTGGTAGCTATCTGCTATCCAGATGTTTGATTCATAAATATTACATGATGAATAAATTCAAATTTTCATACAATTAAATTATTTTCAAAATTCAACCTGAAGTTTTGTTTTCCTGAAAATTAATTCGTTCGCTAATATTGACTTTCCTAGGAATCATACGCTTTCTTCAGATGTCTGCTGGATTTTGCGAATCTCATAAATACACTAAAGAAATGTAAATAACAGTGAGGGAAAGAATATTCAAATGTTCCCGGGTAATTGAGGTGAGAGGGCGCAACTGCGCAACAGTCAATCACAAGCATAATGATAAAATGGAGTCTTGTTTCTACGTGCAGTTTGTACACAAAATCTAATCAGCATTTTCTAATGTGTGTATATATATAATTATGAAGTGTTAGGCTTAACAATAATTTGACATAAATGTGAATAGTAGTCAGTTCGAGAGTGAAAAAACGGCGATAGAAGTGAAAATTGAATTGTGATTGTGGTAACTGAACACAGGGATCAACGTTGTTCATGCTCTATGGTGAGTTCGTTTTGTTTTCTGAACTAACGTGATCAACATCAAATTGATTGACACTGATTTACCAGATCGTTATATATTTTAGTAATTTGTGTGCATCCCATTCACATAATGGCTTTTCGCAAAATCAACATTCCTTCATATCACCTGATTGGTTGTGTTTCGACAACTAAATACAGAACTGTATTAATGTAACCAATTAAGTAGTTTCTTTTCGCTCATTACGGCTAGTGTACTGTCTATCTTGAAAATGCCTGATGTTAAGGATTATGAAATGAATATCGGGTGAGTTGGAATTTTTGTAGAATGATTGTTCTAAGATTGCGATTAAAACAAAAGTTCGGTATAGGGTTGACCTTTGATAGACACCGCGATGTCGCTAATTTCGTACCCAAGCGGTGGACATCTCAAATGGCGGTCGTAAGGTTCATTGTTCTCTACGCCGGCTAGATTGATAATTCGTCAGGGCGACTTCTTATCAATACCTACTATTATTCGCCTCGTGCCATGGAACAATAATAGTGAATTCATTCTACATGGTCTTCAAAGAACGGATTTGCAATTCCTTGGCCGTGTTGATTTAGACTAGGCTTGCCTAGGCCTACTAATCAATTCTGTAATTACCTTTCATCTTCTGTTTCTGTTTCAATAGTCTGTTGCAGAGGTTGCCTAGATATGAAATATGATTGAATATCAGCCCGACACGACGTTGGTGCAGGTATTTCTCATTCTAGGTTTGATTTAGTGCATGCATGCTTTATTTTTAGGTCGCCTCTATTGATTTTAATTGCTAATTCTGTGGCGGATATTATAATTGTCTGAGCATTGATGAATTCCATTTCTATCTATCTTTGTCTTAGTGATTGGGCCCAGAGGGCGAAAAGTTGTACAGCTCATGGTTTTTGTACGCATAAGCGTATAGCTTTTCCCCTTTGGTTCTGATTCAATCTTCAGTTTCCAGGAATACCTACTATTCGAGACCTCAAAAGTATGAAATGGATCATAACAAAAAGTATTGTGGGAGGTAGGTATTTGTAGTTTACCTACCTACAGATAGGGCCGTGTCTACCTTCCGTGATTACATTTAGACAGTTTATTAAATGCCTTATCTTATATCTACTTTTGTAAATCTCTATTTTAGGTTGTAATGCATAATTTTCTACCTAGGTGTAATTGTCGAAAATATAAAGTTTAGGTAGGTACCTACCAGTTATTGACACATAGGTAGATAGATTGACATACCTAGCCTTCAAAAAGTTGTATGGGTAGGTATAGGTATCTGAGATTCAGTTTTTTTTCTGTAGGCATTTTGACTGTCATTTTTTGGTTCATTGAGTTCTATTCAAAAACCCATTTTTGGGAGTGGAAAAATTTTCACTATTGATACCACAAGAGGTTAAAAAATTTCAGGATAATAATTTAAACTTGATCAGTATTTGGAGAGAAAATTCCATACCAGTTTGTATTTAAAATGAATAATATTAAAATTTTAATTGCTTCCATTTCCGCCTAGACAAAATGTCAGCAAAACAAAGACGGCTCTGATTGAAATCATTAATGTCTTCTGATTGGGTGCGTTCCAGCGAATTCTAGCCTTTACCCATATTCTTGATTCTCACCAATTGTAGTTACACCAAAATACCGTTTTAGTACTAAAAACAGTATATATTTTCATATCACATTGAGTTTGAGTTACTACAGTTGGTGGAATATGGTTTTTCAGGGTGGAAACTAATTTATTTTTCCTACGACCACCTAGGAAAGTAACATATATCACACTCTCTACTTCCATGGAAAGTGACCTTTATCCTAACCCGTGCGAAAAGTACTTTCCGCACGGCTGTCAATAAGCCGTCAAACCCGTGAATCCTGATTCACTGATGCAATCATTCATTGTTATTATTTATATAAAAACTAGACTGATAGGTAATTAACTAATTATGCATAAAAAACAAAGAGAAGAAAAAGGAGTGTTGTACTTTACCTATTCTCATATATTCAAATAAAATAGGTATGAACGAGCTTATAATGAGTTTATCAACTGGAGAAGAATGAAAGAAATCAAAAGTTCTTTCTCTGAAAATGTAATTCTAGCATACATAGATAACTTATCCAAGAGAGAACGACCAAATACCCTGTGGTCTCGTTATTCTATGCTGCGCACTACTTTATCCGAGGGGTTGACCACTGAGGAAAAATGTGTACACTGGAATTCCCGTAAACCGGAATTCCTACAAAAAATAAAATATGTCAATTTGAAGAAATATCGATAACATTTTAAAACAACGTCACAATCGAAAAATAAAGGGAACGGATCGTCTGATTCCACAGGTTATTTCTTAATTTTCCAAAATATTTCCTAAATTTCCTGAATATTTCCTAAATTTCCTAATCATTTCCTATATTTCCCAAACGATTTCCTAATCAGTTCAGGTTGGTTTCGTTGTTCACTAATATAATAGGTAATGAAATTTTAATTCCAATTGAGTGCCTCTGAACATTTATACTACGACGCTTCTTTGGAGACATTAAAATATATCTGATGCTTTAGTACAAAAAAAAACAACAACTATTGAAGTTGTGAAATATATTTGAGAAAATTTAATAATGTCATAAGGTTCAGTCTTCACGTACAGGTTGAAAAGTAAATAAATTAAATAGCTTTATAATCATCTATTTTGAATTTACTTCACTTTTATCGTTTCTTCTATTCTTTATAGGTGCTATTTATTTTACTTCTATCGTATCGTTTAACTGCAAACGGTCTAACACCTAAATTTATAAGACCAATTGGGCCATAAAATATAAATTTCAGTCAATTTTCTCTATAATTTCATTTTTTTGGCCATATGAATTTATTTAAGTCTCGTAAAAACTCTACATGTATTTCCTTTCTTTTCTAAGATTCTTCCTATGTACCATCTGTTATCATAAAAGACTGCATAATAAGCTTCTTTTTCTACCTTGTTTTCTACTTCAATGGTTAGAACTTTGCTGTCTTTTTCTTCATCTATTTTTTGCTCGTCTTCAATATCCGTGCTTATCTCATTTGAAACTTGGATTCTATCAATTTTTTGAGTAAGATCCTTTATTGAATAGTTCACCATTGTGCATTTGGTTGTTCTCATTGATCTTGTGTGTCTAAATATTGCCTCACAGGGTTGAGTGTTGAGTGGAGTAAAGCCACGGAAGAAGTGGGTCTCCAGTCTATCTACATTTTGCAATCATTAAAATCAAATCTTGTCCATTTAATTCAATGGATGTCTAGGCATTCAAGTTATGAAATTATTTCGCCAGCTAAATTTTTTTCTTTCAACCAATGACAATAGAAAATTGACCAGAAAAAATTGTGGCACGAAAACACGGATTATCTGCAAATTAAGTGGTCCCGAAAACAAGTTCGAACCTGTCTAGATTTCATTCATCAGTTATTGCTCAATACTCGATTCTTACATAATTAAGTTATTCGAATATAATTAAAGTACAATTTTCAAGCCAAAATTTTTTCATAATCACTCGAATAATAATAGATAGTAAATAGCAGAATGGAAACACCAAAAGGTTTCAGCCACAGGGTCTAAATTGAGCTCCAAATAATATTCAAATATCAATTAATTAATCTCAGAAATGGAAAAATAAAATAATAAACTTTGCACAAGAAGTTAATCACTCGTTATACACTGTCACAACCTCTTTGCAGGAAGCTCATAGACACTATAAAAGGCGGTAAGTCAAAGTTGCGCATACACATGAGTGCCACAACGCGTCGTCAATTCTCAAAATTTTCCTTTCATTTCTCAAACATTTTCCTATATATTACCCACTATTTCTCAAGCATTTCATACTATTTCTCAAATATTTCCTAAATCTCCTAAATATTTCCTAAATCTCCTAAATATTTCCTTTATTTTCTAAATATTTCCTATATTTTCCAAATTGTGTACACCTATTTCCTGGAGTGAGAGACCCCTCGGATAGGTCAGTACATAGTTTTGCCTTCGACATGACAGTACTCTTCATACTAGTTTCTCTTCCAGAGTCCCCATACCAGCTCGAGAAACAAAAATACAAAGGAACATTCACGTCAATAAAATTAACGATGACTTGGTAAAAAATACTAAAGAAGCTAGCAAAGCCACATACGAATTTCGACTCGGGGTGGGTTACCTAATTTAAGGCTCATTTTAGGCTAATTTATTGCCATGTTCCTGAATTTTTTGCTCTCCCCCTTCATAGAAAAATTCGTGGCTTTGCTAGCTTCGGCCGAATTCAGCAGAGTCATATTTCAAAATTTAAATAAAAAGTGATTTGATACGGCCAAATTGTAGAGCCTGTTTTAGGCTAATTTTTTACCCTATTTGAATTTTTTTTACTCTATTCCATCATAGAAAAATCTGTGGCCTTTCTAGCTTCGGTCGAACTCAGCAAAGCCATTTTTGAAATAAAACAGTTTTCAGCTATTTGAAATAGTGATTTTTTAGGTATATTTTTCGGCTAATTAATTACCCTAGTTTCATATTTCATTGCTTCTTGCGTTTTAGAAAAAAACAGGATTTATTGATTCTCGCCCAGGCGATGATATAATGATCCAAACTATAAATATTTGACAATTTGACATGTCAAAACGATGATTATCATCGAATGATCGATGAATGGCTAACATTGAATTTTTTTGATCAACTTTTCTCAAAACAAACCTGTGGCTTTGCTAGCTTCGGGCGTAGTCAGCAGAGCCATTTCTACAATAACAACGTTTCTCAAAGATTTAAAATAGTAATATTCAACAACCAGTTTTAGGCTAATTGATTACCTTAGTTTCATATTTTTGCTCCTCGCGTTCTCAAAAAAAACTTGATTTACTTATTGATTCTCATTGGCGATGATGCAATCATTCCAAACGACAAATATTTGACAATTTAACATGTAGAAACGATGATTACTGTCGAATGGTCGATGAATGGCCAACATTGAGTTTTTTCGATCAACGTTTTTTAAAACAAACCTGTGGCTTTGCTAGCTCCGGGCGAAATCAGCAGAGCCATTTCTGCAATAACAACATTTTTCATAGATTGTAAATAGTAATATTCAAGATTCAGTTTAAGGCCAATTAATTACCTCAGTTTCATAATTTTTGCTTCTCGTGTTTTCGAAAAAAACGAGATTTATTGATAGGCTATGGTGTGATTATTCCAAACTACCTATATTATTTTTCGATAACTTCACTTGTCGAAACGATAATCTACCATCGAATGATCGATAAATAAAATGGTTGAACCGGATATCATTTCATCCATGCAAATATGTTGAAAAGTAATTCGTGGGAACTTGAAATAATTAAATTTTGAGTTCACAAAAGAGAGACTTTTTTTTTGTTTACTTGACATGGTGAGTAATGATGAAAATAATCAAAACTTCATTACTGGAAAAATAATATTTAAGCTCAATTCCATCAGAATGCAAGTACATACTTAATAAGAATGAACAAAATAAAAATAAATATAACAAGAATAAAATTGATAAAAATAAACATAAACATGAATAAATAAAAAAACATCAGAATGAACATAATAAGGATGAACAAAATAAACATATTAAGAATTAAAAAGATAAAAATAAACACATCAATAAATAATAAATAAGGGTAATAAAAATAAAACATAACATAATTGTAAATTATGTCTTTATTCTTAAGGAATATATCTATGACATCATTCCTGGATACTTTAGCTGGTCGTCCTGGTCTTGGAATTTCTATTTTGTTGAAAACTATTCACTTAACACCAACCAAACACGTTAGAATATAACAGTCATCTACCCTCGTCTCGTACCTTCTACCTTCCTTCCAGTTCGAAATTCGAATATTAGATGATGAGCAGACTATGTCGTCTATTTATTTAGAAAAAAGTTAAATATGGGTCATTCATCGATCCTTCGATGGTTATCATCATATCGACAGGTCAAATCGTCAAATTATTATAGTTCGAAATAATCCAAGGAATAATTACGAATTTCAATAATTTTTTGTTTCGAAATTGAGAAGGGCAAATAAGATGAGAGTGGGGTAAGTAGGTAATAAATTAGCCTAAAAATATTCCTTGAATCTTTGAAAAATGTTGTTATTGCAAAATTGGCTCTACCGAGTTCGCCCGATGATAGCAAAGCCACAAGTTTTATCGAAAACGTTAATAAAAAAAAATTCAATGTTGGTTTTTCATCGACCATTTAATGGTGATCTTCGTTTAGAGTCTAAACTTTAGACATGTCAAATTGTCATTATTTATAGTTTGGAATAATTGCATCATCGCCGAAGAGAACCAATAGGTAAATCAATTTTTTTTTGAAAACGCGAGGAGCAAAAAATATGAAACTAAGATAAGTAATTGATTAGCCTAAAACTGGATCTTGAATATTACTTACTATTTACAATCTCTGAAAAATGTTGTTATTGCTGAAATGGCTCTGCTGACTTCGCCCGAAGCTAGCAAAGCCACATGCGAATTTCGACTCGGAGTGGGTTACCTAATTTTAGGCTCATTTTAGGCTAATTTATTGCCATGTTCTCGAATTTTTTGCTCTTCCCCTTCATAGAAAAACTCGTGGTTTTGCTGGCTTCGGTCGAATTCAGCAGTCATATTTCAAAATTCAAATAAAAAGTGATTCGATATGGCCAAGTTGTAGAGACTATTTTAGGCTAATTAATTACCCTATTTCAAATTCTTTCTCTATTCCATCATAGAAAAATCTGTGGCCTTTCTAGCTTCGGTCTAACTCAGCAAAGCCATTTTTGAAATGAAACATTTTGAAATAGTGATTTTTTAGGAATATTTTTCGACTAATTAATTACCCTGGTTTCATATTTCATTGCTCCTTGCGTTTTAGAAAAAAACAGGATTTATTGATTCTCGCCCATGATGTAATGATCCAAACTATAAATATTTGACAATTTGACACGTCGAAACGATGATTACCATCGAATGATCGATGAATGGTCAACATCGAATTTTTTTTATCAACTTTTTTTAAAACAAACCTGTGGCTTTGCAAGCTTCGGGCGAAGTCAGCAGAGCCATTTCTGCAATAACAACATTTTTCAAAGATTGTAAATAGTAATATTCAAGATTCAGTTTTAGGCTACTTAATTACCTTAGATTCATATTTTTTGCTCCTCGCGTTTTCGAAAAAACTTGATTTACCTACTTATTGATTCTCATTGGCGATGATGTAATTATTCCAAATTATAAATATTTACAATTTGACATATCGAAACGATGATTTTCGTCGAATGATCGATGAAAGGCCAACATTGATTTTTTTTGATCAACTTCTTTTGAAAGAAACCTGTGGCTTTGCTAGCTCCGGGCGAAATCAGCATAGCCATTTCTGCGATAACAACATTTTTCATAGATTTTAAATAGTAATTTTCAAGATCCAGTTTTAAGCTAATTAATTACCATAGTTTCATATTTTTTGCTCTCCGCGTTTTCGAAAAAACTAAATTTACTCGTTGATTCTCATTGGTGATGATGTAATTATTCCAAATTATAAATATTTGACAAATCGAAACAATGAGTACCGTCGAATGATCGATGGATGGCCAACATTGAATTTTTTGGATCAACTTCTTTTAAAACAAACCTGTGGCTTTGCTAGCTTCGCGCGAAGAGCCATTAATATTCAAGATTCAGTTTAAGGCCAATTACTTACCTCAGTTTCATAATTTTTGCTCGTCGTGTTTTGGAAAAAAACGGAATTTATTGATAGGCTATGGTGTGATTTTTCCAAACTACCTATATTATTTTTCGATAACTTCACTTGTCGAATCGATAATCTACCATCGAATGATCGATAAATAAAATGGTTGAACCGGACATCATTTCATCCATGCAAATATGTTGAAAAGTAATTTATTGAAAATTAAAATAATTAAATTATGAGTTCACAAAAGGAAGAGTTATTTTTTTTCGTTTACTTGACATGGTGAGTAATGATGAAAATAATCAAAACTTCATTACGGGAAAAATAATATTCATGCTAAATTCCATCAGAATGCAAGTACATAATAAGAATGAACTAAATAAAAATAAATATAACAAGAATAAAAATGATAAAAATAAACATTTCAATAAATAAATAAAAAAAACATCAGAATGAACATAATAAGGATGAACAAAATAAACATAATAAGAATTAAAAAGATAAAAATAAACACATCAATAAATAATAAATAAGGGTAATAAAAATAAAACATAACATATTTGAAAATAAAGTCTTTATTCTTAAGGAATATATCTATGACATCATTCCTGGATACTTGAGCTGGTCGTCCTGGTCTTCGAATTTCCATTTTGTTGAAAACTATTTACCTAACACCAACCAAACACGTAAGAATATAACAGTCATCCACCCTCGTCTCGTAACTTCTACCTTCCTTCGAATATTAGATGATGAGCCGATGATGTTGTCTATTCATTCAGAAAAAAGTTAATATGGGTTATTCATCGATCCTTCGATGGTTACCATTATATCGACAGGTCAAATCGTCAAATTATTATAGTTTGGAATAATCCAAGGAATAATTACGAATTTCAATAATTTTTTGTTTCGAAATTGAGAAGGGCAAATAATATGAGAGTGGGGTAAGTAATTAATTAGCCTAAAAATAGTCCTTGAATCTTTGAAAAATGTTGTTATTGCAAAATTGGCTCTACCGAGTTCGCTCGATGATAGCAAGGCCACAAGTTTTATCAAAAACTTTGATAAAAAAAATTCAATGTTGGTTTTTCATCGATCATTTAATGGTGATCATTGTTTCGACAAGTCAAATTGCCAAATATTTATAGTTTGGAATAATTGCATCATCGCCAATGAGAATCAATAAGTAAATCAAGTTTTTTTTGAAAAATATGAAACTATGGTAATTAATTAGCCTAAAACTGGATCTTGAATTTTACTATTTACAATCTTTGAAAAATGTAATTGCAGAAATGGTTCTGCTGACTTCGCTCGAACCTAGCAAAGTCATAGTTTTGTTTTAAAAAAAGTTGATAAAAAAAATCAATTTTGGCCATTTATCGATCATTCGACGGTAACCATCGCTTCGATATGTCAAATTGTCAAATATTTATAATTTGGATTATTTACATCACCGCCAATGAGAATCAATAAGTAAATCAAGTTTTTTCGAAAACGCGAGGAGCAAAAAATATGAAACTAAGGTAATTAATTAGCCTAAAACTGGAACTAGATTTTTACCTTTTACAATCTTTGAAAAATGTTGTTATTGCAGAAATGGCTCTGCTGATTTCGCCCGAAGCTAGCAAAGCCACAGATTTATTTAAAAAAAAAATGATCAAAAAAATTCATTGTTAGCCATTCATCGATCATTCGATGGTAATCATCGTTTCGATATGTCGAATTGTCAAATATTTATAATTTGGAATAATCACATCATCGCCAATGAGAATCAATAAGTAGGTAAATCAAGTTTTTTCGAAAACGCGAGGAGCAAAAAATATGAAACTAAGGTAATTAATTAGCCTAAAACTGTATCTTGAATATTTCTACTTACAATCTTGAAAAAATGTTGTTATTGCAGAAATGGCTCTACTGACTTCGTCCAAAGCTAGCAAAGCCACAGGTTTGTTTTAAAAAAAGTTGATCAAAAAAATTCATGGTTAGCCATTCATCAAATATTTATAGTTTGGGACATTACATCATCGCTTGGACGAGAATCAATGAATCCTTTTTTTTTCTAAAACGCAAGGAGCAATGAAATATGAAACTAGGGTAATTAATTAGCCGAATAATATTCCTAAAAAATCACTATTTCATTTGGCTGAAAAATGTTTTATTTCAAAAATTGCTTTGCTGAGTTCAACCGAAGCTAGAAAGGCCACAGATTTTTCCATGATGGAATAGAGTAAAAAAATTCAAATAGGGTAATAAATTAGCCTCAAATACCTAGGCTCTACAATATTTGGCCATATCATTTTTTGGAATTTTGAAATATGAATCTACTGCATTCGGCCGAAGCTAGCAAAGCCATGAATTTTGCTATGAAGGGGGAGAGCAAAACATTTGGGAACATGGCAATAAATTAGCCTAAAATGAGCCTAAAATCAGGTTACCCACCCCGAGTCGAAATTCGTATGTGGCTTTGCTAGCTTCTTTGGTATAAAAGTTTCAACTATTACACCAGAGGTTCCAATCTCATCGTTTATTATATTTATATTTGACATTTTTCATTTTAGGGCCTACCTATATATTCTATTCTATATAGTGTCTTGCCTTGTTTGCCGTCTGTAAAATGAAGCAAAATCTACGAGCGCCCCTTGTGAGAACAAAGGAAAGGCGCGCCAGCAAAGCCCCCTGGTGTATGATGCAGGGTTGTCAGAACTAACAGTGTATTAGTGTATTTTCAGATATGTTATTAGTCCATTGAAAAGTTTCATCAGGGTTTGCATTTCTCAGAGGGCGCAAGCAGTTTTATTTTTTTGATGTGTGGGGGGGGGAGTTAGATTTAGCTCAAATCGAAGTTTGTGGGGTTGCAACCTTTGTCCCGCGGCCGCTATCTTGAAAAATAGGGTGCAAATGGATTTCACGCATTATCTGCCAAACTATCCATCCTACAGAAAATTCATGAATATAGAATATAAATGTTGAAAATAGAATTTTCTGCAAGTTTGTTCCTGCTTTCGCCTTTACACTTCTTATTTCAATTTTCCCTATGAGTTTCTAACAAATAAACTAATCACTTATCGAATAATACAATGTGCATGCTTGGAAATATCAAAATGCTTATCACAAAATTGAAAATATTGCCCACAGAACTCAAAACTTTACCTGCAAAACTGCAAATACTTTTCACATTCAAATACCTCCGCACGTGGCGAAATATGTAGCATAACTGGAATAATAAGTGGAGGGATAAAACAGCTGCTCCTCCTAAGAGCAATAATGATAATAATAAAAATAATAATAGTCATAGCAGGCAGATGTTTTATTTTCCCAAACTGGGGCTTTCTTACCTGGACAGGAATCTCGTGAATGTACACTCGGGTTAGAAATTATTGTAAAAACTAATGAAATAAAACCAAAGGTTTATGACGGGGAAAAGGGTCGATAACTTAATAAGAAAATAGCAATTTCGAAAAAATCATAATATTAAAAATCATATGGATAATAAAAAGGTTATAAACAACTAAGCCTAATTATTCATTTTCATATGTATCCTTAGGAGTATTAAAAACTTTCTGATGTCATTTTATTGTAAAATGACTAAAGAAAATATTATTCCGCCGAAAAGAAAATTTGTTACAAAATTTTTGAATATTTTTTTTCATAACTTTGTTATTTTTGATTATACAATGAAGAGTAAGGAAATTGAAGTTGTAGAGAATTCGATTTGCAATAAAAAATATCCCCATAAATTTTCTGTAGGATAAATAGATAAAGCACGAAAACCTTCGCACACATATTAATCCCAAGGAGTATTTGAGAATACAGACAACTTCGGAGGGATGTAAAACTCTAATAGATGAATGAAATTAAAAATTCTTCAGTGAACATTATTCGTTGACAACCCCTCTATGGAAATGTTCTGATGTCTTTTTATTGTAAAATGCCTACAGAAAAAATTATTGCATCGAGAAAAGAATTTGTTCCAAAATGTTCAGCTATTTTCGTTCATAACTTTTTATTTCCGACTTTACGATATAAAGTAGAGGCCAAAGTTGTAGAAAATTCAATTTTTAACGAAAGAAGTTACTATGAATTTTCTGTAGGATGGATGGTTTGTCAGATAAAGCGTGAAATCCATTTGCACTCTTTTTTTTTTCAAGATGGCAGCCGCGGGACAAGGGTTGCAACCCCACAAACTTGGATTTAAGCTAACCCTAACCCTCCCCCCCACATAACAAAGAAATAAAATTGCGTTATATACTAAGACAATCATTCATAATAATGAAAAAATATATGCAATTTTTTCAAGAATCAAGAATTGCAGCGACAAATTGCATCGTCGAAACAGGGTGTTGAGGGGATTTTACTGGTTTAGTATCTGATATGTTGGCCAAGTATGTTGTGCTCATAGACATTACAACTAATGGACTGGCCCTAGGAGAGAAAGAGGACAGCAGAGTGAGCAAGATAGAATACTTCAAGTATAAGTATAACCTCTAAGCCTAAGCGACTTCCTTCCTCAAATGTAGCAGATAAAGAGAGGTTAAGAAGGATAGAGTAATTCAAGTAAAGAATTATCATTCATTATCATCATTATCTCTCTATTGTATTCTGCATCGTGTTATATAGAAAACTATCATAAAGGCCAATCCATTAGCTTCGATGTCTATGGTTGTACTCTGTATGTTCTCTCAACAATGGGGCAGAGGTATTTTGTATGTTGAAGTATAAACAATGACAAAATATCGATAATATACGAAGGCGCTGATGTGCTAGAGTATTATTTTGTAATCAAATCAAACTGTCGATTATAGTAATGGGTTCGATTCCCCAACAGGGCGGAGATTTCTTTTCGGGGATTTGTCTCTGTCCTGTTGGGAAATGACTCTGCGGCGTTTGGTATATAATACCATAAATTACGTGTACTTCTACTATCAGAAAAGTACAGGTACTAGGTCAAGTACAGTTAGTTGGAGTGAAAATATACATTATTGCAGATATCTCAGAAACTACTGAAAATCTTATCCAATTGTACGCAAAAAAGTTCCGATGTTCTTTTTCAGAAGACCGTTTGAGAGAAAAATAGGTTAATTCATCATCTTCGGAATTTTAAATGGACAAAAGTGCGAGAAATATGAGTAGGACCCAACAAAATTATCATCCTTCCTGATATTTCATTCAATATGTTAATATTCAAAGGTATCTTCAAAAACGTGCATTTGCCGTGTGACTGTCAACTAAAGAGTTTTGAATATGTATGTTGACAGAAATGTTTTTTCCCAAAATAGCACAAGGAACCCCCTCTTGAATTAATGGTAATACTTAAGAAATACCCTGTATTTGAGACAATTGGTAAACCAGCTGACAATTAGTGAATCAATGAAACACAATGACCAAAGTAGGCACCTTGGGATGCAAAAGCTCAACGTTTTCAAAGTTACGAAAGGGTCAACTATTTTTTTCACGTGTTCAATACGGTTTATGGGTCGGAATGCACCAGGAATAAATCCATTTGTTGTTTTTTCCAGATTATCGTAAGCTCTTAAAAACTCAATAAAAATGTGAACTTTTCTTAGAGATCAATTACCCAAACACCAAACTGATACTATTTGCAGCTCACGTTTTGCTTACAAAAAGTGTTTCACCGAGGGTTCAAATCTCATAGTTTTCTCTTCTGGAGGTAACTGAAACTGAATAGCTCGCAGAAAAAACTCTATTACTGAAATGTGTCGCCCTGTCCTCCGCTCAAACTCACATTTGCTGTATTCAGTAGTAGTAGTGGAATTTATCAAATAAGAATTTCCCAGTATACAAAAAACAAAATACGAAATAATGATTTAATAGGCAATATCTGTATAAAATTAAAATAACGATATTGGGAAAATAGTTATGAATAATAAATCAAAATGACAACATCTAGTCAGCAATATTCAAGATGAATTCAAATGAATGGACCATCTATACTTGAATATTTGTTGAGTTGAACAGTTTTTTCATCTTGAATGTCAAATTATTAAAATCATTGAATATTTTGAAAAAAAAACTATTCATTGAGGAATTATACCCTGTTCTGTTTATATGAATACTATTCGAAAATCTTGTATTATACTTTATACTGGTGGATTTCACTGTTATATGCTGTTAGCATATTCAAGTCAAGTCAAGGTGGAAGCATATCCTTCCTAATTTTAAAACAATATAAACTCAATTTCAGATGATCTTTTAGGGTACAAGTCATTGTTTGCAATTACTGTCGCCTCGTTCTTTTTGAGTAAATTAACATATTCAAATACATTGACTCCAAGAAACTCCATTCTGTACAGTTTTACTTGGCCAATTTCTGAACAATGAATGCATGAAATCATCTTTTGAACAACTAGGTGCAATGTTTTTAATAAATGCATGGTTTGGGATGTTATTGATATAAACAACACCACTTTGTTTTCTTTCCTAGATAGTGAATTTCATTTAAATTCTCATTTTTGCCTGAACTTAAGTTTAGTGTTTTATACGCCTATAATCTGTTTCATAATGAGGTCCATTATAAAACGATATTGAGACTAGTAATGATGAAATAAATGTATATAATCCTTCCACTTCCAGATAAGTGATACCCGCAATACAAATATAAATATAATTTTCATAGTCCATTATTTATCAGGTGTAGAAAAAAAAAGCGTATGCAACTCCCATGTAATGGTTATTAATACCCTCACATAAACCATACAAAACTCACCTTGGAATAATTTTGTATCCCAGTTAATGCTAGGGTATTAATACCCATCATTACATGATCGTTGCATAATAAACTTTAGTAAAGAAATATAAGATTCACTGATTTCTTTACAATTCACATTGATGACCCACCAAAATGTAAAAGTAAATGCATCATCATCAATATGAGCACTAGAAAAAATAACAAGCAGTACTGTAACTCAAAAATATAATAAATAGGGGATGTGAGATATGTTCCACTGGTATAGATATATAAATACTTCCAAACACTCACAAATTCTTAGTTTACCTGTAGTGAATGATATCGAATTGAAATAAGTGAAAAACTTATAGCAATTATTTGTATAATGGAATAAAAAAAAGTGTTATCTCCATTGATGGAATAGAATGCAATAAATGTTCAGTAGGTAGGTGGTAAAAATTTCCTGCTTATCAAACAATGAAACAAATCAATTCCACATTTACTAGTTTTGAAACATTGCTGATAATGGATATCTTCAATTAGATAACTACATGGGTATTGTTATGTTACAGTTTACTATAAATAACTTGTTATCTCAAATTGTTAGTTGTTATTGTTGTGGATATTTTCCGCGAATCTCTAGGAAATTTCAGAATTTCTCAAAGAAAAAGTTGAGATTTCCCATTCACTTCCTTACTGTGAGGAAATTATAGTTCTGTAAATTGGTAGGAAATTATGACATTCCAGACAAAATTTCTAAAAGAAAAAGTCAAGATTTCCTATTCACTTCCTTACTGCAAGGAAATGATATTTACACCAACAGTATTTACTGCCTCAACCAGCTCTTGAGGAGTCCCAGGAATGAAAATCCCATCATCATTTTACTTTCGAGTGAACCAGCAATTGAAGTATATAAGCGTCAAGTTTGACAATTCAACATCAATCGTGACTTTAATATCTTTCCATATCAACCCACGTAATTTTAAAACTCCAGTAAAGGAAGTATCTTTTTAGTAAAATGAAGGACTAATTGAAACATAAAATAGGCAATTTTAAACGGACAAATTTGCTTACAGATGAAAAATTATAACAAAAAATTGAAATACAACTATCCTGGAATAAATGCTGAAAAATTTGGCTGTTTAAAATAAATGATGTTCAAGCTGCTGGCCAAAAACTGAAAATGTTTTAAAAAATACACGATTTTACCCAACTTTAGCAGGCCAAAACATAAACAATAATTACCCGATAGGGCCAAAAATGGCTGGACATATTTAGGACGCATTAAAAATTTTTGAAGAAAAATTATTTTGCCCATAACTTTTTTTCTTCTTATTTTAAACGGTTCTGGTTGGTCTCAAAATTTTCCCGATTTTGTCATCTTGAAAAATGATATGAATCATTTTTTTTGTGAAAGTTATATTTTTCGAGATATTTACGCCAGAACGATCCGGTTTCTTCATTTTTTGTTAAGCAACCATTTTTGCCATGTCATATCTCCTTTAATATTAATCGTACAAAAAATAAAACCACTTTATTTGTCAACTAAAATACTTCATATAAGTAATATATAATTTTTTTGTAACACTAACAGATTTTCAGTAAATTTAAAAAACTTTAAAAACTTTTAATTTTTTTTTGCAAAAATCACACTTTTCCTTGCACTATTACTCGAAAGGGGTGCATTTTAATGAAAAATTGCAATCAATGTTTTTATGTTAACAAATAATAATTTATCGATTGGTTTCATTATTTTTTTAACCACCCCCTTTTATGAGTTCCACCCCCCCACCCCAGCTTTTTCCCAGTAACGGAAGTTGTTTACTCGGATACTGGGCACCTTTCTTAACAAAATTACTCCAAGTATCTGCAATTATTGGTCTCGAATTAGTCCAGCCAGTTTTTACTTCCTTCACTGGAGTATAATATGAATTCCAAAATGCCATTCATTTGTGAACGAAATTATTCATAATTTTTTCAAAATTGATTAATATCTGTCGATTTTTAATTGATTTGCGAAAAAAAGGTAGGTTGTAAGAGAAACCACATTCCAGGACTCTGTATTGCTGAGTCTCAGCTTGCGCCTCGACTTAGAAATCTTCACAGTTGTCCAGGAATGTAAGGCTTCTCCTACCTGGTGAACAAGCATTTATCAAATTTAAATATTCAATATGATAGATGACGAAAAAAAAAACATCGAAACTCACCTACACCCCACACATTATGCAATCGTACCAGCCCATGTTTCATTGAGAGCAGGGTATCAGCATGGATAAGTGCTTCCTGAAAGTCTTTGTCATCGCTTTTCTCCTTTGTCGCTATAATAAACTTTGGGGGGATGCAATCATCGGCTATAGCTCTAGCAATGAAATTACCCAAAACTGTTGGAGCATCTGGAATGTCCAGAATCAAATCTTCCAAATTAGCAAGCAAGCTTTCGAATGCTTTGCAGATATCTGACTCGTTGATGGTATGTGGGAAGAGATCAGAAATTAGAACAGATATCATTTCTCGATGGGATGGCTTATGGTCCATGGCAATTTCAATGCATTGTTCTACAAGAGCGTCCCTTCTATTCAAGGGAATCTGTTCTTTGATTGATAAAACTGCTTCGTGAGTATCTCCAGTATCAAAATACTCCAGGATGATTGGGTCGACTTTCCTTTTGATTTCTTCATCTGAAACTTCAGGCACAATAGCCTTCAGTTCAATATCACCATTATTTTCATTATCAAAGTTGGGGTCATTGATATCTTCATAAGTTTCTAACAGCTCAGAACCAGGGACACCCCATACTCCTTTGCCTCCAGCACCACCCTTTTTTGGAAGACCTCTACCAAAGCCAGTTCGTGACCTTCGGCTATTTTTCCAAGACCTAGGGCCTTGAACAAACCCAGTGGCAACAACATTTTCCTTGGAATTCTGCCTAGTCACTTTTTTTGGCTTACGTTTAGAAAGGTTTTCACCGTCTGTCGCATTTTCTTTAGCAGCTAACTCCTCATTCACTTCTTTATCGATGTCAATTTCTTCATTCAATTCAACATTGATGTCACCTCTGTCTGAAGCCATCATTGTTCAAAGGTAAAACTCCCAATATGCTTTTTTTGGAATTCTGATCCCAATTCCAAACTACTTATACCTAAAAAAAAAAAAATTCAGTTCGTGCAAAATAAGCAATTTTCCAATATTTTCAGTACACGTCATGCCAACTACGCGATAGCGACTCTGAATTCAGTATGGCTAGGAGAAACAACAAGCAAACAATAATAATGAACAAGCAGCAGGAAAAGTATCAGAAAAACTATCAGATCACATCAATAAACAACAAACACGAAGTACACCACCGAAGTTTCTAGAAAAGCACTGTTAGCCATCTCTGAAGTAAACAATAACAATCCATCTGGCCTACACAGAGTGTAGCAAAGAACTATTGTTCCAAAAATTTGGATGAACAATGATTGTTTCACTTACCTGATAGTAATCGAAAATAGAACAGGATAAAATTAAAACAAATTCTATGTAAAGAAGCAAGAAATATCTTTTTGCGCAACACGCCACAAAACAACCATCCATAAACAACTCTGCACCACGTTTCTCACTTCACATCGGTTATCGGTTCTAGACTTTACTTGCCGTCTTTGTCTAACAAATGCTTGTTGGCAGAATGAAGTGAAACAAAAAATAGGAAGGCACGTATGGCATCGATCATTGGACGAAATCCAAATAAAAACTCTGCTCCACACCAAACTAATCCAGACAAAACAAAACAAATCGACACACCTTTTTGGGTAACCTTCGCAGAAAAATAATTTGATCAGGGCCGGCCTCGGCGAAGAATTGAAATTAAGCAAGTATACGACAATTATACCTGTATACAGGGTGTTTCAGAACTCTGTTCAAATTGAACACGCCTATTCAGTACATGCGAATTCGAACTCTAGTGGAAAGAAATCCTTTTTTCAACATGGGTGGGCTGAAGTGTCACAAAAACGTGAGTGCCTTTAAAAACTGTTGCCGTGTGCCGTTGTTTTCGAAATCTTTTCAGGCGAAAATAATCTTTCAGAAACTGTAATAGTGTTTCTAAATATATCTGGTTCAAGGGCGAGCGAGTTGGAGCAGGTGGTCGTGTGCCCAGCATGTGCTCGAACGGTCGTGGGTTCAATTCCCTGGGACAGAGATTTTTCCCTTGGGGATGAATTTGTCGTATTGGAGAATGACTCTGCCACGTTTCATAATTGGAGGCTCAGTGAAGAACTTTGCTACTTCCGAGGTATGGCGTAGGGAGGCGATAATTAAAATGTGTAGTTGAATAATTATGACATTATGATGTCAGTTTACAGACGTGTTGGCTGGGTTACCATCCAACAGAATGAATTTCATGATTGATTGTAAAAAAATAAATGTATTGTCTCAAAGTACAGCCTTTTAGTTTGGTTATGACGGCAAGGCGAAGTGAGTTGCCGAAAGATGCCCTCTTCCAACTAGAAACCTACCAAATAGTCCAAATGCTAATAACAATAGCTTTCTCTTATCCGCATCAAGGCTTATTGTGTGGCATGAGTGAAAACATAAAACTTCACCCTATTATTTTTGCTTTATCGTAGAAAATTTGCTATGAACGCTATCTATTTGATTCAAGTTTCGTGTGTCTGGGATGGATAGAAATTATTGAGCAAGAAAAAGTAACTTTCATGTGATTCAGTGCCCGCCGCGATATAGGCAGGGAAAAAGCTCTTTTAGATAATCTTTCTTCTGTCAAAAGACATTTTTTTGCATATCAATTATTTCAAAGAAGTTTTGTATATCAATTTTTTTCAATCGGAGAAGAAAAAGCCAACAAATAGTGTAGAATAGTTTTTGAGGGCATGGCCCAGCTCTTCAGGTTGACAGTCATTCGATATCTGAAGCTATAAGCAGTGCCGAGCGCTGTTAGTACTTGCATGGATGGGTGACCTCATGCAAGGAAAGACCACATCGTAAGCCGATACTGCAGCAAAATAGCATATCATTGCTCGCAGGCAATATATCAATGAGCTTAAGATATATTGGGAATATGCCGTCCTTCGGAGTGGACTTAAGTAAAGCCCGAGTCCATGAATGTTGGGCTCGTAAAAGATCCCTACCTCTAGTTGGAAAACTAGAGGATTCAGCAAAATTTCGGTTGGGGGAAATGTGCGCTCACCGGCGTCGGTGATTGACTTTCGTAGAGGAAATAGGCCGACGTTGAATGAAGATTTAAAAAAAGAGTTTTTGTTTTGAGTCAAAGTCAGTATTCTTGTTGAGAGCCAGGTCGAGCCGTTTCTGTATTTTGCTTCACGCTTTCCCTTTCATTTTCATTCATCGACATGTCATTTCATATTCTAAGCACGAGGTCATATTGATTGTGTGTTTTGTTCTGTCAGGTTGAAACAATAACATTGTGGTAATGAACTTATACGGAATATTATGAAAATAGTTTTTCGTGTTCAGAAGAATTTTTAGGCATTTCTTGGACATTTACAGACGATTGCACCAAATTTTTATTATGAGACCATTAAAAGAAAGGAACTCTTTAAGATAGGTGAGGGATCATTATTGGGTGTTTATAATCTCTCAAACTATGGTGCAATCGCTGCAGTGCCTCAAATGACCTTTGATGGCTCATTAGCTTAATACTCCCATAAGAAAAAATCGGTGCAATCGTCTGTTAATCAGTAAAATCCAAAAGGGGTGGCATTTCTTGAAAAATGTTGAAGAATGAAAAAAAATTAATTTTGCCTAAAAATACGGTTTTCAACTCGAGTATTTGCCATCCTACCACCAAGAAAATTTATATATAAACATCACAGACGAACGACGATAATTCATGAAAATTCATTTGCAAAACTCGCAATGTAAATGAAGATGGGCTCCAACGAACATATCTCAAAGATCAATTTGCGCTTAAGGATAGTGAAAACTATTTGGTTGAAGTGGTGATACGATTTTTGAAAATGGTGAATTTAGGTCATTTTTTGACATTTATTCATATCTGAAAAGGGATGCGTCTTCAAAACTATGTTTCATAATAGAAATTGTTTCATTTGGCTCAGTTCCAGTAAACAATTGTTAATAATTTTGTGAATAACAAATTGCCGTCTATTGGGATAAAAAATGTTATTCAGGTTCTTCGTAGGCGGTGATGGAAAGAATCGCATTCAAAAGGTTTCTAACGGGTGCTCTTTTTTGGCTGGTGAAGTTGTATATTTAAGCGTCTTCTGGTTGACCGCCCGCTCATGCTAGGTGAGGTCTGTCCTGTCTGTGTAGGGATTTCCGTGGTGACCCTCAAATGTTTTTCTATTAATGGAAGATAAAAATACACGAATTTCACACCGTTTTTGCCGTAAAATTCCATAGACTAGTAAAAACAAAAAGTTATTGGTTTTTAAATGTTTATACTCCCCGACATCACGTGATCTGGAATGCTTCACTTAGATCAAGTGAGTCAAACCAACAAACTATAAAAATTTCTTCAGAATTCAATTTTCCGCACCTATATTTTGTGTTCAAAGTACAGTTTTTTTCGGAATTCACGCTGCCACTAGTGAGATATAATGTTCTCATTTCTCCTAAAATTCCGGGTAAGTTAAAGAAAATTATGTATTCTATCAGTTGTATCGCCTAGACCATATATGCAGGCATTTCTTCTGTGAAGAATCCTGCGCTAACACCTATTGGATGTAATCCAATGCCCTTCGTGGTATTAGCCAGGGGAGTAGTTTTCTGATAAGTGTTAGTCCGTCAACCTACAGTGTAGGTGAGTTGAGGCTGGCCTGAACAAATTGTTCAGTTAGAATATCTGATTTAAAGCCAGTCTTCAAGCATACCCGTGAATATTTTTGATATTCGTTATTTCCTTATAGTAGGAATTGGGACATGCGGATATGCTCTTGGTTAGTACCTAGTCTACTGGCAGATGGCGCAGCAACGGCTATTTTGCTTGTTGTTTGTATCAGCCTAGGTCTAGGGAAGATACTCTTCGAATGTGATTTTAATTATGGGTATCTTAATGGGTAGTGATCGATTTATGTTGAAGATGGCTTTGCCTTACACTGACGAGATGCCAAATAGCCCGAAACCGGTCTGCAAGTGTGTCCCGTCTCAATAATTGAGAATTAATCCTGGCAGTTGTATCGCCAAGAGCATTCTCATTTAGAATATTTGATTCAAAGCCAATCTTCAAGCATACCCGTGAATATTTTTGATATTTATTAGTTTCATTAAAAATTTCCGAAATAAAATTTCAACATGCTTTAAAATTTAACATATGTGGTATAGAATCACCACTTTTTTATGTTGAATAAATTAGCCTCAACGAACAATGTACAATAATCTCTGTCACTCGATATAACGAAACATATCGAGGTTCTGTAAACCTAGTACTTTTCATATATGTATTTTCATCAAGTATAGCTCACCACAGGAGAAATTCGTACAAACATTTTGGATCATTCCAAAAACTCGAATCAAAACGATCGAACCTGCGATAAAAAAAAAACAAAACAAAGCATTGAGTGCCCAATGAAGAATGTTTATAAGTGTGCAAAATCGCTTGAAACTTTGTCACAGTAGAGTCTATATGTATGTCTTCGTTTAATTCTAAAAGGCCAAGTTAATGAAATTATACATACATCTATAAAACTCTAGAAGACATAAATCTCTAGAGAAAATGAAAATTTAGGAATTGAGCTACCTGTTTGCCGCCTAACTATTTCGGAAAACAAATGTCATTGAATTCACTATTTTTTATACAAAATTCTTACCTACGTCAACCTCGCAGCGCAGGCTTATCAAACACTTTAATTTCTACTCAATAGATGAATGTTATGTTTTTATTATCCATTAACTCTTCTTGATAAATACAGAGTTACTTATTGCACCTAGTGAGTTGGAGTTTTTAACTCCAAAGTGATCCAATCTCTTCATAGCTTTTATCCATTTCTTTCGCATTCGGACATCCATTGGAACCACAAGAATCAACTTTTCCGGAACATCGGTGGATGTGCTTTTACATTTTGGCACAACTCATTACTTTCTTGTATTTGCATTAGTCATTAAAAAAATTTATTCGCGAAATTTCCTAGTGAACCATAAGAGAGCGCGCAACATACTGACAGAGTGTTGACTTATGACGTCATTTGCAGCAAGCGCCAGCCGGAGGGAACTGGCGTCGTGCTCCTATGTTTACAATTCCATATCTCAGAAACTAATTGACATATCGAAATAATGTGTGCAAACGATTTTTTCATTTGCAATAGAAAATACAAAAAACTGAAAATAAGTGAACATTCACCATTCAATAGAGTGCCAAAGAATGCTTTGATCTATTATTTCAAAAAAAAATGGAGAAAAATTCACCGTACAATATTTTCTGAAACATGACCGTTTTGGCATTCAATAAAAATATTATTGTGTTTTTACTGCATCTGATTTATTGTGGAATAGGTACAAGGACTTCAATCATAAATCTGTTGAAAATATTTTGGTACAATGAAGTTCCTTAACTATTATCATTATAAAAGATAAAGAAAGATGTGCAACATATTTGTACAAAATTAGAAGATATAGTAGATAAAATACACTCCATAGAAAAAAAATGTATATGCTTATAAGATACGAATTTACAACAACAGTAATTGTAATTTTACTGAACCAATTTTTAAATACTTCTGTCTCAAATACACTTAATAGTTGCGTTCGCTTTGCACGATCCGCAATACCAAAGGCGGAGATAATGTAAAAGCAACTGCTTTTGAATCCATGTTTCAGAATTTGTATGTATGTAGAAAAATTAAAACGGAAGTATTTAGTAGTGTCAATTTTGTAGGTCATTATATTACTAAACATCAAAAGATGAAAGGGAAGAATGTTTTAATGAAAATAACGAGGCTTCAAAAGCAACGTTTGGACCCAATAAGAGTAGAATCACTTGAGATTTCACTTAGCACTCTCGGTACAATATTTCTAAACACTGATTGTCTAATTTGAAGGAGACATGCAAATATTTTATATGATTATGCCTACTTTTTTAAAAGCACACATTTACATACAGATTAGTATTCAATTCATAAGAGAAAGAGTATACTTGATATAAAATATTACTTGATCAAGACATATCTACTTAACACTCATGAAGAAGATATGTACACAGTAATTTCAAATTTAGTTCAACCCACTTCAGTTAGAAGCTAGAGGTTGTTTCTAATTGGATGCCATCAATGAATTGAAAGCAGATTATATGAAATATAGAAAAATAGCAGGATATTCTTTGGTTATAAACAGTCTCTTAGATACAAGTAGTCAGTGCTAAGCAATCAATATTACAATAGAGCTACAAGCGTTTCCAGAATATTACTATTATTTGCTTTATAGTGAAATCATGAGGCAAATATTCTCAAGTAGAATGAATCAATATCAGTGCGAATATGCATTTGAGTATTCAACATTATTTGATTTTATGCTAGGAAGTTTCAAATGAATCAATAGTACACTGCATATTTTAAATAATGGGTGGAATACATGAACGTAAGCAAATGATTTTTCCTGATTATTTTTGACATGAATATGGTTCAAAGGGGTAAGGGAGAGAGGAGAAAGAATAAAAGAATTTGCTTATATTTATGCATTCCATCCAATGAGAATATTAGCTGAAAGAGATCATTCATCAAAAATATATATCAAATATCTGAAATAATTCTGGTGTTAAACGATGAGTTTTGGAACCTTTGGTGTAAAAGTTGAACATTCTCCTAGAGATCAATTACCCTAACACCAAACTGATATTTTTGCACTCGACGCGCGCTTGGCTAACAATTTTCTTCTCCTGAAGATGCTAACCTTGTTAGCGAAACGCGCGTCGAGTGCAAAAATATCAGTTTGGTGTAAGGGTAATTGATCTCTAGGAAAAGTTTCAATCTGGTGTTGCCTATTCAACACATATTAGTTCCACATAATTCCTGATTTATAAATTAATATCGGTTGTGAATAATTCATTTCTCTTCAAATTGACCTCAAATTGAAGACAGAAGCAAAATCGAATAAGAAATTAATTACTATGCATATCAAGTCAAAAGATACAAACAGCAGTGATAAACCTACTATAAATGAAATTGGAGAATATGAATACATATTATATAGGCATTTGAAGTCCTTGAGGACTCTTTTCAAATTGACTTTTGGATAAGGCTTATTGTGTTATCTCAATGCGTTTTACAGTTTTAGCGGAATGTTCTTGAATCAACACAGCCTGTCAGGTGATTGCTTCCACAATTTTATAAAAACACAATTCCGTATTGTACACAAGATGAATAAGCATTAATGTATACACAAATACCTGCCTTCATACTTGAATTACAATCTTTCTTTCCCACTAGTCTTTCATTCAGTGGTTCAAGAGCTTCACCAACCAAAAGAAACACTTAACCAAATCAATCAATGATCTAGCAAAAGCAATTCATCAAAAAAATGTGAGCACATAACATGTTTAAAACATTTTTTTCTTCACAGCTGTATATCTTTCCATGTAAGAATCATACCCTGCAATGCTTGCAAGTTGTTTGCTTTCAAATAAATTACCATCAACTGAAAAGTTGGAAATGTTCGATTCTGACAATATTTTTGGTGGTATTGCGGAAAGAGTTAAACAGTTTTCTTCTAACCTTAATGTTTTCAACCTTGGGCAATCAGCTATCTGTCCCGAAATATGTGTTATCTGATTCTGGTTCAAGTTGAGTTCTGTCACATTGAGACCAGATACTTCTGAAGGTATTGATGTGATTTCATTTTTTGTCAAATCAAGAACATCCAAATGTTTCAAGCCACAAAACATCAGAGGAAAATCTTTGATATGATTATCTGTCAAATTGACCTGTTTCAAATTTATGAGATTGGAGATGGTTCTAGGTAATGTGCTCAAATTGTTGTAACTGGCATTGAATGTTTCTAATTTGGTTAGAGCACCAATGCAATCTGGTATTTTAGACAGTCTATTCTTGCTTAGATTCAAATGTCTCAGTTGCATGAATCTACTTATCTCATTTGGCAGAACTACAAATTTGTTGTCAGATATGTCCAAGGTCCGAAGCGATGACTCTAGTTGTTTGAATCCAGGTGGGAATTCATTCAATTTTCCTTGAGAAACTTTGAGCACTCCTGTTTTTTGAGCAGTTTCTATGTGTTGTTTCAGTCCTGAGTTACCCATATTCTGTTATGACTCCCCTCTCTATCACCAAAATCAGCTGATATGGATAAAGATAAAAACGTTAATTAATTAAGATAGGTGATATCTACTATGAGACAAGAGATAAGTTATTATTAATTACCTCTGCATTGTGTTTCTTCAATCCTTTGTGAAGGAAACAAAAGTCATCTGCAAGTTTTCAAAAACGAAAAACTATTTACAGTTCTACTTTGACACTTTGACTTTGACGTTTAAAATTCAACTTCGCTTCGCAACTGAGTGCTGAGTGACGCATGACGTAACGGGTGAAGTGAAGAGTGCGAAGAGTCGAAGAGCTAGGTGACATTTGACATATTTGAAATTTATATGCTGTATGTACGCTCATAAGCTTCAAAAAAATCCTTCGTGAAGTAGTATCATGTTAGTTTTACCGCAGTATAACCAAAAAATCACTCACATATCTCTTAAAAATGCAAACAGGCTCAATTTGGAACGGGAAGATGAATTTTCTAATGGTAAGTAACCTCTTTATCCAAATATGACTCTTCTCTTAAGTTAACAATTTTTTAGTCACATATATAAGGATAAAAATATCTACTTATTCACACTCAATAATTTTAAAAATTATATTCATCACCTTGGTATATTAATAGCCGTAGAAAAAGTATAGTAAGCAACTCGCCCTGAATATTCATTTCCCACCTACGAGTATGAATATTATGCAGTACGAGCTGCTCGTTCCATATTATATTTATTAGCATTCCGCCACGATGCATTTTCTTTTTGTTAAATCATACGGATTCACTTCATAATTGTTTACATGATGAAAGCTGAATACTTTCTAAATGGTAATGAATAATTCGTAAGAAATAAGTGTTGTTGAAGGTAAAATAAGAAGTGAAGGGTATTTAACAAAAAAAAACGCGTGTGGTACAATTTTTTTTACGAAGAAAGAGAAAGCGGAATATTCACTTTTCCCGATAACTTTGACGAGACATCATTTAGGAACGAAGTGAGAGCTCCACGATTTATCTTCTGCTCAAATAACGTAAGTTGATTTAAAGCCAGTCTTCAAGCATACCCGTGAATATTTTTGATATTCGTTATTTCCTTATAGTAGGAATTGGGACATGCGGATATGCTCTTGGTTAGTACCTAGTCTACTGGCAGATGGCGCAGCAACGGCTATTTTGCTTGTTGTTTGTATCAGCCTAGGTCTAGGGAAGATACTCTTCGAATGTGATTTTAATTATGGGTATCTCAATGGGTAGTGATCGATTTATGTTGATGATGGCTTTGCCTTACACTGACGAGATGCCAAATTGCCCGAAATCGGTCTGCAAGTGTGTCCCGTCTCAATAATTGAGAATTAATCCTGGCAGTTGTATCGCCAAGAGCATTCTCATTTAGAATATTTGATTCAAAGCCAATCTTCAAGCATACCCGTGAATATTTTTGATATTTATTAGTTTCATTAAAAATTTCCGAAATAAAATTTTAACACGCTTTAAAATTTAACATATGTGGTATAGAATCACCACTTTTTTATGTTGAATAAATTAGCCTCAACGAACAATGTACAATAATCTCTGTCACTCGATATAACGAAACATATCGAGGTTCTGTAAACCTAGTACTTTTCATATATGTATTTTCCTCAAGTATAGCTCACCACAGGAGACTTTTTGTTAAATCATACGGATTCACTTCATTAGTATATTATGCAACGATCGTGTAATGATGGTTATTAATACATGAGCATAAACCGGGATACGAAACGAGCCGAAGGTGAGTTTCGTATGGTTTATGCGAGTGTATTAATAACCATTACATGAGAGTTGCATACGCTATTTTATCTACACCCAATAAATAATGAAGAACTAAAAATATTATATTATTAGGTATTTATATTGAACACAATAATAGTAGGTAATCAATCGTATTTCTTTGAAAATTTCTACAAAATTATAATGAATGGTATAACCACGGAAAATACAACAATGAGAAATGAAAAGAAAAAAAAATTTAAAAAAAGGATTTGAACCCGGACATTTTTGGTCACTGCCCTCGCCATTGACCACTCGGCCATGATAGCTCGTTGGATTAGGTCGAAAATAAAAACATATGTGTTGCATATGTCAAATGAAAAATATAATCCTTTCGATTGTATTTTTTTCTTGTCTAAGACATTTGTGGAGGAGTCGCTGGTAATTCTGCTATATCACTGCTAAAAGACATTTTCATTCGATTATCGAAAATTGACTAAATTCTTCAAAAATTCAATACCTACTGATTTTGACTTGACAAACGTCAAAATGCAAAGCTTGCACATCATGCTTGATTGAAAAATAATGGGTTTTTATTGGTTGAAAATCTGTATCGTAATGAAAATCTGTATCGTAATGGATTTCATTATAAAACGGGTTGTTGGCATATAAGTGTATCATTAGAGTACGGGTGTAGATAAAATTGTTTACATGATGAAAGCTGAATACTTTCTAAATGGTAATGAATGATTTGTAAGAAATAAGTGTTGTTGAAGGTAAAATAAGAAGTGAAGGGTATTTAACAAAAAAAAAACGCGTGTGGTACAATTTTTTTTACGAAGAAAGAGAAAGCGGAATATTCACTTTTCCCGATAACTTTGACGAGACATCATTTAGGAACGAAGTGAGAGCTCCACGATTTATCTTCTGCTCAAATGACGTAAGTTGGCAGAGAGTCAGAGAGGCAGTTTTTGAACCCGAGATTATATGTCACAACACGAAGCTGTCACTTTTAGAATGTTAAGGCTAGTTCCGTTATCGTTTTGGTTAACCAGACCGGTGCTCTTTCTTTCTCCCTACGATATTGCCCAGGTACATTCAAAAGAGAGAGGGAGAGAGAAACGCTCTGGTTGACCGAAGTGATTATCGGAACATACCCCAAATAAATAGCGGTAGTATGGAATATGTTGCCAACAGTATGCGAAAGATTAACAGGCGCGAAATTTAAAATTCAATTTCAACGTTCCTATACATTATCATTTATACCAGTGACACCGCTTTGATTTCCCGAACTTTCATGGGGGCTTCAGGCGAGTTCTTAAATTCAACAGTGATTCCAAAGATTATTGTTCTGTACCTTACTCTTTGGTAATCCCATCACTGCTGCCTTGACGTCATCAGAAAGATTACCACTGATAGATGAGATTTATGCATAATAAAAGAACGCTTTCTAATGTTACAGAAATTACGAACAGCTGACAACTGATAACAGAACCAAAAAATATTTTTTGCTGCAGTAACTAGGACATAAATATATATATATATATATATATATATATATATATATATATATATATATATATATATATATATATATAAGTTAATGTTATTTACTTGAAGACATTTTATTTTTAATGGTCCACACAAAAAAGTCTACACTAAATCCGGCATTTTTTAAATGTCATTTCATCAACCAAACCAAATCAATCAACTATAAACCTCGATAGATTGGTGTGTGGCATCGCTGGAACTAATATCACGAACTCAATCAACGTGATATCGTCACATCTGTAATCCATCGAATAATAAAAAAACGATTTTGATGGATTGATGACTTCACCGATGGATTTAAGAACTCGCCATTTATGCTAGATCTTTGGGAATGATGGACGAACCGCGAAATTATCAATTCGGCATTGGCAATTGGGAAGTTCATCATCCAGATACGCCTCTATCGGGAAATATTTGAACTATTTCATCACGTAAAACAAAAACAAACTTCTGAATGTGAAATTATAGTACACTCCTCTAACACATTCACACACTGATTAGTCCACACATTTGTGTAGACAGAACTTTGCCAAAATTCTAAACACACAAGGTACAATACAAAATACAACGTAAACAATAGTAAACATATGTTTTTGACAGATTACGATCAGCTGATTACGGTTTGTTGCCGACATTTTTGAACAAACATCAGCGCCCTCATCGGTAGAAATTCTTCCCAATACTGTGAACTGTGATTGTGGCTGCGTTGCCGGTGGAGTTATCGATCGATTCAGGGAATCTGTCAGTGTCAGATGGCGGCGCATTCTTAGCTTTTCTTAGAACTTTTCCATATTTTTTCTTGTGCGATGAAGTACTGAAAAGAACGGGAATATAAAGAAGTTGGAACTGGTTGTGTAGTTTGTGTGACAATGTAGCCAATAATATGAATGCAGCCAAGCCTTTTGATGGAGTAATTTGAGAATGACATCAACACCAAAGTCGGGAAAATATGTCCAAGGTAGGCCCTTGATATTTTGTATATTTAAGGCTGTTCAATTAATTGGACGATGTTTAATGGTTTTTGGAGAGCCATAGAGATTTTCTCGAAGTGACTGTCAAACTGTAAAATTGTTTTCATTCAGGTTTTTTTCTATTCAATCGAAGTAGGTCAAGCGGCTTTTTTGTTTATTTTTGTTGCCCAATAAGGAGCTGAGAAGATTGCATCTCTGAAATGAAATTTTAAAATAGTCCCGAAGACTGCAGGTCATAAATGAAGTGTTTCTACCGGAACTTATCATATGATTGTGTGAATGTTGAATGCTTACATTACCTACTTAACCAAAGGAGAGAACAAATGAAAATTCATCTACAAATACCCTGTAACAAGAATACTGCAAAACACTATTTCTTCATTTGTTCATAGAATAATTGAAGACAAACTTGAAAATAAATACTATCAATGTTTCTTGCTACTGTCTTTAGTATTCATTTGCAAATGATAGAAAACACTGATTATGGTTTGATTCTGATAGTAGATATATAATCTTTTGTGCAATGCAATTCATAAAATCAAGTGAGATTTCAGATTAGATCGTCTTATTGCCTATATGTACACCTACGAAGCTAGAAGTCAAATTGATTGATAGTTTATGTTTTCACATGAAATTGTATGTAACGTACATGTTATGTTCATAACTACACCAAACCCACACCGTTGGAAACATCTTTCAATTTCATTATTTAACTTTTAGAATGTTCTTGAATCCACTTTTTCGTAACTTGGAATTATTTGACAAGTTGTTCTGATAAAAAATATTTTCAGATTATGACAATGCATATTGTAATTTTATCCAGAATAATAAGTAGTAAAGATGAGCTCTTGTTTCAGTTTTGTTTTCTACTCCCACAACACAAAAGGCGAGTCGGAAAGACCGTTACAAAACCATTTTTATTATTCTGAATTTTATTTTTTACTTGTATTGCACTGATGAGGGTACCTGAATGAATTTTCAAGTTAGATAATTTTCAATACTTCCTGAAAACTCATGTACACAAAATGGATGAAACTGTCAACACCATATATCTGATATTCACCCCAAACATGTTACAGCATCGTGTTCATAAACGAAAAAGAAGCAGGAAAAATGTTTGGCTCCATATTAAAAGAAATTTATGAATAACCTGAACAAGAATAAAGAAAATTACAGGATGTTTCTATAGATATCCCAAGAAATTCTGGGAGTATTGGACCAATTGTTCTCTGGACCTCTTCATATTATTTCACCTTTGGCAGATCATCGAATGTTCATGTACATCTTCGTCTGTAACAAAAAAGTTTTGTTGTGATCCACATTTGTTGAGCGAACACCGTGTACCTATATTTCTATTCACATTCACACACTCGTAACCCGTATTTCTGAAATAAAAAAAGAACAATGACGAAAATACATTCAAGTCTGTGAAACTGGACAGTTTCCAAAACTCATGTAAGATTTTGCGAAAGTACATAAGTCGGGAATACTTATAAAGATGATCTAAAAATCTTGTAAACCAACTTTAATGATCACAGAATAGCGGCAAAATGCTCGCGAGCAATGTGAATATTCTGAATCACGCGGATTTTTGGGAAAATTCTATCGCGCTATTGGTGTATGGACTGTTCCAAAGATAAAAATTGAATGTTTGGTTTGCTATTCCGAGTCAGATTGAGGCGAACTCCAATTTAAATGCCAGAGGTTTGAACGAATCGTCGTATTTATGTAATCTCTGAACATCCAATTTTTAATTGACTCCCCCCCTCTATAGTTTGATCCATCAGAAAGAAGAGGAACTATATCACGTGGCTGGGGGATCAGAAATGGTCTGTCAGAACATTCCAGTTCATGCAGAAGGTCCGGGATCCCATTTTCAGTCATATGAAAGGTAACAGCAATATTTCTCAAATTTTGTTCGAAAGGTTCGTCAAATCTGTTGAGGGGATATTGGGTAAACATCTCGACTATTGCACAAGATTCGACTACACACAATTGGAAACTGCAGATTCAAAATTGCCAGTGTGACAATTCATTACAATGTTATCAGAATGTCGGGAATGTCATAATAAATTTACTTTTTATTGAAATGTTGTACTGCAATTCGTGTGCATTACACTTGGATAACATACTCGAAGCTAAAGTCGCTTGAAGAATTTATCACTTATATAAACAAACAATAATGGTGAAGTAAACGATAATAGTTATTTTTGTTTCGAGGGAATAAAGTAGATGTTTATACACTGCGGACGACGATCTCACCGTGCCGAAAGCATCTACACATCTACATATATACCAGTGATGCATAAAAACTTTTACCTAATACCAGTTCGTTATTGCAACTATAACGGAAATATTTTGGAAAATCCTATATATTATTTCGATTTTTACTAGATATCCTAGTTGCTAGGGAAGCTTTGTAAAACTAGAAATGTTAAAATAGAATAATTTTGTGTTTTTGTGGCCCGTGGGATGGTTGAATAAGCTACTACACCACACTTATGATTTGGTATGACACTTATTGTGTTATAACCCGCGAATGGCGAATCTAGCTAGTGTTTTAACGTGACAGAATTCTACATTGTTTTCAAATTACCAAGTTCGTTATAATCCCCATTTATATGAATATATGTACTTATAAGGAAGAATGATGAACTTTCTGGAACAATAATACTGTTTTTCGTGAAATAATTTTTCTTCGTTCACTCACCCGTTTAATGAACCTTGCATTTTAATAATAGCAGCATTCAGACGAAACATATATAATTAACCCTTAACTACTGTGATATAAGTTAAATCGGTACGCGTGTGGTGCGGTCATGGTGACCGAAATAAATATTCATGAAAAATTGAGTTTTTTTGTATTATTTTATTGTAATGTTATGAATTGAACATTTTTTGATGAAAATAAAATATATAATAATAATAATAATAACAACGTTTATTAAACAATTCAAAAACAGATAAACCAATTCAAACTATTAATAAACTGAATGCATAATCCCACGAAGTAAAATTTGTTGTGGGATATTCTTATTACTCATGTAAGAAATGCAAAAAAATTATAATTAAAAGCCTGGCATCTTTTTTACATAATTTTATTTTTTCGGTTAACATCTGCTTTTTTGACAAAATTAGACATTTTATTTATAATTAAATATTAAACAAAAAATAAAGATTTTTAAATGAAATTATTAATATTTTTCTTAGAACAGAGGTATAAGACTTACGAAAAAATAAAAAATATTGATTCAATTTTTTTTTCGGAAAAATCACACGATGTAAAAAATTTCAAATTAGAATTGCAGTTTTTACATATATATGTTGAATATTCATCCACAAATAGGCTTGGTAAAAGTGTACCACAGAGGAAAAGTTTTTCTTTTTAGCCGTGAAGGACATGTGCAGCAAGTTTTTCTTTTTTCAAGTTTTCCCGTGGGAACTTGTTCCAGACGTTTTTCACGTGATGTTCACTGGGCTCGGAACACCTTCGATTGCTCTATCTTCGTCGCTCTCAATCGCATTATCCGTTTTAATATCATTCAACCACTTTGAAGCAGTTTCCCCAAATTTGGGATCCGTAAAACGAAGGTCCAGTACCACAAGTCATAATAAAAGAAAATATGGGTAACAAACACGGCAATAAATTACATCAATGCTGTGCTGGCGAGTGTGCTGGGGTCACTATGACCGCAACAAATTTTCAACTCGACATAATTCTAAAACCAGAGCGCGTAAAACGCGAATACTCTGGTCACCTTACAATGCACTGATTTGAAGGTACAGAGACACCCAAGGCTCTACAACTAAAGAGGGACTCAATACTAGAGATGTTGAAATATGCATCGGTCAAGGTGACCGCACTACAGTAGTTAAGGGTCGAGAAAAATAAACTTCCTCTGGAATCATTTCATTAATTGTCAATTATACAATCACAAAAGCATATTTTTTAACATTTAATGTTCTCACCAATGCAATGCACCGGATAACTTGCAAAGCTACACTCACCCTGTATATCCCGGTTCACTTCTGTTTTTCCCATTCGCCATGTCGAAACACATGGTGAAATCGGTGATCACAGATTGATTTAAATCAAGATGCTCTAAATGTTCGGACAAATCCGCCTATTAAAAATAATGAATCTGCATTAAATATAACTCCGATATTGTTCGTTGTATCAACTTTAGTTTTCCTCGTGTCGCTACAACGGGATGGGTGACTTTTTTGCGCGAGTGTGATCTGTGAAATGCGTTTTTATGTGAAGGGCTGTAATGGATAACGTGAAAAAAGGGCGCGTGTGAGGAGATTTCAACGGATCATTGGATCTCGCTCGATTTTTAGTACAGAGAAGTTACATTCGCAGAAGAACCTCTTTATTTTTTTTTAATATGAACACTAGCATAGCACTGAACATTTTCAGAATCGCACACTCAGAAAATGTTCAGTGTGCCAGTAACTGATTGTCATCGTGATATTTCTCACAACTCATTTTTGGAATTTGGTCTGTTCAGATCGACCCCTTTTCATTCAAATATCTTGCACAAATTTGAAAATATGCGATTGAATAAATCGAATTGAATAAACGATATATTCCATATTGCACATACAGGGTGTCCCAAACTCGATGGCCTATTAGACATTTCTGGAAAACGGGACATAGGATTATTTTGAAAATTTGATTTCTTAGATAATTAGTTCTGTTCTATCGATCTAAAATATGTTCAGCGCTGCGACGTTGCCGCTTATATTGGGAAGTAGCAGCAACTTTGATATTTTAAATAGGACACTCTATATATTATTGCATTTCTCGCTTTGTTATTGCTTTCCGATTAGTTTTGTATGATACTTCCCTATACCTATCTCTAGTGGTTTTCGAGAAATTCATTGATTTCCTTATTTTTTGTGCGAAACATAGCTTTAATCAAATGCTCATTACTGCGGTATTTGGATTCAAAGACAGCTTAAATTTTGGATGTAGTTTGACAATGCCCTGTGTATTAGTTGTGTCTAAGGAAATTCTTTCTCCATTCTACAGGGTCGTTCAAAATTTGTGATTTTACCGATACATACGAAAGTGGTGAAAAGTGCATTTTTTCAAATGGAACATCCTGTATGTTATCGGAAATCCTGAAAGACAATTGAAGTTCCTTTCAAATGATGTGTCATGTTCCTATACCTTAATAGTTAGGTTTCCGAAATAAATGCAAGTTTCTATAAAAATTGGATTATTTTGACATATTTTGTATTAGGTAGCTATGAAATGTCATGAAACATGTCATTATGAAAATTCGACAATTAATGCATCAATAATAAAACGTTTGCGCGTTCAATTACGTAAATTTGATTAGAAAAGAATCAAACTGGAAATTGTTTATTCTTCATGGTCAATGTGATCAAATTATAAGAACTTGCAAAATGTTCTGTAGTATATTGAAGTGTATCAAGATGACGAACTGACTGTACAAAGAATGATTAATATACAGGTTATTACAAACTCAATGGCCTATTAGACGATTTTTGGAGATGTGGGACATAAATACTTGAAATCTTGTATTCCACGATAAGTGATTGCGATCTGACTCTTGAAAATATTTTCACCGTTACAGGGTTGCCACATCTGCTTGTAACTAATATCGACTTCCTAATTTCAAATGGGGAACACCCAGTATTTCATTCCGTATTTGAATTCTACTGATAAATACAACTAACTTTTACTAAACATGTCGTATACCTATCTCTACCTTTTATCAAATATTGATTATTTTGTAATTGTTTTGCTACCAAAATGAGACCAATTTTAATTCAAATATCTCTTTTTTAACTTGAGTTTTTTTTATTTTTAATACTTTCTTCTGACAGAAACACTATGAAAATCACTGCTTGTCAAACTTAAAGTTTGTTTTGCTCTTTTCTGGTCACGGAACACTAGATCATTTCAATTGGGAAATATGACCTATTTTGATTAGTTATGGGAATTGAAAATGATAGTCACACACTTCAATATACTACAGAACAATTTGCATGTTCTTGCTAATATTTGATCACATTGGCCATGAAGAATAATCAATTTCATCAAAACTTCATTTGAATTGTTATTGCTTTCCATTTTGATTCTTTTCTAATCAAACTTCATTAGAACTATTATTGCCTTCTATTTTGATTCTTTTCTAATCAAATTTACGTTAATGACGCGCAAACGTTTTATTATTGATGCCTTAATTGTCGAATTTTCATAATTGCATGTTCCATGACATTTCATAGCTACCTAATACAAAATATGTCAAAATAATCCAATTTTTAGAGAAACTTGCATTTATTTCGGAAACCTGACTATTTAGGTGTAGGAACATGAGACATCATTTGAAAGGACCTTCAATTGTCTTTCAGGATTTTCGATAATATACAGGATGTTCCATTTGAAAAAATGCACTTTTCACCACTTTTGTTTGTATCGGTAAAATCACAAATTCTGAACGACCCTGTATAATGGAGAAAGAATTTTCTCAAACCCAACTAATGCACAAGGCATTGTCAAACTACATCCAAAATATCAGCTGTCTTTGAATCCAAATACCGCAGTAAAAAGCATTTGATTAAAGTTTTGTTTGGCACAAAAAATAAGGAAATCAATGAATTTTTAGAAAACCACTAGAGATAGGTATAGGGAAGTATCATAGGAAAATAATCGGAAAGCGATAACAAAGCGATAAATGCAATAATATATAGGGTGTCCTATTTAAAATATCGAAGTTGTTGCTACTTTTCAATATAAGCGGCAACGTCGCAGCGCTGAAAATATTTTAGATCGATAGAACAGAACTAATTATCCAATAAATCAAATTTTCACAATAATCCTATGTTCCGTTTTCCAGAAATTTCTGATACGCCATCGAGTTTGGGACACCCTGTATAATTAATGTCATTCGACATGTATGCCTTATGCGTCCTAGACCATCAGACACAATAATTCTGCACAATATTCGATAATGTGCAATACTTGGGCGTCTAGAGACCGTTTTTTTTCAAACATTCCATATTTTTGAGTGATACCATTTGAATAGTTCCAAAACAAAAATTCGCTGAAATCAGGAGAAATCAGATACCTATATAAAATCAAATGCTTCTTCGACAATTACTTATAATTTCCGAACAAATTGCACTTTACCTTGGAGTGATCTTACAAAGCCTAGGTTTTTTGAATCGTCGGAATGTATACCGGGTGGCGAAAATTTAATTGCACACTATTGCTATATCGGTAACGGTAGGAGATAGAATGTAGGTTGAATTGGACGATAGTTGTATTTTCTGTATTACAATGACTTTGTGTCGAGAAGTACAGGTTATCTTGAACCGTTATTGAATTATTCGAGAAAAGTTGAAATCGTTGGTTTTGATATTTTATGATCTGGTATTTTTAATATACAAAATATGAAAAAAAGATGAATTTGATCGAATTTCATGAAGGCTAAAACATGTACTGATTATGTTATTTCCAGTGCGACTTTCCGTTTGCCACCCTCAGCTATTTTTTTTTCAAATACTCACCTGTATTTTTCAATGCAAATGATGATGATACTTCTTTCAGTTCTGCATTCATCAGTTCATGGCCTTCAACTTTCTCTCCACGATATTGTACTATAGTCGGGCCGTTCACAAGATAGAATTCAAAAGGACGCGTGAACAATGAATGCCTGATGCATAGAAACGCCTTCTAAACTAAAATAAGTGAAGAACTGTTGACACTGTGCTGTACTCATTTGTGCTTTGTGTTTACGTGTGTTACGTTAATTAAATAATATGGATGGAAACACTCTTTCACCTCCAAGAAAAAGATAAAAAAAAGACATTCAACTGTAGAGGAAAAAGGTGTAATAATAAACACTTATAAAAAAGCATCCCAAGAGTTGATGGGAGAACGATGCGGCGACGTTTTTATTGAGTGGTGTAAATCGGACTTGTAACATTGGAGAGAGGAACATTCAAAGAGTGCGTGCCGTTCACGTGATCATTCTATCTTTTCAGCGGTTACACTATAATAAATATCACTGTTTACAAAGAAGAAGAATCAAATTACCATTGTATCGGTAAACTGGCTACATTTCTGTGAAATTTGAAAATTCTGATAGGTCCAATCAATTGATGTGTACATGATAATTTGATCAATTTATTAACTGGACTTGACATAACTCTTGAATTTCAGAGAAATTTCGCCAGTATGGTATTGAAACAATAGTAATTTGATTGCTCTTCTTTGCGATCAGTGTTATTTATTTATTAATACGAAAACGTCGAAAGTTGAAGGGCTATTAACTGATGAATGGAGAATTGAAAGAAACGTTACGATTGTATTGAAAATAATTGCTGAGGGTGGCCATAAGCAAACGAAACGTCGTATTGAAAATATAATTGCGCTAATATTTTGCATGTTGCTTCATATTTTGAAAGATACAAGAGCATAAAAATAAAAATCAACGGTTTCATCTTTTTTTGATTATTTCAAGAACGGCTGGATTTTGCGATATGAATTCATTGTGTTATAGAAAATACAACTTTTGTTCTATTTTACAACTTTGTATATTTCACTGTTACCGATATATAGCAATGCTGTGCAATTGAATTTTCGCCACCCTGTATACATATATTTGATACACGTGGTGCATAAAAACTTTTATGTTATTAGGAAGCGGAAGGCCGGGGTTCGAATCCTCGCCGGGCCACCGTGCTGGGTAATCGCACGTTAAAAGGTAAGGCCTCGTTGATCCATTGCTCGCACAAGTTTCGACTTCTGAGGGTTGACGTTCGTCAGCTGGTTAACGAAAACGAACAATTTTAGAACAATTTAGTTCGTTCTTGCATCTATCAATCAATTCGTTTATTTTCCTCCAAACATATATACCATAAAATCAATTCATGGAAAAATCAGAGTTTAATTTGATTTTGAAATTTTTATTTCATGAAAGCAGATACTATCGTTGCTTTCAAACTTAAAACATTGATATCCAATAAACTTCAGTCTTGTAGGCCTGCGCGGGATATACAGTTCATTTTTTCCCCGCACGAGCATAAATTACACTATTATGTAGTTTTAACTAAACAATGACAACACAATAATGAATTAGTCTTCCAAATTATTATAGTTTTTTTGGAATTTTTCAACGTAAAATACGAAATTTGGAGAAAACTTAACATCTACAAATTTGTTCCTCATAAAATTTCCTATAAGATGGAATCAACACAAAAATGTAAAAACTAATATAGGAACACTATAGGTGCATTGAAAGCAGATAAAAACATTTATAAGAAATTATACATTCAAACTGTTAATATAAATTTGAAAATTTCACACCTCTACTTCTCAACCGATAAGATGCATTAATTTTGACCAGTGCAATATACATTACATATGCAAAATACATTTCTACCAACTCAAGTGACCTAAAATTATGAAAAGGCGATTGACTGAACTAGTACCCACCTGAGATTTAGCATTTGGTCTAACTGTAGTTGGTAATTTTCTCAATTAACGTAATATGGTAGATATACCTACATAGGAATTTCTTCGAAATTGCGTCAAGTTACTTGTAAAAATATATTTTAACCACCTTCAGTTAGCTGAAATTACCAAAGCGTGATAGGCTGGGCTGGTTGGTACCCATCTGCGTTTTAGCATTTGTTTCAACTGAAGTTGGTAATTTTTTTTCGTTTAACGAAATATAAATTTTTAAACTAGTATTTATTGAGCTTTCGACTGAGCTTAAACTTGACAAACAGAGAAATTAATTTGAAGTGTCAGGTTGGAACAATAGTAATTTTCCAAATTATGGTGAGAACTTTTCGGGAACTGATATTTTTTAAATATCAAAAATTTCAATAATTTCGGCCCTCTGGAAAATTTCCGGAAATAATTTAAGCTCTTGTGTTATTATAAGTGGAAATATCACAGTACTTCAAAATTATCTTTAAAAAGATGATTGGCATTCGTAAAAATCACTAATTAGGCCCAACGTGAAAAATCATTCATTTTGTTCAATGCCAGGATTGAACTCATGTTGAGAGACTGACGCGCTGCTTTTTCAGTTCTTCCTTTCTAGTACGATTTGAAAAAAGTGAGAAAATGGTAAAGTCGCAGGGAAGAGTAGTTTTCTAAAGATTATAATAGACTGTTCGCCCATCAAGTACTGAAAATGGAATCACGTAAAATTTGTCACAGTATAACTATCCAACTGCTCTGAATTTATCCTGAAACAGGTTCCACGATAACGCGAAAAAACCCTATGACTTGGCTTCGGTTGGGCCTTCATTTGATATATTTTTTAATCTTTAGCAAACCGAGTGTATTAAACTCTCAAGGTTTTATTGGCCTCAAAATAACTACCTACGCGGATCCTGCAAAAAGCAACAACAATCACACCCTCTTTCTACGAAATTATCCAATGTAAATAATAAGAATATAACTAACTTCAAATCAATGACAAAGGAATACTCCAATAAAATCATAAAAAATGGTAAAAGCGGAAGATAAAATATCACAGACAAACTTCCCTCTGATGCGACTGGAATTTTTCAACTTTTTCAAATAGCTCTGAAAGTTGTTTATATTAACTAAATGAATATATCGGTAGGTATAGTGATTCTACATTATGATATTCCTGGGGTCCAAGAGGGTGTGCATGAGTTTCACCCTCCCGTCCACGCAACAAAATTTGAAGCAAATCCGCTCAAAACAAAATTTGATATGGAATAAATTTGTATTTTTTTTTCGATATTTTCACAATTAAGAGAACATACGAATATATTTTTTAATGACTTGATGAAATTGACAATACTGATTGGGTTTATTTACGAAGTCATCGCTCAGCTTTCAAAATATGGTATCATTCAAAAAATTAGGGCAACATCATTTTATGTACTCAAATAAATAATTTCTTTGGAAAACGGCACTTAAAATCCAGCCCCTGTCAAATATTTCTTCGTCTTAATTTCTCTGTACTAATTTTCAATTGGAAAACGCGATTGAGATATCATCATCTCTATAAAAATTCTTCCAGACTTTCGCTAAACAGTAAATAACAATCTTGTGTATTGCCACGAGAGGTCAAAAACCAATTTGGTCGGATTAATTTAAAAGGAATTATGCGGTTAAGTGAGTGAACTGCCTTAAGCCAAAGTTCAATTAATTTGTGCGCTATGCATCATAGTGAACTTATTCACGAACCGAGAGGTCGGACTCGAAAATATCGGATACATGGAAGATGCCTGGACCAAAGATGTTCCCGGGAGTGGATGCTTCTCCTGTCGGTAACTCAACTGGAAGATGTGCCAGGTAATGAACTTTTCATGCCGGTGTATTGGATAATTTCTATCTCAGATTCGATGTTGAGTGTATAATTCTCTTATTTGAATATCAAATTCTGAAAATTTCAATATTTACGGAGGAGTACAAGGACCATACTTGTTATTTTTTCGATTTTTCTGACTTTAAACTCAGAATTATATTTTTATGACTTTAAACTCGGAATTATATTCGACTTCCAACTCGTAAAATCCGACTTTGAACTCTGAAATTCTGACATTGAATTCGGAATTATATTTTCCCACTTCTAACTCGATACTCAGTACTCGGGAATTCCGACTTTAAATTCGGAAATTCCAACTTCAAACTCGGAAATTCCGACTTTAAACTCGGGAATTCTGTCTTCAAATTAGGAATTATATTTTTCCTACTTCTAACTCGGAAATTCCGACTCAGTACTCGGAAATTCCGACTTTAAACTCGGAAATTCTGACATTAAATTCGGAATTATATTTCTCCTACTTCTAACTCGGAAATTCCGACTCAGTACTCGGGAATTCCGACTCTAAACTCGGAAATTCCGACTTTAAACTCGGAAATTTCGACTTTAAACTCGGGAATTCTGACTTTAAATTCGGAATTATATTTTACCGACTTCTAACTCGGAAATTCCGACTCTATACTCGAAAATTCTGACTTTAAACCCGGAAATTCCGACTTCAAACTCGGAATTATAATTTTCCGACTTCTAACTCAGAAATTCCGACTTTATACTCGGAAATTCCGACTTTATACTCGGAAATTCCGACTTTAAACTCGGAAAATCCGAATTTAAACTCGAAATTATATTTTCCCAATTACTTTTTAGGTTGCACATCGATCTTCTAGACTATTCGTTCTGATAGCGTGAATTTGTTAATTTGTGCTGAATCAAATTGAAAAATTAGTCAATCTTTCTTCTGAAATGAGTTTTGTTTCGCATCCTCAAATCAACTAATTGATATAATCCGTTCAGGAAAAAAGTACAAAGGAGTTGATACAGGATTACTTTTCTATAGGAAGAGGAAGTTGTCTAAACACAAATTATACAGAAGTATAGAAGAAAGCGCTATTCTAAAATTGATGATGTTTTGAAGTTCATGCAAGAAGATATTCAAAATTCTTCTCAGTCACGCGATTATAGACAGTATTCCAGTAAGGGTCCCAATCATATGTGGCACATGGATTTATATGATAAGTTTCAAGCTTATGGTATATGCATAAATGGTGGTATAGATGGATTCTCAAGATATATCATTTGGCTGCGTGCAGAAATAACATCTCTAATGACCCAAAGGTATTAAAAAAGGTTCATACATTTGAAAATATTTGACTTTCAATAACTGAGTCTGTCCATTTCTAAAAATTTCAATCGTTCCGTAACAGATTTAGGAAATTCAAGTTATTATAAATTTGCAAATGATTTGATCAAGTCAGGTTGTCCAAAGAGTATGAGAGCAGATTTTGGTATAGAGAATACAGTTATTGAAGGATTTCAGAATTAATTACATTAATATTCAGTGGATCTTCCGACGGTAAACCACTGTTTTTATATGGAAAAAGTACACATAATCAACGAATAGAAGAATGGTGGCCATCCTTCAAGAGCATAATTCCCAAATTTGGATGAACTGATTCTCGAAGATGATGATCTTTTCGATTGATCATTTGTGGATAAGTCACTGATTCAGTTTTGTTTCATGGAAATAATAATAAAATCAATCAAAATTAAAGTGAACTTAAATAAAATTGTTGTTTTTATATCGGAGAAACATAGAGCCCTCTCGAAAATGGAAGACTACGTAGAATATAAAATCCTTTTCTGTATTATTATAGGAATGACGTTTTCCTCATATCATTTATGACGTCGTTCGGCTACGCTCTTTCCAATTTCCTTTGTGAATTATAGTACTGTCTGTTGACCATTTTTCGCAACTGTATGAGAAGAATCGGAATTAGGAGCTTGAATTTGGCCTGTTTTTCACTCGAAGTGATTGAAGATTTTAAATTGAGATGAATTTAGTGAGAAATTGCCACGAGGATATACCAGGAATGAAAGCATACAGACTTGTTATTTTGGGTTACCAATATAAAAGTACTGGATGGATCTTCGAAGACAGCATATATTTCTTAATATAAAGGACTGGGGGGCAGTCTAAATAGTCACCAAAGATTGTAATGACAGTGTGTTGGATTGGCAAAATCTGTGTTTGAATGGAGATATTGATGAAAAAGCTGGTTTAAAATATTAATAAAGAGTAAAGTACGTTAACCCTCAACTAGTGTGGTGCGGTCACCGTGACCGATGCCTGTTTGAACATAAATACAATTTTTTAAAAAACATGCCTGGTTCTTAACTGTATATATATTTTCATAAAAAAATGTTCAATTATGCTATTTCGATAAAATAATATGGAAAAACTCAGTTATATATTAAACTTGTATCGTAGAAGCATTGTTTATAGAGATATATTTATTCAATGCCTTTGTAAAAAGGATTTAAAGCGTTTTGGTTACGCCATCTACAGTATAATGTCGATATTTCCGTTTACTCGCCAATGCACGACAAAGTTTCCTATTCTCAAGGGGAAAATAGATGAGGAGTTCTATCTGTCACTTTGACTCGAATGTTGAAAGAAGGATAATGAAGCTTCAGAATGGAGTTGACAATATAAGTTTATGCAGGAATTGAAAGGCATTAAAATAATCCTCAAAACATGAATGATCTACGACATTGACTAAAAAATTGCACTTCTGTTACTGAATTGATTGCCATCTTTTGGTATCATGTATAAGTAATCAAGAAAATGTAGGAGTCAGGCTACGACGTCCGTAAGAAAAACGAAAGAAAAGACATGACTTGGAAACGAAACCACTAGTGCCATCTACCCGAAGTATCCATCCCTTCAAATGATATTTCCATATGGTTGACTAACCATGGTCGTTTTCGATTGAGATTTGGTTCACATACGGTTGACATGAACATGACCAAATTTTTGAGAGCGGTATATGTTTCTGGTGTGAATAAAACAGAGAATGCAATATACCGATTGAGAGATACCAAAATGAATCGAGAACGGCTCATATCTCTATAAAAAATGATAGTAGTTAAGGTTAATCAAAATTTTTTGTCTGAAACATTGCATTCACAAATCCAATGCCAGACAGCTGTTTCGGCCCACCAGGTCTCTTGAGTTACACTTGGCCTAAGCCGTTAAGGAAGAACGCAATCTGTTAGATTTGACCAAAATATCAGACTCCATATACAAAGTATCCCAATGCTGTCTGGCATTGGATTTCCGAACATCGAAATTCTGATTTAGTTTTGAGGATGCAGCCATATCTGCAAGTTACTGAGAACGATTCTCAATGGCAGCGGAGCCTTCTGTAACAGCTTTGCTGTTCGGTGGCCCGTTTGTTGAGATCTTCGTGTACTTTGTATATGGTCAAATCGAGCAGATGGCGTTCTTCCTTAACGGATTAGACCAGCTGTTCCCGATATCTTGAAATGAGGAAATGAGAACCAAAACATATTTGGGAGAATTTTTAATTTTCTAATGAATAAGTTATCAATGGAATGTTTTCGGTGGAGGGTTGAAAAAAATCGCTTGAATTTTCGTTACCGCTTTATCCAAAGCATCACCAAAGCTTGTGAGAATAGCCACCCGGGGGGATCCTGTGTGTCGATGGAGTTACTTCCGGACTGTATCCCAAGCCAAGCAGCGGATTGCCATCTGAAAGAGAATTTACTGCATCAATTTATAAATCAAACTCAATTCTTTCATCTATCATCATTTCTCATCGACGGTTTCGATTAAATATTTACCCTTCCTTTTCGTCATCTTGAACTTGTTGTATTCATCGTTCGAGCTCAGCCCGGTACCGGTTAATGGGTTTCTGAGCGAGCTGGTGGGTCTTTTCATGTCGTTGTAGCTGTCTCTGTCCCTCATCCTGTCCCTAGGAGAAACTTGGTCTGAAGGAGGTTCGTTGGGTACCTGTCCAAATGGTATTACGTTGCTCGCAATCGAGTCTTTTTTACGGAATACCTGCAAAGATGTTATGAACGTTTGGTTTTTGGACAATTTTTTTGTACCCAAATTCTAATGGAATTTTATACTGTATTCCATTTTGGAACTAGAAAAAAATGAAGAAATGATATGATAAGACCATTTAAAATTCTCTTAAAATATACATTCGTTCGAAAAGCTTATGATTTGCTCATTATTGATTCCCTGGGAAAGTAGGAATGCCTCATTCACACAAGAAGAGTAAAAAATTGCTAGTGAATTAATACGGCAAAGGGTTCGAGGAAAAGTTCTCATTGAGAGTAGCCATAATAATAATATCGTTACGAATTCTCCTAGCGCCGGTCCTGTTGGTCGTAAACGCAAAATAATATGAGGGGTCGAAGGAAGATTGTTTACCTGCGGGATCTTAGCTCTTGAATATTCTCCGTTGGCGTAAGCAAGATAGTTCTTCAAAGTTTCTAGTAGAGTTTTAGTGCAGCGCGTTGAATAGTTCAGCTGAGCAATTTCAGTGATTGTATTGTATTGTGTTATGATAAAGAGTTGTAATAAAAGTAGTTTAGTGTTGTTTGCATTTTCAATAAACGAACTCAAGGAAATGTAACAATATTACATGAATACTGTTCAGTGACAAATTCGTAGAGTGAATATAAGCATCTTGCGGATATTCAATCAAAACACAGCATAATTAAACTTCTATACAGAAGCGAATTCAATGGCAAATTCGGTGAAAGCCACGCCTTTCCAAAGTGCACCAATGACAGAGTACTAAAATATTCTATTGCTTTTACTTCTGTGAGTCCGAGGAAGACACCTGATTAATTTGACACGTCTCTTGAATTTTCTCAGTGTAGTTTCCTATTGTTGGTGTATATTGTCAGATATCAGTGTCGATGAAAGTGACAAAGTTAGATAAAGGTCAAATATTTTGCAGGCCAATTTTTCGGAAAAATGTTATTTGTAGAGGACTTTGACTGGTTTACCATCATAACAACAAACATCGAAAAAATGATGAAGGTTCTCGTATATTCTTTTCAGGACCGTTGAAAGAAAAGTGGTACCCGGGGGGCTAAGGAAGTATTATTTTCTTTCTGTCAGATCTGATTTTTTTATATTCTTGAATGCAAGGGAATGCAACCACTCTAAAAAGCTTTTGCACCAATCATAAAAGTTTCGGACCTTCGAATCATGGGATATTGTATATGTGGAGATTGACTCTCATTATCGAATGAATGAAGAGAACCTACTTGGGAGTTCTGACCGAAACTTCAAACGGAAAAAGTTCTTCATTTTTATCGAAATTATCAAATGATGTATGGGACTAATTGGATATTATATAAAAGAAATGAAAAATATATAAAATCTTCAGTTTCAATATTCACATATGAATGGGTATCATCTACCCTTTAACAATGTTTTGTTCCCAATTGAAATCCGATCCGATTTTCTCTTCGTTTCTATACATTTAGTTTGGCTCTGAAAGTATTATATCTCCAATAACAGACTCGATCTGAGCTAATCGTGGAGAGATTTGTATCTATAAAGTATTGTTCTTGCTGAAACACTCACTAGCCTAACGTATAACACAGCTGGCATCATTCGAAAAAAAGTAATCCTTATTTCAAAGATCACTGAATAACAGACTTTCTTCAAACGTCAGAACGATAATTCAATTATATTTTCCTGTTCCATATCAGATATTTAGTGTTTGTAAACCCGGTAGCACTCTTCTGAGTTTCTCTGCAGTTGAAATTGCAAATGCGCATCCTCAAAACAATTAAGACTACTTAATTTGTTATCATTAAGTGTAAGTTGAAATATTCAATAACAGTTTTACTTGTAACAATCACATTTGGTTCATAATAATAATAATAGTGACGATAACAATCTGTATGGCTTCCAAAAATCGCTTGCTATCAACGATGGTAACGTTAACACAAAAAAAATATAAGTTGTTGTTACTGACCATGGTTCATTCCAATCCAAGGTTCAGTAGATGTGAAAAAAATCACGTGTTCCAAATTTTTTACCAGGTCCGCAATGAGGACAAAATTTAATTCTAATGTAGTTTCAAATATCTACTTTAAGTATTTTAATATTACACAATATTCAAACTACACTGTATGGATTATGAAAGATTCAAGATTCACATCTGCTTCAAAACAGTGAAAAGCGTTCGTAGCAGTTTATGGTCGTTTGACCAATACCATTGCAGATTCCAGCAGGCCACGAGGTGATCACGCTCTGATCATTGTTTACATGCGCTGAATCTTGGATTAAGTAAGTGAGTTATTCCAAGAAACATTACATGTTTATAATTAGGGAATAACTATAAGCACAAAATCATGATAAGAAGAATTTGAAATGTAAAAAACAGAATATATAAACGAACATACAGTCGAAAATCAAATTGCTCTAAGCAAAGGTCAATTGAGCGAAGAAAAAAAAAAGAAATAAAAAAAAAAAAAAAGAAAAAAAGTGTAGGAAAATGTTATTTTCAGCTATTAGCTGAATGAAAACTTTCTCAAACTCTGCTTGAAGTTTATTGTCGATCCATATTCTTTTATTTAATTTGGAATTGAATTATATATCATGACAACACTATGGTATATTGATGTTTAGCCAATATCTGATTGAATTTTATTCGTTGCTTACAAATTTTTCTGTCATGTAGAGTGAATTATGAATATGATAAATTTCGTTGAAAATAAGATTATATTTTTTAGTATTATTTCTGATAGAATGGATAAAACAGCTGATTTTCAGTTTATGAAGAGAATTTAAGTCCAATAGTTTGTTTGGCTTGTATAAGGTGTAATGTTAAAATTGTAATTGTATAAATTGATCCTTGAGATACACTACAGGAAATATTTTGAAAGGAACTTTTTGATCATCCATATAAACATAATGTATTCTATCGCATAAATAATTTTTGAACCATTCGAAGAGATTACCTACCTCTGATTCCTATATTGAATAATTTTTTCATCAGTATGCTGTGGTCAACGGTATCGAAGACTTTTGCACAAATCCAGAGACAAGAGACATTTTTTATTTTCATCAATTTCCGCTTGAATATAAATGACATCCAATACTGCTGTCTCTGTATCTCTAGATCTGCGAAAACCATACTGATCAAATAAAAGATTATTGGTTTCCAGATCGGATTGGAATTCAGTTTAGCAAGATAGATACATACTTATCGAAAAACTCAAAAAAAATGTGGTAAAATTTAGTTACTTATAAATAGTATTTTCTGAAGGAGTAAATGAGTTTGCATTTATGGGTGTTGTATTTTTTATAGTCTCACACATCCGTGATACAACACTACTTTATTTTTCTAGTAGCAACAAAGAAATATTTGATGACTTGAAATCTATGTCTTCTTGGCTAAATTATCACTAATTGAGTTTGAATTATGAAAAATCCTCAGTAATGTTGATAACCAAAAACAGAACCACAAACAGAGAGAATTTGGCTGACGAAAACAAAATTATTAAATATTGCCAAACAACAAAATTCTTAGGGCTGTTCATTGACGAGAGACTATGTTGGAATAACCATATAGAAATGTTGAAAAAAAAAGTCAGACCACTTCTAGGAATATTATTTAGAATCCGACAGTTTCTTCCTAAAAAATATTTAAGGAGTATTTATTTCTGTTTGATATATTCGAATCTCCAGTATTTGATTTCAATTTGGGGAACAGCCAATACATCGATATTGATTCCTCTCGAAAGACTACAAAATAAAATTATAAAGTGTATATTCAAATTATCATATTTTGAACCAACCTCAAATTTATATAAACCGCATGGTCTTTTGAATATTCAATCTGCTTTTCAATTAGAAATTTGTTGTTTTATACATTCAGTTAGAAAAAAAACAAACATTCAACTATGAAGTTTAGTGAAATTAATACAATTCATGATCATAATACCAGACAAACCAAACAATTAATTGTTGAACCTTATCGTTCTAAATTTGGAGAGAAATCAATATATCATTTTGTTGTTAAAATACACAATAACCCTCCAGATAGACTGAAAATGCTTCCGAAAACAACAAAATTGAATTGAAAAAATGTTTGCTCTCTCTAGTTGAAATTTTGATCTCCATATATTTATTTAATTTAATTACAACTTTCATTTTGTATTCTCACATAATGTTATTATTAATTTGTGTTGTACACTGTTTTATTTTGTAACCAAATAATTCAGTTGATTACTATTGATTTGTATCCCTGTTATAAACTCTGTAGTTTATTGGGATTAATAAAGATTATTATTATTATAAGCCCAAGTGTCGGTACTCTCGACAGAAGAACTAACCGACCTCACCTTTCTCGAAGGAGAACCGTTGATGGAAAAGATGGACGAGGCGACGCTCGTTTGTTCTTTCAGAGAGAAAATGTCGCTCTGATTCCTCGGGATGCGTTCCGTTTGGTTGAGGCCGCTTGCCGCTGATCCGACTCTCAGTTTGCGGTCTATCGCGGTTGGCGAAGGCGGCTCAGATTTGGCGGGTTTCGTCTCGTTCGGTACGGATTGTTCTTGGTCGCCTTCTAGATTCGTTTCTTTTTTCTCAGCGTCCGGTTCCTGAAATCAAACATCGTCGATGTGAAAGCATTCGGATCGACGCAGATTCAGATGTCTAGAAACCCTGGTATATCGACTTATACCTCTATAATTTCGGGATAAACTTGGCGAAATCTGATTGCTTGATTTCTGAGATCATTAAAACTTGAGATCGCTACTGCATATGGCGTTCTGTCATGTATAATATGAAGCTTAATTTCCACTAGACAGGAATATGCAAGCGAATTTTGCATCACTGATTATTATTCAGCTAGTGAGATTTTGACAGTCGTGACAGCCAATCGAATGCATTTCAGGAAATGCGTATGTAATGTGGAAATGTACCGGTAACAACCTATCACTGTCAACTGCTACTTTTTAATGTTTTTATTTCCGTTTGTAACACTAGACTTCAATCGGGAGATAATATACTTTATCCATTCACTTTAGAATGTATGACAAAGTTTCTTTAAAAAAAAAACATGTTAGTATGCTGAAAGTGATAGACACAGTGTCAGTGGCGGATCCACGGGGGGGGGGGATTTCGGGTCCGGACCCCCCCCATTGGGAAAATAATGGATTTTTTTTTAAATTTTTATCGGCTCCTAATTTCCCAATTTTGTTAGGGAACGAAAAAAATGTCACACGAGCAAGACAAAAAACTAAAATAGAATAAATTTTTTTGCTTTAAAATTGAAGAACTTTAATAATTATCATTACATTCCATTGAAAACTGAAGAGCAGGCTACATTTGAACATTAGTAAATTTTCGAGGTTTTTTGAAAAATTTTACTGGATTGAATGTTACCCAAACAAACAAACAAATTTCACTTGAAATTTTTGGACTCACCGATTGTTCTTTCCTTTTTTTCTGGTTCAGTCGGTTCAGACGCTGGATAAAGCCGAGTAAAATATGAAAATAGAGTCCTCTTCATGTGGTAGGTTCAAATTAAAATGCTTTTTCTTAACTACTATCAAATTGCAATTTTTCACGATGACACTCTAAAGAAAATTGGCACTTGTCAGGCTTATTGAGGAAAAGTTCGAGAAATTTTTGACAGTGCTGCCATTGGATCCTTTTTGGCGCAGTATTTGAAAAATTAGACTTGTTACATTTGTGATGAGTATTGTGTATGCCGGTAACGATTTGAATATACTAGGTATGAGTAGAATGTGCTGATGATTAGGTTAAATCAACTCGATTCGATTTAAAGAAAGTAAAGTTTCGAACCTACTTTACCTCCTGGCAACACCTTCAAATTTTGCTCATGTCAATCTCTTTCACCCTTTTTTTTTTGGATCTTGACTAGTTGTTGCTATACGGTAGCTCATAATTTTCTGTTATATATATATATATATAAATCTTGAGTTATAGACCCCCTCCTTGACCTGATCCTGGATCCGCCACTGCACAGTGTATTGGGTCAATGGTTCAAAATACGGATCACTTCGTTTTCAATCTTTCACTGATAATATTGTTACGTCCTAGCGCCGGTCCTGACCAGATCGTAAACGCAGATGGGGAATCGCGTCGCAGCGAACGTCATTTTCCAGGAACCCGGGGATCCGCCTGGAGAATTCGAGACGCGTCATCGGGGCTTCTCTCGACGATTCTCGATTGGCACGCAGATATATAAATACGGGACAGGCTTCGCCACAGACGGAGAATTTGTATTCAGAGCTAAGTGGAGCGAGTTTAGTAGAGCTAAGTGGAGAGAGTTTTGTTATTGCTAAGTGCGAAGGGGAGAATTTTTAGTACAGAGAGTTTAGAAGCGAGCATTGGAAAGTTATCGGAGTGATTTAAGTGATTGTGTTGTATTGTATTGTAATAGAGAGTTATAATAAAAGAAGTTTAGTGTTGTTTGGTGTTTTAATCGACGAGCCCAAGGATAAATCGTAACAATATTCAAGGTATATATCTTTCCTCCTCGATATAACTTTGGACTTTCGCTCAAGTTGAAAACAATTTATGAATGCATACAAATGATACCATTTTTCTATCACTTTCAATAAATGTGATTTGAAGGCTTTTATATTGAATCATTGATGGCAAATACAAATGAAAATATGTATGGATTCTCTGTGAGAATCGTCTGGCCTCATTATCAGTGAAGACAATAATTTACCACATGGAAGGTGGGTGAATCTTTTTTCCATATTTTCCTAAATAATCTTTCAATGTTAAAATCCAAATACATCTTATTCAGTAGCATCTCATCGTAAGTTAAATCAATTCACTGAAGCACCCAGTCTTTCAATTATCAATTTCAATATCTAAAAAGAAATAACTATATCAGACAGTTTCAAATAAGTGGTATAAACAAAAATTCGAACAAATATCGATAACAACAACATCAAACTTACGTCAGTCTGAAACCAAAAGTTGACAGACTTTTGAAATGCTAATATTACGCCCCCTATAAAAACAGACGAGTCTTTCAACCAAGCACGTCGCTTTAGTTGCTTTTTTTGACGGCAATTAATAATGAGGAAAACGCCGAAAGAGGTCTGCAAGATACTGGATTCATCTCACAAATCAATAAATAATTGATTGAGGAGAATATCATCGCGTATGTAGTGAGCTTGAAAATTACCTGGAACGATATTTCCAACACTTTCGAATGACAAAATTCCAGTTCAATTCGTAATTCCAGAGCAAAATACCAACGAAAATGTATTGGCGCAAGAAAAAGACCTGCAGGAGAACTACCCTGGCAGTACGAATAAATTACTCTTTATACTTTTACGATATATTTTATATTATTTTCTTGTATTTTGAACCCCAAATTTGTCAAATATCAACCATAAATTAATAAAAGAAGTTTGCTGATAGTAATTATTCAATGTGTATTCAATATACTTATCTAAATTTAATTCATGTGGCACTTCTTTCACCGTGCTACCTTCTGTCAATGCGTAAAATGTCACAAAACATTTTGTTGGTTTCCCAGTACTAGTGGTTAACTTTTTCATTTATTTTCAGTTCATTGATCGATATGACACATAAATCGTAATTGACCTGACAATTGACAAAAAGCATCACGTGACGTCACAACCGGTTGACCTTGGGATGATAAAACGAGTAGATTGAACCATCCTATACAGAACATTGTTCAATTTCCTTGGCCGGACTCGGTGGAATGTGGCCTTAATGGACTGGCCCTGAAAGAGAGAGAACTGCGGAATGAGCGAGATGGAATACTTCTAGGCGAATTCCTTCTTCAATGTAGCAGATAATAATAATAATAATAATAATGATTTATTATTTACCACAAAACCACAAAAAAAACGATACATTCAGAATTTGATTATGTATAGATACATAATATAACTTTGGTAAATAAATGGCATGGTGTTAGATCTATTGACCGATTCTTCCACACCATCCGATGAAACCTCCCTAAAGTAACATTTTTATTTTCTTTTCCATTAAAATTGAAAATGATATGGGATGAATAAATGTTAATATATATGGAATATACCTACATATAACTTGAAATCTACCACTCCATTATTTACTATCATATATCAAGGATAAGGAGAGGTTAAGAAGGATAGAGTAATTCAAGTGTAGAATTATCATTCTGTCCTTCACAATATCACTTCAATGTGCATATCCTTTCTTTCTCTAATGTATTCCACATCTTTTTATATGCTTGGTTATATGGAAAACTGTCATAAGGGCCAGTTAATTAGATGTAATGTCTATGGTTGAATCCAATTTGCCGTGGTGTTTTGTTGGGAAAAAATAATAGACATTACAACTAAATGGTTTTTTTTTGCGAGTAACCGGGTTACAAATGGTAACGATTTTCAGTTGATGTGACGTCATTAATGATGTCACTATTTATTACCGTGTTATTGAAAACGTAACCTTGCTCGACAGCAGGGTTCAATTGAATTCAATTTTATTATCCCAAGAAACATTACATGTTTATGAATAGGGACTAAAACATACAAGTACATAGTCAATAAATGAAATTTTCACAAGTATAAAGGAAAAAAAATTCATTTAACGAAATTAAATATTTGTAAGCAGTCGAAATCAAATGGCTTTCAAAACTGATGAATACCAATGAAGGTAAAAAAAAACATATAACTGTTGACTACATGCAAAATATATTGTACATTAGCTGATTAAAAATTGTTTGTATTTTTTTGCTTAAATTTCATTGTTAGGCGTTTATATGAGAAGATGATAAAAACGACAGAGACAGAGGAAGAGAAACACACAATTGTAGACAGTTCACAGTGCATTGAGTATGCAAACTGGCTGAAGTGTATTTTTTCTATTCGAAATAGTTGGAAAAATTCAAAAACGTATTTTCATGATACTGGTTCAACTCAATATTATGATCTATTGGCATCCTCAAATGAGTTTCACATGTTTTTCCTATTGGTAATCGTGAATCTCAATCATTAATCAAGTTCAAAATGTGGAAATATAAATTATTGTCACTTTAGAAGAAATCTTCGAAAACAACTTGATATTTCAATATTTCCATATCTATAAAACCTTCAAAATGAATAGTAAACAATAACAACATAACCTCACTGTTTTTCATTCAAAATTAAAATATAACCAGATCTTTCACGCACGTTTTTGCGAAATCAAGTTTGTGTTACCAGTTTTGAAATTTCGTGAAGTGGGGGTTATAACTTGACGGTTACCGACTTTTGTAACCGGGTTACTCGCAAAAAAATCATTCTAATGGAGTGGCCTTTATAAGAGTTTTCTATACAACACGATGCGGAATACTTTAGAGAGAGAAATTATATGCACATTGAAGTGATTTCGTGAAGGACTGACTGATAATTCTATACATGAATTACTCTATCCTCCGTTACCTCTCTTTATTTGCTTCATTCAAGAAGGAATTCGCTCAGAGGTTAAACTTGAAGTATTCTATCTTGCTCATTCCGTAGTCCTCTCTCTCTCTTAAGGCCAGTATTAGTTGTTGTCGTCTATGGGAAAATGGAGGAATTATTAATTATCAAAGTGGAAAAGCGGGCTGTTCTATACGATGAACTCCCCGGCAAAAAAAAGGAAAACATTTTTTCTTCAAAGTTTGTCACTTTTTGAGCGTATTACGATGTTTTCAGTTTTATTGGCAAAACTCGAAGATCCAGTTAGTTTCGAAAGGTTTATAGAATATTGCAAAGTCACTTCGCTTTTTCAATCAATTTGAATAGCCTATAAATTTTGGTATTTGCTTACCAAAACTGCTTCTTTCGGCTCTAATTTGTTCTTATTGATTTCCTCCGATTTACTGTCGACAACATTTTCGACTATTTCTTCGGAAGGTGCGGTATCGGGAATTTTTTCTAAGTCTTCGTCACTGGACAGAGGAGATTTTGACAAAACGGCGATGTTTTCCAATGGCTTGGCAGGGTGGAGAGCATTCAGAGATTCCTGGGGTGAATTTTTCTCGCTTTCTCGATCTGTTGGGTTTTTACTAGTATCTCCCATCACTATGGCAGTATGGTGAAACAAAATTATTTTCATATAATGTATAACCCATTTGGAAACTAAGTGCCAATGAGGTACAGTTGCAATGATCAGTTCTTTCATAGCACTCAAATTAGAAAATAGAAATATATGTTTATCAAAAGCTCTGAAAGCGCAGATCCAAATATTTTGCATACAGTTTGATATCGATGTAAAGTTTCACAATTGTTTTTTTTTGTCGTTAGGAATGGCGAATTTCTTAGATGAAAACGTGTTCGAGATGAGGGGTTAACATACTATAAATAGTAGCATTGATGAAGATTGAATTGATTCGGGAAAGGGAAAAGCTTATAAAAGTTTTTTGCAAATTGTCCATAGTTACCAAGGCAATGATGTTGTGGCAAAAGAGAGATAGGAAAGAGAGAACGATGGGGGTATCAGAATTTCCAAAATTCGGCATTTGCCACCCAGTTACGAGTTTCCTGGAAAACTAGGATATTCGTTGAAAAGAAAGAAAGAAATATCCAACTAGTTATTTATGTAGAAAGAGTATTGAGTAGATGTTTATGCCCTGAGGGAGACCATCTGTTCCATTGGAGATGAGAGCTATTGGTTTCGCTGCTGATCATGAACTTCGCCACTGAATACACAGGATGTTTCCCAATATCCAGAATGAACCAACAGTCGAATCGTATACTCATTTGTAATCGCTGAAATAATCGTAGGAAGCGGTTGAACAAACATGAGGTTCAGTAGGTGATATCACGAGAACAAAAGTGACACCCATAATGCATATTGCGTGAGCGAATTACGTCTGTTGGTTTATTACCAATGTTATCAGCGATAAATGTTTCTCGCGTGATTGTATATCACACATTTTTGCGCGGCTAAGTCATTTTTGATAGGTGATTCGTACTGCAGCCAAAATAGTTTGTATGTTTGAGAACGGTAAATAGAACAATAAACTGATGTGTTTCAAAGTTCAATGCCGTATTATCGAGATGATACGAGTACACAGTGCTTCTCAAAAGTTCCTTCACCCCCTCTTATCATTGGAACAATTATACATAAACAAGGTAAATTTGAAAACGGAATATTAAAGGTTATAAACTTCCCTACTAGTGATGATAGATGACGAAATCGGCAAAGATGACGTCACAAGGCTATTGTGATCAATAATTTTAAATGGAACCCTACGGCAAGCGACACCTCAACAATTTTTAAAACAATTCAAAATTCAAGCTCCGCCTCTAGCTAGTTGTCAAATAAGCTGACGTTTTTGTTAGTTCCCCTAATTCGACTTTTTTTATTCTTGTCCAAGGTTTTGATAAGAGGGGGGATCAAAGCAGAAAAACTGGTATGGACAGTTCATCAAAAAGCTATCAATAAAATATTGCGCTGGTTGTTCAGGGATAGAGGGGCCACATTCACAATTAAAACAGTTGAAAAAATCAAACAGAAATGGCAGAAAACAATGAAAATTGTAACTATCATGAGAATTAAATTGTGCTGGATTTTTTTCAGACCAGATTCAAAATCGAAACGATCGAAAAATTGAACAAAAATGGCAGGAAACAGTGAAAATTATTGAAACTATTATAATGATAATTGTTCGGAAAAAACTAAAAATAAATGCCAATACTTCTAAGCAGACAAAACTGATATGGACAATTGATCGAAAATGCATTAATAAAATATTGCGCTGGATTTCTCAGAGAAAGAGAGGGAGCAACTTCACAACGATAAAAATTGAACAGATGGGGCAGGAAACAGTGGGAATTGTCGAAACTTTTATGAGGGTTATTGAAAGAAAACGAAAATCGATGACAATACTTCCAAGCAGAAAAAAGTGAGATGGCAGCTGACTAAAAAGGAGTTTATAAAGTATTGCGCTGGATTTTTAGAGAAAGAAAAAGAAAATTTGAACAAAGATGGCAGATGAAAACAAAAAATATTGAGAAATGAAAAATAATCAAAATATCGAAGTGAAATATTACAGATACTGAACGTCGAGAGTGCAATCAACTTGAAACATTCAACATTTTTCTTTATTATTTTCAATTCTTCATTTCATTTTCTGATTTATATTTCCTCTACTTCTTACAATAGTTCATTTCTATTAATTTTATTAATTCGTTTTTGATCAATTGATTCATTGCTCAGATATTAGGTACCTACTTTAAATATAGTTTTTTGAACCAAGGTGCTTTTGACAGGATTCAACGGTATAAATTATAAATACGATAAATAAGATAATACCAAATACGTCTTCCTTTGACCCCGTTCTTCATCCCCTGAGGGGAGATCCGGAAAACCTTTTTATTTTGTTGTGATTCAAAGATAAAAACTAGCTATATATTATCAGTATTTTTGGTGAACATTATGTTAGTTTACACCGAAATATTTAGTCAGCGCACACCGTTGAAGCGTTACATCCCACCCGCTTTTCTCTGAGTTTTTCCTGTATTCAGGATAGGCCATACCTCCGAAACTAGTTGAGAGTGCCGAAAATTCCATTCGAATTTTTTGTTCAGGATGCCAAAATACGTAGGTTCCACCAAAAATTTTTCTTCTTCAAGGTGGAGCCCGATAACTATATATTTATCAAAAAGTGAAATAAGTCATGGACTTGGATGACACTGATCAAAATGATTTGTCAAGAAAACTAGGTGTGTGATCTTCCAGAAAATCCCAGTGAAATACTTACGGCACACTACACGCACTCGTAAAATTTGAATATCCTTGTTGAGAACTGAATATCTGAAATTTACATTTGTTTTTGAATGAAGCGAAAGGATCGATCGAAAATGGAAGATCATAGTCTTCTGCTTTGTGAAAACCACATGATTGCCTCTTCAAAAATGTGTAACCTCAAGAACATATGTATTTGTCCCTTCACTAACACCCTCTTCACTTGTTGTTGATACCTTGTATGGTTTTCTGGTAAGTATAGAACTTGTTGCCACTTTGTTAGTCAGAGGTTGTCACATTGAGCGCGTCCTCAAGATATCTCATTTCAGAAAAGTACTCACCGATTGTGAAGAATTTCTTGCCTGTTGGTAGTTGTTATGCCGATAGTTTATACTTAGATTTATTATGCTTGAAAAAATGAAATAATTTCTTCAGAACTGCCAAAGAACTTTCAATGATGAAGTTGTCATTTTGGTTTCTAAGATCATTTGTTATTGTGTCGGCTGGGTTTACAGGGTGTAACCAACTGAACATTGAAAAATGTTTGTGCTTTGCATCAAAATTGAAATCGAATTGAAAGCAGTTACTAGGCGATCGAAAAAAATACTCGGGTATGAAACATACTAGCTTTATCTGAGGTGCCGAAATACTGAGAGCGGGCATTTATTGAAGCCCGTCGCTTTTCATACTATAGGCATGGCCTCCATTCTTGGGATAAATCTGTATACGACTTTGTTTTGTCGAATTTCAACACATCTTGTCCATATCGTCCTAAGTCACTCTATTCGAATGAAAATAAATCCGCTTGACTCAAAAATTCGACCCCAGGTATCGATGTACCTGCTGGAAGGAGCACAAATATGTAAATATGATAGTTGCGACGAGACTACTGCATATGAAAATCCTTTGAGGTGTTTGCCAGGGGAGCAGTTGTTAACTAACTTAATATGGATGTGAAGCGAGATCGGCACTTTCAGACAGTTTTTTTCGAAAGTCTGAACTCAGCGCTCTTCCTTCTTGGGGAAATTATGGCCTTTCAAAGTTCGGATTCTCCCCCCAAAAAACAATCGGAAAACACGTTTTATTGGTCAGATGTCCTTTACACCTCATTCCATATCCGAAGGAAGGGAGAGCGCCTCGTTACAACTTTGGATTCGTATTTAACGGCTCAAAATGAGTACTTTCAAAAATTAGTTCGAAACTATGTGCTGTGCGATTCGGTATTCACCGAAAGCAGCATTACTTCTGAGTTCCGAAAACATCAAGGAACATATACAAGATTATTTGCTCAATTTAATCATTTGATTTCCTAATTATTTCTAGCCCTATGAAAGAGTTCTTTCTGCCTGAGTCTTGAATGAGCTGGTATATTGATGCTTGGAATTCCACCCCGCTGGTTTACATAATAATCACTACAAAGTAACATGTTGTATATTGTTCTGGAAAAAAATCATAACTGTTAATTATATCCATGAAAATTATATAACATACACAGATGCGAATATTTCTCGAGGTCAAGAATGTTTATAACAAAATTGCCAACTTCCTTTTTTCTTATGTCACTTTTTAAAATAGTATTTCATTTGGTAGACCGAAAATAAACAACGATTTAAGTTGTTAGAATGGTATGTGAGACTATTATTTATTATGGAAGGTATATACAGGGCGGGGCACCAAAAAGAAAACATCGAATATCTTCAAAACGCATGTGTTGTGGAGAAAATGCAAGAACACGTCGATTTTTATTCCATAAGGGGGACATTTTCGTATCATAACCTCAAATGTCATATCTCTCCCCCAACCCTTGGTCACTATCACCCATACAATTAAAATAGGGAAAGTAATAAGTGTGACATCATTAAAAAGGTAATTTCGTAAGGAATTCAGTCATATCAATTTTCGCTACGAAATTTTTTATTTTGGCACCCTCTTGCGGAAAAAATAACTGTTCCGTATTCCAAATTATGATACTTCATTTGCAAGCTAATTTGACATAAATTCGGTGACAATGCATTATGGAACTCTTCTGAGGAAAAAAACAAAATTGCGGCTCCAAAATGGCTGAAAAGATCTGCAATAATGGTCCGAAATTGATATGTGGTGGTTGCAAAACCCCCATATGGTAATTTCGAATCGAATTTACAAATTTCGTCCGCCATCTTGTTTTTTGGATTGACAAAAATATCATAATTTCCGACACTGAAAATCACCACATATCAAATTTGAATCGAACTGACCATAATTGCAAATCTTGTCAGCCTTCTTGGAGCCGCCATTTTTTCCCTTAGAAGAATTTCCTTAATGCATTGTCACCGAATTTATGTCAAATTACCTTGGAAATGAAGTATCATAATTGGAAATACGGAACAATTGTTGTTCCCACGAGAGGGCGCCAGAATAAAAAGTTGGGTAGCGAAAATTGATATGGCTGAATTCTTTATTTAATTACTTTTTAATGATGCCACACTTACTACTTTCCCTACTCAAATTGTTTGGAATATAGTGACCAAAGGGTGGAGCGAGAAGTATGACAGTTGAGGTTATGGTAGGAAGATGTCCTATTTGGAATAAAAATCGCCGTGTTTTTGCATTTTTTCACGACACATGTGCTTTGAAGATATTAGATTGTTTCGTTTTCGTTTCGTTTTCGTCATCTATTATTAGTCTAATGATCAATTTCATGTATTACTCAAGTCATGAAGAGTATTTATAGTACGCTCTCGCCACCTTCCTTTCCTTATACCTTAAACAAGCAGTATATCTGCAGGGTGAGGTTTGAAGCAGAGGTGTTTTTGGAATGAACTTACAAATCTCGAAGATGATGATAGTGAAGACCTACTTCTAGGTTAGAAGGAGGAAAACCCCAGTTTTACCATAGAAATCACACGAAAGTTTCTGGGGGCAGATGCCGCAATATTGATTCATTTGACACTTTTGAAAAATATATGGAATGCTTGATTGCTAATTGAAAAGAGGGAGTTCAGTCTACTAATCAGTAAGATTACAAACCAACGTAGTTTTATTCAAAACAAGCTAAGCCTGAGACGATATTACAGACTATTTCAGTGCTAATCTCAAAATTTTCTTGGTTTCTTGTGTTAATGCAAGTCTTACTTTGCTATCTTACGATGTAAGTTAAATATTGAAATATTTTTCTACCAAATATTTTTATGTTTCACCATGAACACTTTTTAGATGTCTTTGATAATGGAATAAAGTATTCTGAAAGCTCAGACCTACCAAAGAGAACAGTTTTAATTGTGGCCATCTGATCCTGACTGCATCCCCAAGAAGTATATCATTTCTTACCAAGTTCAGTCAAGATACTCCTGAATTTTATATATATATATATATATATATATATATATATATATATATATATATATATATATATATATATATATATATAGGATTTTTTGATGACCTACCCTTTGAATGAATATAAACCAAACCCAAAAAAATAAATATGTACTCTTTTTATTCGAGATTGTATTAATTGATATTTAATTCACATTTTTACAGATAAATGTTGTGTATTCATTTTTACGTATTTATTTCTATTTTACTCTGTATTAAATATACAATGTCAATGGAAATTATTTTTCTTCTGACAATAAAGTATATTTTGACTTGACTTGACCTGACCTGATATATTCATTGACACCCAGCTAGAAGTAAACATATTTTTATCTCTACATAGGTGAATGACATTTACAAGGAATGACAACTATGAACTTGTTGGGAGCTTGTTGTCGTTGATCTACGTGCAATGCCTACTTTGTATACATGAATCATCGAAATTAGCCTGGTTAATATTTATTTCTTATTCATTTAGTTCATAGTTTTTCGAAATGTTGTAAATGGAATAGTAGGTATACAAACCTCTGCAAAAGTTAACATCCCTCTCTCTCGAGGAAATTGGTCACCTCGGCCTGATATCTCCCTTGGATAAATGATGTACTTTTCGCCTCGGTATATAATATACAATATCTCTAACGTTGGACTAATGCATTGTTTATAAAAATTCATATAAATTATATCAATAATCATAACGATGAAGATGATGCTGGTCATGGGTTACTTCCGAGGTTACTTCGATATTTAGTAAGATTTGTACTGTGTTGAAAGTAAAAATAATATCCTATTTTCTTCAGTACCTTCGTACTACTTGTTATTCAAATTGTCAGGACTAAGTTCATCGTAAGGCCATTTTCAGTTCTCAGACGAGTTTTCTCTTTCATCATAAAAGGGCATGCCGTTGAAACAATTCATGTTCAGACATACCTTATTCGAGCTTCATGGCGTTCACGATGCATTGTATAATTGATTTGTCTCTGCAACGAATTCTTTTTTATTCATATGGAACACGTTTTGATAACCTGGATCATTGAATATGATCTAGTGGGTGTTCAATTCTTTGCTCGATACACTTTCTAATTCCTAATAATTGTCACTTGATGATTGTCGTTATCTAATCTAATCTAATTGCTTTTGGATCGTTTGAATTTTGGCGTCATGTCATACATTTATTGAATCTCTTGAATAATGTTCAAAAGAAGACAATGAGTATTGTTAAAGGTACTATCTGCTTCCTCGATTAGATTATAAACTAGACAAAGATAGTCATTGGTAAACAATTCTATTTCATCCACTATGCTCAATACTGCCTACTGAGATGTAAGTACTCCATTATGTTTACTTCGGTACGACGTAATCATTTCATAAACAATTATGTCTTTATATTGTCGGAGATATTTTTCAATGATCTCAAAAGAGCCCAATGGAATTTTGGTTTAATTTATTCAATGAGAATGTATCATTTCCGTGACAAAGTAAATGAAATATTGAAAGCAAATCAAATTACAGTATTTTTCAAATATTTAATATCGCAGATGCAATAACGGAGTTTCACATAAAAGTTTATATGCGACTCACAAATTCTTCGGCCCAAAGTCCTCGGTTTTAAGACCCATACCACTTTTTTGCGGCTCGTCCTTTAACAATTCGACAAAGATATGAGTTTCTGACTGTAAAGTTGTTGAAATCATTTTATGGGTAATGGGTTTATTGTGATTCACACCGTATAGATACTATCATTCTTGGATATTTGTTAATGTCCATCAAATAGCCATAATCTGTCGTATCGCATAGATGCGATGGACTTTCATTGTTGGAAATTTTAACGTAGGTTGTGTATATTTTTATCACGTACTCGAATGATGCACCAGCACTGTGAATGATCTTTCGAGATAGGATTTAGATCGGTCGCTTGGTTGAAAAAGAGGATTTTTGGAGTACTTTCAGTCGTACACATTCTGATGATCATATATGGTGAAACAGTCATTTATATCGTGAGAAACTATTTTTTCTTTTTTTTTTCGAATAAAAGTTGAAAGAATACAAAACTTCTATGAAATAAGTGTCATCAAAAAAATAGCATAGACGTTTAATTGGTTCAGAAAAAGGAAATAAGAATCTGTTATAAACAGCTACACCCATTTAACATTTATCTGGAGAAGATAAAGCCGAAAAATAGTTCTTCAGAACCTCGTTCTTTCCACCTCATATCCACAATAATGTGCAATAATTCATTATGTAACAATTGCGATATTCTTACAAGTGTTCTGGTCTTGAACCATACAGATAGATACCTGAATAAAAACTCCAACCACCAACCACGCCAGAAGAGAGGTGTAATCAAGACACTAGTAGAGAGGGCCCGTCCACATAACCTCGCCGAGGAACTGGACCACCTGAAACAAGCATTAAAAGGGGACGGGTATAGTGAAACCGAATTCGAACGGGCAAAGGCCTAAGAGAAATAACGTCCAGGAAACTATGAATACGACTGCCATTGGAAAAGCCTTTATGCCATATATAAGAGGTGTGACAGATCGGATAGGACGAACGTTGGAGAAACATAATATGGACATAATACAATACAAACCGTTAGAGAGAGTTTAAGGTCAGCTAAAGATCCAAGGGAGCCGTGGATAACTCCAGGTATACCGGATTCCTTGTAGCTGTGGATCGGTCTACATTGGAACCACCAAAATGATTATCAAGACACGGCTCTCTGAACATAAGAGAAATTGTCGCCTGGGACAGACAAATAAATCGGCAGTAGCAGAACACGCACTTGGAGAAGGCAATCCCGTCATTGCATTTGACGAGACCCAAGTCCTGGACAAGACACAGAGCTACTATCCCAGATTATATAGAGAGGCAATCTGAATATATAAACATAAAGACAATTTCAACAGAAAGGAATAAGGCATAAACATCAATAAGGTCTGGTTACCCGCACTGAAGAAAACACAAATCAAGCCAACTAATAGAAATCAAGTCACGCCCATCTCTAACAGAATATCGGTGGATGTCGGTCACGAGAGCATATGTGCAGTGAGAACGAGAACATTACGTCCGTTACCTCACAGACTTTGAAAATGCCTACCACAGATGTTGCCGAAACGTCAGGAATAAAAACCTGTGGACCACGGCAAATAAACCGGATAACTCCCCAGTACCAGCAACTACAAAAAGACTGCTAACTTGGAACAGAGAGTGGAATCTAGGAAATGTATCTATAATTTATAAATTTAGAGAGCTTTTTGTCCTGAAACCAATCTCACATAATAGATTCCCCTTTGACAGAATTGAAAAATAATGAATGACTTCTCGAGGAAATGTCTTGATAAAAATTATTTCGATCTTGTTCATGTTGATCTGCAATTATTGTAATGATGTTACCCATTTTAAATGATCGACGGGGCAGCAAGTCATGACTGCAAGTATGTAAAACAATTGCCTGTCGATTCATGGATATAACTAGATTCATCACCAGGCAACAAAGTGTTAAACGATTAATTTCCTAAAAATGTGATTTTCAATTCGATTTTACAGAGAATTTGGAGCGAAAATTTGCTGAATTTTGCTTCTGGACAGTTGAATGTAGTCATGAGATCAAATTCATCAGGTTAAATGTTACATATCCCTTCGTTTTACAAAAAACGATTCTGGAAGCGGCTGCCATTGATTTAGAATATACGTGTTTAGAATAGTGGGAGTAAAGTCTTTCTAATCCCGTTTTTTTTTGTGGTACCCTCGTACGTTAAGAGTACTTATAGCCGGTCATTGTGGTTTGCTTTGCCCCGAATGAGGCATTTCTTATCTTTCCCCGAATTTGACCAGCTGATGACACTATCGGTATTGTTATCGTTAACTGACCGTACTGACTTGGCGTCACGACTCGGCCTGAGCTTCTTTTTTGACGCCTCGAGTCTACCGAAAAGAATCAGTATTCAGAAATACATGTCGCCGAGAGAAGTCGACGGTGCGCTTTGGTTGTAGGACCGCGTGCGTTCGTGTTGACGATACGCTGTTGGTTCTTGTGTGTGTTTACTATTATTTTTGTCGGTGATATGCACTGATGTCCGTCACTGTTGCAGATCCGCTGTGGGTTCTTGTTTGTTCGTGGCGATAACGATCTATTCTTAGGTGAAAAGGTAAGAGGGTCATCGTCTATTTTAATGAGAAGATTTGCTTTAGAGATTTACATTGACTTTCTAGTGATTTGCCAGGTTATTATCCAATAATTGTATAAATGGTCGTTTGTACCTAACTAGTACTGGCTTGAAAAAAATTCTGGTGTGTTTATTACTTGCAAATAGCTCCCTTTCAAAGTTCAACAAGTATCCATTTGGAATGAGGTACAGGAGTTCGATGGTGACATTTTCGGAAAAATTATTCAAATATATTTGAAATCGAGAGTGTGGCCAGTGTCGGAATACTTGAACCAACATATTCAAGTAATTCCGAATTGTTATTGGCAAACATTTTCATTGAATTTGCGGTTCGTGAAACGATAATTTTTTCAAAATGTTCTTCGAATGTTTAATCATGCATGAAACACCCAGCTGTGGCAAGAGAAAATACTGAAATTCATCATTTAAAATGATAGACATTCATATTCTAATGAATAGGTCATAGTATACAACCACATTTTATATACACAAAAAATAATCAAAAATGGTTCACTAACCCAAAATTTATCAAAGCTTTTTCACCTTTCCTTACCTTTTCAATATCAGACATTTCCGAAAACTTTTAGTTCAGAATTAATATTTGGAACGTCGTAAAACGATGAAATCCCACATCACGATGACCATTTGGTATTAAAAAATTATTGAAAATGAAAATGCGACAGTAATTTCAAATATCATTTACTTACATATGGTGATCCTGGGTTATAAAATCGGGTGAAATTCTGATTATCTGCCGTTCTAACCTGGAGAAAAACTGTTTTGAGGAACTCATGTATTTTGTCCTACTGAAAACAAAAAAACCCAAATGGAGTTTTCGGCGCTCTCAATTAGTTTCGGAGATACGGGTCGATATTTGGGTGACGACTGTCATTTTCTAGTACATGTTTCTGCGGCAAAATAGAATTAAAATGCCTCCTTCTTTCTCATCAGCACAATGTACACATCCGTAGTCACCTGTTTCACACGTTTTTTCAATTTAATGCACTACTCTTCAACAAAAAATGCACCTTTCTTCAACAGTCAGAAAAACAACATGTAACCGGACCAGGATCTGTTGTTTTCCTGACTGGCAAAGAAGGGCGCATATTTTGTTAAAGAGTGATGTTTTCAATTGCAAAAATGTGTAACACGGGTGATTATGGGTGTTTGAACCATTTTTGCGAGTTGAATTGAATATCTTTTTGAGTTTTTTTGTGTTATGTACGTCTTGAAACTAAAAATCTCAATTACTCAATTTATCGATCCAGATTTTATACCTCACAGGCGGCAGTCTGGAGAAATCCAAAATATAAATCATTTAATCAAATAAACAATGTGGATTCTTTTTCAATGCCTATCGACAAGAATTGTTTACCAACGAGAAAACGTCATTTACTAATATTGAATCATTATGTTTCACAATTACACTGATGTAAAGAGAGCATAATCATTATTTGGTGGGTTCAATAGGTAGCAGCTATGAATCTTTTACTTTTTCAGGGAGGTTTTGTGTACATTACGAAAAAATCAAATGTGTAAATTGTAAGATATCAACATTCAATGATAAAAATTATCATAATCGACTTTTATGCTGAATACATATGAAAATTAATAAATGAAATAGGAACTATTCAAGATAAGGGGAAAGTTCGGATGACTCAAATTCCTGAATGTATTCAGGTATATCGCACAAGAAAAGCTGTAGGTAAAGGATCATATTCATGTCAAACTCTGGTTGAAAACTTGATATCATTCTTGATATGAAGGACTGGTAGTCACAATCACACTGAGATCTTGCGGAGGTAATATCGAAAACTTCTCATCCCTGAATATTTCCTAATAAACTCATGGAAATGTGTCCAAGCGAATTTTTGGTAACTGAAATATCCATCGACAATTTCCATGCTAGAAAGATTTGGTTGGGAAACCTTGTATATATTTCTATATCCTGAGTCGTTAGATTATATTATCCGAATGTGAAATGCTGAGGAATTCACTAACTGGGACATTTTACTCAGTATCCGTATTATTTATTTTTATCTCGGATGGTCTTGCATAGTTTACGAATAACAGAAATTCTTGGGAGTGGATTAGAGACGTGTACTGTTTATTTTAGTAGTGTTTTATTTATTTTAAATGCCGGCATTCTGTCATTTAACACTCGAAATGGTGAATTTACCAATCCGAAGTTATTTTTATTGCATGCCCCGTAGAAAGTTCCGAGAATAAACTGAAGTACTACGGCAAGGAATACCCTGATAATAAGATTATTTCTGAATGATGGCACGTCATGAATGCCCTATGAATACGGCATATGGGTTATTATAATGATTCAGGATCATCTGCAGCATCTATAGTACCAGACGTTCAGTTATAGTAGGAGAACCCACGATGCTAAATCAGGATTTACTCGAGCGTCATAGAGACCTATTGGGTTGCGAAGCTTAGATGATAAAAAGAAAAAAATGTTATATAATGTATACCTTCTCATCGGTGGGGGGAGCGGCTATAGACTTTCTAAAATGTAAAAAAAAACTGTTGTATGGACATACTCGAGCGCGTCAGTTATTGATATCATCTGTCCTACATATTTTTAAAAATGTACGTATGTTGATCTGATTGTTTCCATGATGGGGGTGGTCGTACGTAAGGGTTGAAAATTAAAAAAAAAATTTTTTTCGAGCGCGTCAGATTATCTGAGGGGATGTTAAGTCAATCTAAAAAAAGCTCTTATATAATAATCGGTTTGGATGTGACGCAGGCTCGCGGCCGTTATTAGAATGTGAAAAAAAATCGTCATTTTGAAATACACAAGCGCGTCAGATTAAGATATATATGATTCATCTTTACGCCCTAGACGTTGCAGTCTCATAATCTGACGATTATCTGGAGGGATTCGCCTATTCTGCCAATTTGAATTTTTTTTTAAATCATTGAACTTAATTGAAAATCTCAGGAAAAAGCATGCAGATAAAAAAAGTCTATGTTCTTCTTAGTAGAATACTTGTATTTATAAGAAAATAATTAAAACCAATTAAATTTTCAAAACGTTGGATATTCGTTGTGAACAATATCATGCCTCCAACGAGTGTGATCAACTGTCATGGCATCATGGCAACAGAAACCAAGTGGGGATGGAGTGAAAGAGCAATAGATAGAGAAGGAGTGAGAGTGAAATAGAAACGTGGAGAGGGGAATATAGGCATCACGTTGCTGTACGCATTAAACTTTATCGATGAATTTTCATTATTTCGGCTTGTGGAAATCGTCAGATTATATGTTTTTTGCAAATCTTGAATTATTCCCTTCAAAATAAAATTAGCCACGCTCGAGAATGTCGGGATGACGTTTTTTTTTACGACTTTGTAGCCCTCCTCCTTCTTTAGGTCACTCTCGAATTGTCAGATTAGTGGAATATACACGTTTCAGGAAGTAACTAACTCACCCTACCTTAATCTGACGCGCTCGAGAATTTCAGATGATCAATTTTTTTTACTAATCTGATCCTTTATCCTTGAAGGGCGGCCACATATATAGGGCTCATATAAGGTGGAAGTACTTGACCGGGTACAAGGTATCCCCCTGTATATTAATCTGCCGCGCCTTAGTAAATCCCGAAATCCTCGCTTGGGCTCCCCTATTATTATTACCTTAGGAATGAAGGATGCTTATATAATATATATTACAGGTTTTTGAACCTACTACACCCACAGTATGCCCACATATCCTACATACCCTAGTCGTATATCGATGAATTTTGGGGATGATGAAACTTGTTTATACTTTTCGGGTTTGAAGGTTTGAGAGAAGATTCCTCTCGAACTTCAGGACGATGAATACATATTTCAAGTGAGGGTTATCGATTATACCATACCTCATTCTAAATGAGAGCGCCAAGGTCTAAAAAAGTATTCCTTTCAACTAAAAGCGTAAAAGGCATATTTTAATTGAGTTCCCCAAAGCTTCTCTCAGATTTTCCGACTTTCCCGTGCCTTATTTCTATGAGAGCTTCAAGGTCTAAAATACATTATTTCATTGAAAGGGTGTAACGACTTCAAATTGTGTTTCAATTTTCAATTTAGGTAGAGAAAAATCACGAAAGTATGTTGCGACTTCTCACGTGACGTGTGTTCATTTATCCATTGCGACCTTTTTGCTTATCTACGTCAGCTGTCTTCCGCTCTGATAAGGCTTGGACGAACGTATAAGAGAATGGCATTTTACACTGTTTGAACTCGACACGTTGTTTATTTGTCCGATTATGAAATGCCAATTCCCAATGAAAATATCAAAATAGTTGAACGCGATAAATGATAAATATTGGACAGGTAGTGGTTAGCTGCACCCTGAAGTATATCTCGGAGATAAAAGCTATACTCAATACTGTGTCATCGGTTCGCGATAGAAAGAAACTCGAATTAACTGTTCTTACATTTGATACATCGGATACTAAAATCATACCAATATTAAAATTTGTATTCAACGGCAATTCTTCTGTCAGGTATGATATTCTTTCATTGTGATTTTTTTTTGCAAAGTGTCAAAATAATATTATATAATGAGGGAGTTGGCGCTAGTGAGTGTATGCCTGGCTCATGGTTGAAAAAGCCTGGACTCAATCCTCCAGTGGGGCACATATTTTTCTCTGTCGTATTGGGGAATGGCCCCGCACTACTACTATTTCATTTAGGACCTTATATTCTAGACCAAACTCTATCGGTCTAGAAAGGGGACATGGAGCTGGATTGATCATTGCCTAGATGCTGTCTGAGGAATATTGCTGTAAAGAAAGTAAACAAAAATATGGCTTCGAAACATAACTCACCATTGACAAAGGTTGGAATATTCAGAAGTATTCAGTTTTTTATCTCTTTCAACTTTTCACTCAGAAAACGTCTATTTTTCCACATCACAATTATTTTTTCCAACTGTTACAAAACAAAATTTGTTTTTTATTTTACTTCTCAATCGTCCTAGTTCAAAATTTAGACAATTTGGAAAGACATTTTTTATCCAAAAATATAGCTTAATTTGGGTATGAGTCTAGTGAAATGGTGAAAGAGTACGAAAAACTAAATTCATTTCAGAAGGTTGGAATATATGTAGAGAAATATTCAGTAGGTATCATAAGTTCATAAGTATTTCTGTCAGAGATAGGTTAGACACCTACAGTAAGTACACTTCCTGAAAATTCAGTTTTTTTCCTCATTAGTATATTGGGTTGTTAAAAAAAAAATAGTGATGCTGTCTGTGGCGAGTGTGAATATTTACGGATACTCCGTAGGGGAGTGTGTGTGTGTCCTCGACGGTCCTTTTGTGAAAGATTTCCCGTGAGCGCTACTGGGTAGATTTCCCCAGTAATCTCTGTGTTTTGTTCTCACTTAATTCCTTATGTAATTCCGTACCGTTGTTTTGGGTACCCCCACTGCTGGCTCAGGTCCAGTGATGGTGTTGATGATCCTTGTCTTGCAAGCTCATCGGCTTTTTTATTGCCTGCGATACCTGAGTGACCTGGGACCCATTGTAGAGACAGTCTATTATGGTCTGCCAGATGTTTCAGTTCCTCGTGGCATTCCCATACCATTCTATATGTCACTCTGGGATTTTTCAGTGCCCTGAGTGAAGCTTGGCTGTCCGTGAAAATATTGATCCTCCCATTTCGTTGGGACCTCAGATTGATTGTTCTCGCACATTGGAGTATAGCATACATTTCTGCTTGAAAATCAGATGTATGTTGTCCGAGCGGGTAACTGTACCGTAGGTTTCTAGCCGCACATCATACACCAGCTCCTGTTCCATATTCCGTCTTGGATCCATCTGTAAACCAGGTGCTCCAGCCGGGCTTGTTCTTAGAGAGATTGTCTCTTTGCCACTCTTCACGATCTCTTATCATTACTAAGTTGAAAATGAAGTCCAATAATAAATCTTTCATCAATATGGCAGATCAACATTAACAATATGGCAGAACCCTTGAATGTATATTTTCTATACAGGTTCAGTTGACCGAGTTTCCATTATATCAGTTATTGCAGTGTCTGTTTTATAACAACTGTTATTAATTCATCATATCAATGCACCCCCCCTTTTATTTTTTGAACGGGTCAAATCAAAAAATTGAAACTTGGGATAATGAAATTGATGCATGATTACTATATTTGAAATTGATACATGTAAATTTCAAGATGGCGACTGGGCGCCGTCTGGAAAAAAAATCAAATGGGAAAGGTTGTCATTTTGAAGCTCCTGGCCAATACTTTATAACCCTAAAATGTGAAGTCAATATCTTCACCTACTACAAAAAGGCGGAACATTTAATAATCACCTGAAAAAAAAATACATTAATATCGATATTCTAAAAAAATTCGTTTCGGTAAGGTTTGATAGGTTATTTTTTGTTCATAAAAAAGACAACAATGTCAGTAGAACGTATATAATTTTTCAGTTCTAATTTAATTTAGTTTCAGATTTTATAAATCTCAAAAATGGCCAATTGAACAAAATTCAACAGGAAATTGTATTTGAATATGCTGGCAACCACTGTTGATCCTCAAATCACCGAAATCGTCGAAGTGAATCCTAATGAATCAGATATGGATATTATAATTCCAACAAGATGGAGCACCACCCCATAACTCCAGACGAGTAAGAAACTATTTGGATAATACTTTCCATGGTCGTTGGATTGGCCATCGAGGTACTACGGAATGGCCAGCCTGTTTGCCAGATTTGACACCTTTAGACTTTTTTTGTGGGGAGCTATTTGAGGCAGAGAATAATAAATATTTGTAGAAATATCGACGTTGCTGTGTTCGAAAATGTTCGAAGTGAAATATCGTATAGGGTTTTCTTATCTCAAGACATTTAAGGCAACCATTTCGAGCATCTTCTGAACTGAACTCAGCTTATTTCCTAGAATTATGAAGTCGAACGTCGATGTGTGCAAGCAATTATCAAATGTTCCGCCATTTTGTACTAGTTGAAGATATTTACTTCATATTCTAGGGTTGTAAAGTATTCGTCAGGAGTTTCAAAATGCGACAATCAATCTATTGTCCTTTTATTTATAAAAATAAAAAAAAATATCTCTCCTTTAAACACATTGAAAATGTATTTGTTATTGTCAATTCACATTCATCATTATTGAGATACCCTGTACCAAAAAATTTGAGGTAACCTTGATTAGATCTAATTCATCTCGTGCAATCAGATATCTCTCCACTCGACTATTATGGGAGAACCTTATGACCAGTGATTGATTCGTGAGATTTATGAAGTCTGATCATGATTTCCGAGTGTGTCCTATAGAATACGCGATAAATTTCCACTTCCATCTTTAATCGATCAAACATAATTTGCGATGGGCTCGTTGATTATACTAACAATGAATAATTAACGTCCCATAACACTTCACTTGATGGACGTCATGTTGACCACAATTCCTAATTAAATATGGATGGGCGTCCTTTTTTAGTGCGAAGTCTGTGCGATTTTTAAATCATCTTACGTCAGCCTGTAAACAATGGATTTGTAACAACACCTCAAGACGAGATCATTTGATTCAGACAATTTTAACAGGAATACTCTCGAATTATGGCTTGTGAAAATTATACATTTTGGGATATTATGGGTGAGTGAAAAATATTGTTCAATCCGTCACTTATTAATTGAAATATATGGGAGAGGGATAGTGAACTTGATGATGTATATTCTGTTGTCGAACTCCATACAACCCATTAAATTTTCATGACAGTTTTTCCTCGACATAGAACACGAAACTATATCTTCAAACCATAGTAGAATCAGATTCAAGGAGAAATATTATTTCGCTGTTCTTTGAGGACAACCAAATTCCAATTAACATTTTTTTTCATGAATATCTTGAAAAATCTCATTTCTTTTGTCTACAAGCATTTCTGGTGACAAGTTACATATGATTTTCAGATTACTACTTAAATCAACTCATATTCTTCCCTTGCCAGAGAAATTTGATTACTTTTGATGTCGTCGAAAAATTAGAGGATAGCCATTATAGTGATTATATAAATATGATTAAAAATAACGAAAAAATGTCGATCATAAAACTTGATACATTTTTTTGTTTGAATAAAAAGTCATCATCACTACATAGTATAAGTAATATAGGTATTTACAATAAAAATTGATACCAATACCATTATTCAAGGACGATTGTCAAGAGCAAAAAATAATTTCACTTAACATACCGGTCAAACAGTTCTCTAGCCAGAAGGTCGGTCGGTTAAGAGAGCGTCTTCTGTATTGAAGACACAATACCAGGGTGATTATTGACAGCCTTTGTCTTAGCATGATTGGTTTCCTTCAATAAAGTTTTTGAATTTTTTTGGATTTTGGTTCATAATCAGTTCACTCTCATAATTAATAAAAATGGAATTCTTTTTTGTTTCAGATACATCCATTTGAAGAAATGATCATACACTGCTCGACTGACGATGTAACTGGACTTTTATTTTCAATTTCTATATTCCTGTTTTCGTAGAAACGAAAACTTCTGTGATACAACTGATATACTTTCCAGCCAGAAAGTTACGTTTGCAAATACCTTGCATAATCTTCATGATTTCAGTGGAGTATCAATATATTCGATGAATCGAACACAGTTAAGTAACTGTGTTGTTTCAATTTATCCATTATCAAAATCTATTTTTTTTTATGAGATGTCAATCGAATTCAGACATTTTCACGGATCCGTTTGCCTTAACGCTTCAATTAACAATTAGAATAAATGATTTTTGAGTATGTATTCTCTTGTTACTATTGATATTCAACACTCGATATATGAAAAAACTGCATTCGATACGATTTTTTATCTCGTTAGCGTACATTGTGGATATGATTTCCTAGATACTTATTTTTTATTTTCCGTATTTTTCTAGAGGAGAATATTTCAGAAAAAAAAATGAGTCAGATTTAATGAATTTTGTGTGTATCGAATATTATTTTTCGAATGCCACAATCGAATTGTGTTATATAAAAGTATATTTGTAATAACAATAGCAATTCGAAGCTTTTTGAGTCTATGAATACGGAAATACGAAAGTTGAAAATAATAACCCAGCTACATCGTCAGTGACGAGCAGTGTATGAAAATTTCTTCAAATTGGTTTATCTGAAACAGTCAATTCCTGTGCAAAAATCAATGAAATTCCGTTTTTATTGAGTATAAGATGAATGAAGAAAATCGAATATTGCTAGGGCCATATCTTTAAAACTGTCCATTTGTGTAGTCTGTAGTAATAGACAGTCGACCAGTGCATCGAGATCTACATCATATCGAATATTCATACATTTTCACGGATTCATTTGCCTTAATGGTTCAATTGACGGTTAGAAATGATTATTTTATATGATTTCCTTGTTACTATTGATATTTAACGCTCGGTATAAAAAAACTCTATTCGATACGAGTATTCATCTAGTCAGCGTACATTATAAAAACGATATTTTCTATATAATCATCTTGCATTCCTCGCCATTTCTTTGACTACCTGAAAAATATGTCAAAAAAATATATCAGATTAGCTTCATATAGTGTGGATTAAATATTATTTTTCCAGTGCCCCAAATGAGAGGTGTTGAATATACGTAATTATGTGATAGCTAGAGCAATCCAGAAATTTTTGTTTTTACGAAAACGGGAATATAGAAGTTGAAAATAAAAGTCCAGTTATATCGTCAGTGACAAGCAGTGTATGATCATTTCTTCAAATGGATATATCTGAAACGAAAAAAGAATTGTTTTTCAATCGATTTCTGCACTGATATCAATGAAAATCCGTTGTTCCCAAGTATAAAAGTGAACTGATTATGTGCAAAAATCCAAAAAAAATCTGAAACTTGATATCGATAGAGCCATATCTCGAGAACTGTCTTTTTCTGGAGTCTGTGGCTGTGGACAGTTTTGATCAGTGCTTCATACCAAAGTCACGGAAAGCCATTTTCCATAAGAAACGTGCGAGGTCCTTTGCTTTGTTCGGCCAATGTATACTTTATCACAAACATTTTTTTTTTCAGAAAACGAAACCACCACACGCTCTCCTTTGGCCGGGCCGGGCCCCGGCGGTCACAAGGCCTCGTTCAAGAGCGCCAACAAGCTCGCGAGGAGGGCGCGCTCCTTCAAGGACGACTTCCTGGGCAAGATATCGCAGATGAGGAGCCCCGTCGGCAACGTGGGCGGCCAGACGGCCACGCTCTTGCGCTCGCAGAGCCCCAAGGGGCGGCCGCCGAAGATGGCGGGGGGCGGCGTGGCGGAGCCCAGGTGCAAGGGTCCCGAGCAGGAGCTCGACGAGCTGTGGAAACAAATCCAGGTGGCGCTGAAGCATTTTAAGTGAGTGTTTTTCCAGGGCATTTTCAGGAACCATAATCAAGATGCATAAAAACCCTAGTGCGTTGACTTATACCTGAAAAATCGTAACTCCAAATTCTCAATACCTTCTTGATTTTCAACTCAAGAAATCCCTTCGACAGTTTGCCAGAGGCGCACGTCGTAAATCTGGTATCTGGTAACGTAACCTCACATCACATTTTCTTCACGTCCGACAGCAGTTTTGTAGGTTTTAGGCAAAGAATACGTATACTCGATTAAGAAGCGTCAGTTGCCGCTGATCATGTGGTCCCCACCACAAATTTCATGGCCTCCAAACTATTTTTCTTGTGACTACGCATGACTACCAGCAATAAACCAATAAACTGCTAGACAAGAAACACCAGGAGTTGGTTTTTTGTATGACTGACCAATGACCGGCTGCCGAATGACATTGCTGGTAGACATGCGCGTTCAGGGTGTATTTGTCAAATTCGTGAGATTCGCTTTTTGTTCGTGTATACGTAAATATTCTTTGGTTATAGGTTTGAAAACACTCGCCTAAAAGAACTTTTATTCCATAATCTTAAATTATTTTTTTTGCATAATTCTTCACTAGGTACGTAACAATCATTGCCACTAAGATGCCTAGAAACCCTGGTGATTCCACTGAATACATTTTGTATAGATTTTTGTGACGAAAAAACAGTCGACGCTTTTGGAGGTTCCCGCTATTTTTTCGGTAGAGGTCAATATGTTTCCATTTCCCAAATTTGATGTCGAGTGTCAAGTCAGTTGTCACATTGTCATATCACTTTAAAATTTTGCTGTGTATGATGCTTTTATCGTGTTTATTTATTGATTTCGTTGCATTTAAACATTGAAACGTTTCTACTATTTTTCTACTGGTATTTGGTTGGCCACCCATTATCCTTCATAATGCGATCTCTTCTCACACACCAATCAAACGAAAATGAAAAAACCTGACTTAACATTTCCACTTAGTGTGAATTCGGCTTCAGATAAGACTGACAAGAGCATGTGGGCTACATCTGTACGTTTTGTACGGAAACTTCCAAATGCTCAATTAATTATCCACCAAAAATCGAGCAATCCAGATTTCGCCACTTTTGGGAAGAATTTCTACCGATGAGGGCGCTGATGTCTGATCAAAAATGTCGGCAACAAACCGTAATCAGCTGATCGTAATCTGTCAAAAACATATGTTTACTATTGTTTACGCTGTATTTTGTATTGTATCTTGTGCTTTTCGAATTTTGGCAAAGTTCTGTGTAAAACAAATGTATAGACTAATCAGTGTATGAATGTGTTAGAGAAGTGTACCATAACAGTAGTAAACACACCAGGGTTTCTAGGCATTTTAATTGCCACTAGGATGCTGGAAAAAAAATGTTAAACTGGGAAATTCTGGAAAGCAATCAGTAAATCGAAACTTTTCCTAGAGATCAATTACCCTAACACCAAACTGATATTTTTGCACTCATATAAGTTTGGTGTTAGGGTAATTGGTCTCTTGGAAAAGTTTCAACTTTCACCCCAAAGGTTCCAAATTCATCGTTTATTCATCGTTCAATCAGGAAATCACACAAATATAACTCACTTTTCATCATCGTCAGAAAAATCTTGCGTTCTTTTATCATTTGACATCAATTTTGATACTGGAATTATCAAAACTATCTTGTATATTAGAAAAATGTATTGAAACTATCATTCATTTTGTAACACCAAGAAATAATTCACCTGCGGTAGCTACTTGATATATTATGGGGATGGATATCAAATTCTGCATTATAAACACCACACATAATGCAAAATGCTCCATCATAAAAGTGAATAGAGGTAAAATAATCACTAGACAATAGCAACAGTAAGAATTTAAACGTGGGAAGTGTGAAATGAAACGATCAAAACTAAATAGAATAGAATGAATATTGTGTTTATTGAAACTTCCAAACGCATTCAAATTTCATATACTTCAAACCGAAGTATCAAACTGTCAAACTTGTCTGTAAGGGGTTAGCTTTCTATAAGGTGGCCGGTCTATATAAATTTTATGTACTGATTATTCTATTAGCGAACGAAATATCCCGCGAGAGCCGTCAGCCGTCGTTATCAAAATTCACTAGTGAGCTAAAAAAATGTAAGCTCTGGCTCCGATTTATCAGATCGAGAGGTATTGACTAAATGAATGCATATCAATCAACGCACCAAATTTTTATCCATCTTGACCATAATATTAGGTGAATTCCGCTCGTGAATGTTATTATTATTATGTCATGTCTTTTCTCACTGGACGACGAAGCTTTTCCATTGGTCATAGATATATAGGATAGTTAGCCAAACATATGGAAATATTATTTAAAGTTATGGAAACTACCGATAGATGGCATGAGGGAGATCTTTTTATATATATATATATTTATATATATATATATATATATATATATATATATATATATATATATATATATATATATATATATATATATATATATATATATATATATATATATATATATATATATATATATATATATGCAGATTTGAGTGTAGATATTGCCAAGGGTGGAACGATTGATAACATTTCAGAAGAGCACCGACCGTGAAAATATCTATAGAAGAGAGACAAGTCTCCGACCCTTCGACGATGCTCCAATGTAGGAATAGTTATGTCTTTTCTTGAATGTTTCTTGGTTCGTTGTCGTCGCATTCATTCATAAATAGCGGTGGAAATTTTTATTAGTTTCATTTTAATTTGCAATTTTGTTGCGCAATCACATCGATTATTTCATTCATGCTAAAATACACGTTTTTGATTGGTTGAAATGATTGTGTTGATAAGCAATAACACCATGTTTTTGATTTTGTATTTCGGCTCCTGATTGGCTATTGGATACCTACATGCTGTGTTTTCGTTTCTGTATTTCGCTTTCTGATTCGTAGTCAGTAGGGTAGTTTAATTAAACAACGACTTACCAGTTGCAATCTGTCATATTATTTTCCGATTCCCTGGTAAATAAATGAATGCCACTACACCAAATTTTCGTCTGAACCATAAACAAACACTATTAGTATGTACCTATCAACTTTATTTCCCACAAATTCTGGATAATTAATCTATTGTAACCTAACCACACAAATTGTGACAACAATCAAAATGAAGTAGTACCTAGCGCATAGGCAATCTTGCCTACATCATACAATGGCATTAAGTATTGTTGGTTGCATAACGAATCTTCCTGTATCGAACTACAATGCGGGATGCACGGTTTGCGGGATATATGAAAATTTTAATTCAGTAGGCTGTAGCATATTGTGCAGGAAAACAAATTGTCGATTAAAAATTAAACGTCAAAATGGATGAAAAGAACCGTTTCGGAGATTACAATCTCGAGGAAATAAAATATAAAGTCAAAGACCTAACGCCTCAAAATACTGCCAAACTACTCCAAGAAAAGTATTATAATGAATACAATCGAAGATTTGATCCATTCAAAGATTTGAGTTTCCAAACTGCTAGGAATGCGAAAAACATGAAAAGGAAACAACTGCAAAGTATTCCAGAAAAAAGAAAAATGTCTTGTGTATCATTAACATCTGAAGAAATGACACGCATCCAAATGGACTGCAAAGAAAACTGTATCACATTATAGCAGTTGAATTAGCTTGGCGGGGAGGTGAGGCTTGTCGATGTTTGGTTCACTTTTTCAAGGAAGAAATAAATAATGATGGAACACCAACTGGAAGACTGGAATACAACCCAATATTTACGAAAACAGCACAAGGTGGTACAAGAAATACAGCAGAAAGTAAATGGCTTGTGCCAAATGAAGCCAACCCAGAAAATTGCCCTGTTCGTTCATTCAAGAAATTGATATCAAAACGAGGAGTGAACATCAAAACGGACCGGCTATTCTTGACAGTTAACAATAATTGGTATAAAAGCCATGATAGCCCTTGGTTTAAAAATATGCCAGTGGGGATAAACGAAATCAGTAAATGGACGAAATCAGCAGCTGAAAAGATTGGTTTAGATACAAAAAATGTTAAAATAACCAACCATTCAAACAGATCCACTGCTGTTAGTCAGTTGGCCAGTTCCGGAATAGGAGAACAATCAATCATGAAAGTAAGTGGCCACAGCAGTTCAACGTCACTAAAACCATATTTACAACTGAGCAAAGATCATCATGCTAAAATAGTATCAAACCTGAGAAGTGAAGATGTGAACATATCCACGACCGTTGTATCTACTAGCACCCATAAGGATGAACTAGATCTACATAATATCAAAATAACTTATAATATTAATATTAACAATAAATAGGAAATCATCAAAATGGCTTTGATTTTATTCATGAAATAATCTGAACAAATACAACTCGTGTTATTGATGATTATCGAAAATTCCTTCTCTTTTTCGAAACAAATCATGTTGCTTTGGGGAAACCACACTCGCGCTGCAACATGATTTGTTTCTCAAAATCGAAGGAAGTGTTTCGATAATCATCAATACACTTGTTGTATTACATGCGATAACACTAATTTGGATTTTCATTAGCTTCTTGCAACGTTTCAGTCAAACTGACAAACAGAAATCTGCGCCTACTCTGTTCCTATGTCGATCCGGTTTGTCATCTTGATTAGAATGAAAATCTGCCATCGCTTATATTTTCCAAAAGGGTACCGAACAATCAATTAGGTAATTGATGCCACCAACTGAAAAACTTCAATTAGCCTTTTTGTAAAATTTTTCAACAGAACGAAACATCAGTAGTTGCAAAGACAATAAATCATATTTCCTAACCCCCCTAGAAACACAGGTCAACTCCATCAATAATATTCAACATTCTTGGTAAGGTTAATCCAACATGTTATCCAGTCATGAGATTTCCCAAAGAAAAAGTGTTATGGTTTCATTTTATATTTCTTTTATTTTATTTTCAGTTTGGTTCGTAAACCCAAAGTTCGATTCTGGGAATTTGTATAAAAAATATTCAAACATTCAAATGCGTTATATACCTCCTTTTGTCTCCAATCTCTTGTCTAACGATCTCTCTGATTTGTGACGAGCCAAACGAAATTCAATACACGTAGTTCCTGAAGTTGTGGTCCAAAGTGGGCTAATATTTTTTTGGTCACAAATTTCTTGGTCCTAGGAAGGAAGTGTTGGAATTTGGATGAACTACTGGGTGTTGATTGATAAGAGTATGGTAGCTCGATCTTAGAACGCATGATATTCTGATTGTATGGCCGATTGATGGACTAGCAGCATTGGCTCCCGCTTTATAGATTTACTCTCCTCGCGGCTGGTTCCTCGTGGGTTCAATCCCAGGTCAAGGCAGAAATTTTCTGACGCGATTCATGCTATAAGCAATGGTTATTTGCCTAGATATCGAATCTGGTAGCCGAAGCACCGAGGATTCTCTGGGTTTCCTACGGTTGGAATAGCAAAGGCACTCCCAAAAAATCAGTAAGACGCCCCAAAGCACTACGACACTCGAAGAATATTAGCCGTCCGCTGTTCCCACAAATATCTGCCTTCTAGGTGCACTCATAAGTGTTTATCTAAGGAAAAATATGATGAAAATATCACAATAATAAAATACCAAAGTTTATCAAGAATCATTTTTTTTTCAGGGATGTGGTATCAAAACGAAAATTAGAAATGCTACCCGGAAACGGCACCATCGTTTTAGATACGGTATGGCTCATCAACTTGTCAGTAAACTCGTCACTATCCGCAGAAAAATCGAATAGTATTAAATCGGCAACTTTAGATATGTATCAGAGCGTAGCGCGATTGATCAAGCTGTGCGATGATGTTCTCATAGATGATAAAAGCTCAGAATTAGATATGGAAAACGTCAAAGTAATTGTAACGCAAGTGGAAGAAGCTGTTCAAGTGAGTGAATTTTTGCTTTCTTCTCTTCGCATTGTGACACTACGTTTTTTTCCAGAAACTCATAACATTAGCTCAAGAAAAGATCTCTCACCAGCAACTATCGTACAAGACTACCCCGAGGTCGTCGTCGCATTGTAATAGTTTGGAAATGCCCGCACAACGAAATTCACTTCCCGACATCCCCTTAACTCCAAGAGAAAGGGAAAAGATAGAACAGACTTCCTATGTTGCTCCTGCTAAGGTGCGAAACAGCCATAGTACGGAGTCCATTCTCAGGTGAGGTACCTCCAAGGTTATCCCTTTTGAATAAACAGATCAATATTTTGTGGAATCAACGGAAACTTTTAGCAGAAATGATATATTTTCATCTACATCGACACAACAATTACTGGCCGGTGGTTATATTATCAAATAGTTTATATTGTACAATTGTAGAATTTATCTATGCTCACTTTTGAATTACGCATATGAATCTGATGGAATATATGGAAAACAATAATTTCATAGATTTAAAATTCTGTGATGTTTAATGATGAGATCATATGACCTGAAACTTTGTATCAGATATTTCTCCTTTAAGTATTGGATAATTTTGGATTTATATAGCCAGGATTCTGAATAGTATATATAAGTAATCAAAAGTTTTTTTATATAACTTACATCTCACACTTCTCAGCGGGAAGTTTAATTCGTAGCTTCACCAAACCTAAAGATTCTGAGACTGAATATGAACACAATAGCTAATGTTCTTATCGAAAATATTTTCCATATAAGCATGTCATAACTGTTCACAACACTGTCCCTATGTAAGAGCCCCGAGAAACTCCATATGTTCCATCATATATTCTAGATGTGTATCCAGTATCCATTATAGGAAACAAACCCATTTCTATGTGACAGGTAGACTTTTGCAAAAACTATATCTGCATTTTATTTTTAAAACTTAAATCTTGAAGTTTCATCACGACAAAGCTCAGATGTGAATAAAAGATTTTGAGTTTCAAACCAATACTATGCTTTTTTCAATTTTCATTGATTTCTCTAAATGCGTTTGTTATTGAAACATTCTCCTAAAGAGATGTTGAATCTTATCGTGTTGATCGTTTCAAAATTGACAATATATTTGTATACTTTCTTATTGATGATGAGCTTGTTCAAAGTTGTCCAGTTCAGGACATCTCTTCCGTTACAGATAACTTCTGATTTTACATAATATACAAAATTTGCAGAGATTCAACTCCGCCGCCTAAGCCACCTTTGCCAGATAGTCTGCATCGATCAAATCCAAATACATGCATCACACCCCCTCCTCTACCACCTAAGAAGAAAAATTTCCGAATGCAACAGCTCATAGACAACTGCTATTCTGTGGATAATTTCCCATCATCGAACAGTTTGGAAAGGTAACAGCGACAATAATAATGTTTCATTTATTTCAATTTTTAACAACACAACACATACGATTGACCAACGTGATCATTGCTAACTTACGAAAAAACTTTTTTTTCTCAATTTGAAAGTAGGATGTACTATTGTTTGAAAACTCATCTTATAAATGACTATTGTGTATCTAAATATAATTGAAACATAGTACAAAGACAAGGAGTTTATCTTTAGTTAAAAAAATAAATCAGTTGCAAATAGCATTAAAAATCCTAAGTCTAATTTTCTAGTAATGATAGGTTTTTCTTCATAATCGAAGGCAATAACCCCACACCAAAGTCACCAATAAATTGGAAATGAAATACTTCCTTCAAATTGTTTTATATCGAAATATTCAGCTTCGAGTAGTAGGATTTTGAGAATTTACTATAATTTGTTTTCAGGATCTCGTTCCGGTCTAAGTCTCCGGAAGACTCTGTATCATCAGTGAGTGTTGACAGCGTCGATTCCATGATGAACCATTCATCTCGAGACGAAGAAGAGAGGGATGAACAATGTTTTGATATCATAGGTAATCATAATAATTCTTGATAAACTGGCGCCCAACCTTCGTTTATCAATATTGTAAATTCATCATCTTCACCTATAGTTCTTTGATCCTATTTCGTCACGGAAGTTCATCCAAAGTGGAGGAAAGAATATGAGAATGGCGTGATTTCAAATTTCTTTATTTCAACATATTGATTAGTATACTTTTTACTGCCCTCATGAGTCTTGATGGGAAAAGAACTTTGTGTTTATGTATGATGCAGACAGTTTCCAAAACAAAAATTGCCATGGGTTAAGATTTTGTTTTGACATGATTCTATATAGCCAGCCTTGCGAAGGTATCTGACACCTCTCTTTCGTAAAACAAATATTGCCTTGAATTGATATCGACTACACACTCCTCAAAATGGTATGCCGTAGACTAGGCGAGCTTCCACCAGTGAAAACTAAACAGGTCTAGCTGCTACTGTACCTAGCTCACTCACAATGACTCTTATTGCATAGGCAACACTCGATTTTTTCCCAGGGCGACAACATGGTCTTCCCTATTCAGTCTACTGTCAATTTGTATGCCCAAGAATCTGATACACTGTTTTTATTCAATGCTATGCTCTTTTACAATAAATAATGTCATGCTGGCCTCCCTTGAAAAACAAACTGTGTGGTTTGTTCAAGTTGAATATGGCTTCATTAGCTGCACACCATTCTTCTACTGCTGCGAGATCTTTAGACATTTTATGATAAAGGTTGCGAATAGTGTGAATGAGCCAGTAATCGGTAGGAGGGTGGTATCATTTATGTACAAGAGAAATAGTACTGGCCCTGAAACCGAGCCTTGGGGTACACCCGTTTTTATAATTCGTTTTTATGTTTGAACTATCTGAATACTGATTACCTTTCTTTACGATTTGAGGCCTGTTTGCTAGGTATGAGCAGAACCAATTTTGAGTTACACCTCTAATGCCATAACAATAGAGCTTTCGCAACAAGATATCATGAAACACATAATCAAAGGAGATGTCGGAGAACACGGCTCCTGCCAGGTCTCCTACATTCAAGGTTTGGTATTTTCTTTCCAAAATGTAGAAGATTGCATCCTACGTACCTTGCTTTGCTTGGAACCCGAATTGGTTCCTATTCAGTATGTCGTACCGACTTGAAAAATACATTAGTCTCTTTTTCACTAATATTTCTATAATTTTCGAAATAGAAGATAGTAATGATATTGGGCGAAAATTCCGGGATCATTAGTGCCTCCAACTTTATGAATAAATATGACTAGTGCTGTTTTCAAGTATCCCGGAAAAATTCCAGATTCAAAAGAGGTATTAATCAAACGAACGTTTTTGATTTGATGTTGAATAGTTGGGATGTCATCCAGCCCCGAACGATTATTGTTCTTGATGTCCCGTATTATTTCTTTCAATTCAGTTACATCCTGTTGAAAGAAGGACTGAGTTATATCGATACTTTTCAAGTAATTAAATGGATCTCTAGTAGATTGAATTCCATGTGTGAGGTTTGTTCGTATGGAGCAGTAAAATTTATTGAGGATTTTTGAGTCGACGAATTTTTTTTTCATGCCTAAGGTGTGTCTTCTATTCTCAACCCTCTCCCCTCCTGGCCAAAAATATTCTCATAAGAGGTCCGTTTTTCAATACCCTGGCAAAGGCTTTATCTGTTGTCAATGTTGAACCAATATATCTTGGTTAACGTATGTTTTTTTTATGAAATCCTTTTTCGGGCAATATACTATATGTCAGATTGATCGATCGATTTGCTCAGGTGCAAACAACTCGAACTCCTTAGAAGAATCGTCACTGAGTTCGAGTTTATCGAACCACAACAGCGACCACTTCACGGCCGTCAGCGACTACCATCGACTATCCAACACCGATTCCGGGATCGTTTCGATGCGCTCGTCGAGCTATTCGAGGAGCTCTCAAATGAGCACGACGAGCTCCCAGTTCACGCAACACCATTCCAAACAATCGAACTCGCAACAAGTGACGGCGCTGAAATCGGAGAACGTGTTCCAGAAAAGCAACAAGAGTTTCGACAGTCAGACGGTGGTGAAGAACTTCAGCCAATCATCGAGCAGTAGCAGCAGTTCCGTCGTTATGGTCGCCAACAGCAGTTCATCTAGAGACGTGGTGGATTTTGCGTGCGAGGAACTTCCGCCCGCCATACCCCAAAAGACTAAGAAGAAGACTGAGAGGCATCCATCACCTTATGATAATGTTCCTGATGAGAAAATGGGTGAGATTTGTTTGGTTTTCAATGAAATCAGTTTCGCTATGTTGTGTTTTGGTTTGATGGGCTAAAGACCCAAAGCATAGCTCGCGATTACTGTTACAGATTCGAGTCCCTTACAAAAGACCTAATTACTCATAAAATGAATTAACATTGAACTAAGACCACTTATGATTGTTGGAAATTCTACATTTTCAATTTTACAACCAATTATATAACCTGATTTTTTAACTTAGTGGAAAATTTCCGATGGATAGACTCAACCGATGGAAAAGAAAGTACATGGAAAAATAGAGTTAAAACAACAATGTCTCAGAAAAATTTCAAATATTTATTGCCATTCTATTATGATTTGATTCCAAATCATATAAAAATTATCAAGTCGTTAGTATCTTTCAAACTACAGATTAAAAAATGGATTCAAGAATCACGTCGAAATTTATTTCATGAAATCTCTCACTTCAGTTAAGAAAATTAGTTGATTTTTCAATATTATTTTGTTGAATTCTACAAATTTATCAAATATATTATACATTAATGTAATTCGTATCTCTCGCAACAAGTTTTTAACTTCGCGGGTATAATTGAACTGTTTATTCACTTTTTTACAAATTGATGTATATGCTCTTTTTATGAATTTTGAATAAACTTTATTATTATTATCATTATTAATTCTTGAAAACGATATGTAATGAAAACTATTAAGAAATATTACTACCGAAAACTTAGAGGATGTTATGTTTTCTTCCCTGTTGTGTTATGTTTTCTTCTCTCCGAAATCATTTTTACTAATTGTATTCAGCCTTTTGTTTTTCCCATTACAGGTGAAATATTGGTTACATGTGAAAGGCACCAGTCCCATCAGAGTTTATCAAGTAGCACAAGCATCACTAGTAGTAGCAACTGGGAACAAGACAATAAACCGCCACCTCTTCCGCCAAAAAAGAAACACAGTAAGTTACTTTTTTATGTTCGATTTTCATGTAGACCGATCTAATATTCCATTTGCTTTTTGTATATATTTATTCAATGTTATGATGAATGTTCTTAAAGTAACCGTTTACTACTTCAATAAAACATCATTTCCAAATCATTTCTAAAATCATTAAACGAACAGTTAATTATTTTAAATGGTTCCTTCACTGCACCAGTAGTTATATGTTCAAGCCCCTCGTTGGGCGCCATTTAGGTCATCTAGTCATCACGGATCAAATCATATTTTGAAAATAGTATCATCTGAAGATGAACTGGGATAATGACAATGCTCCTCACTATCTCTTCAACAGACATCTTACAGGATTAGGGTCACATACGACCCATGATCTAGATGGTCCTGAAGATTGAAAAATCACATTCCTGCCTTCACCTGGTGCATCAAGAGGGAAAATCTCTAGTGCGCTGCTATGAAACCCGGCTGGTGAGGGGCCAGGTGTATGAGAGGAGAATTATTCAGTAATGTGTAGTGCTATTTTATCCCATTCCATCTTGAGTACATAGATATGTACTAATGAGAATATTCATTGCGTGTCATTTGTTTTTTTCAAATGCTGACGAGAATGTTGAACTTACTTTAAGAGCGTTCTTCGAAGGTTGAAAGTTTGTTAACCAAATACCTTTGTTCCTAGTGTTCCAATCTGTGGCTTACTCGGGTAAGTGAGCCGGCAGCAGCAAAAGCGATGTTTTTTGAACTTTTTTTCTGGTGTCCTCATTTTTGCAGCTTTATTTGCTGTCCTTGGAGTTTTTTTCACTTTTGCGACTTGAGAAATGCATTTAACGATTTTTGACAAAATGGTTGAGGCTTTTGCGGCCGAGGTTTGCAGTATCACTACTATGGTTCGAGTTTAAAGGCCGTCGTTTTTTTTAATTTCTTCTTAGGAAGAAATTCCGAAAAATGACGGCCTCCAAACCCGAACCATAGTGGTGATAACAATTTTTGTTAAAAGTAATATATTGTGTTACTGACAAATGCTAAATAAAGTCTGATTGACAGAAATATGTTTCTTTAGTCCGAAAAACATTTAACCCTCTCCTCTTGAATGGAGTTCCTTATTGACATTGCATAAACACTGTCTCTGCCACACCTTGAAGTAAAATCATTTGAGCCTTTTTGAGAAAATCGAGATGTCACTCTTCCATTAACTTTCTCAGTATATTACAACTATAGATGGAGAATTACTTTTTGAAAATTCAATGCATTTTTTTGAGTTCCAGAGAATTGGACATCGATTCTTATTCTGAAATAATTGATTGAAATTCATATTATGTGATCTCGTTGTTCGTGAGAGATTCATTTTAATTTTTAATTCAGGAACTTCTGCACTTTTTTATCAACCAATTTTTTCCACAAATACTTTCCGCTTAGTTACTCACTTGCTCTGATCTTCACAAATTTTTTAGTATGTTTGAATTTTTTACGTTTATATTTTCAATTTGCCACATTCATTCAGGAAATATAAAGTGGGGCAAATTTTTTTATTTATATTCGAATTTCAATTATATTCTTATGAAATTTATGTTTGAAGTTTGTTTGAATCCACACATCGTGCAAGCGCCCCTAAATGTACAAAAATCTCCAATGAATAGTTGATATGTGTTTGGGAAATTTTTATTTCGAACAACTCTTGAAACATTACTCGTTTTTGAAAATTGAACAACTGTTTGTATTTCATTGCATTGAAAGTACATAGAACTTAGGACTGTGGCTGGGATTCACAGAACTCACTGATTTCTCTGGTGTTAATTCAAAATCGAAATTAGCAGCGTAATTTATCAACGCCTCTGCCGAGTTTTGTTTTAGCTGTTTTTCGCTGATTATGTTTTTTTCTGAACTTTTTGAAGGAATGTAGCTTTTTAGTCTTTATGAGAACATTCCCGCTTGTATTCCCACATGTTTTTTCTAGTTATGGCATACATGGAGATGTTCGGAAACTGCTCCCACACGAACGACCAGGAATTTCTGAGACACTCTGTGCATATGGTTCAGTCGCAGTATGTCCAACCTTTAGCTTCGGGATTGCCCACTACACAATCTTGTTCCTTCAGCCATTCATCACATAGTTCCAGTCGAACATCACACACCCACGTACAAACTCTTTCATTGCCTTCTAGATCTGATCAAAGGTACAGTAAAAACATTATTTATACTCCCCAGCCAACACATCTGTGACATGACTTCCCTGCGATGTCACTATCAAGTAACACTGAGACATTACTTTTGTTAGGTCGCTGTGATGTACACATTTGGCATGTAACTATTGCGATATCGAGTTGATGTGATATTTGTGACATCCGGTAGATAACGCTCTTATGATGTCCAGTAGATTTCGCTTTTATGATGTCCAGTGCATATAATTCTAGTAATATCCATGAGATATCAATGATACAGAATACAGGCCTGCCAATATTTCTGGATAGTTTTCAGAATATATCCCACATATTAAAGGCAGAAAGTACGTCGCAGATTGATAGCGAAATAAATCGTAGAGTCATCGCACATCTTGTCGCAATTACGTCGCAAAATTGATCTCAATTTTGTCACAAAATTTGTCGCAATTTTGTCACGAAACTTGTCACAATTTCGTCACGAAACTTGTCACAATTTCGTCACGAAACTTGTCGCAGTTGTGTCACAGGCGATATCGCCTGAGTGTGACATCGCGACATGTGAGCGACGTAAATGCAAGTTCCCTGCGACAAGTTTTGGGACGTCACACACCTCGTCGTGATATCGCAGGGACGTCTCTGCGATGTAACTGTGTTGGCTGGGTCTGTGGTATATCAGTTTTGTATCACCCTATATATTTGTGATGAAGTCTGAAGTTTTAGTTCGTTGTAATCAGAAGAGAGGGGGGATAGAAAAGGGGTAAGACCAGTTGTTGTATGGTGTTGAAAAATGGCGAATAGATGGTAGTTGGATAGTCAAGTGTTTCATTTTATTAAAGTACGGTTACCGAAGAAAAATATATATCGAATATATTTGTCGATACATCACAAGTGGCGACGAGGACTTTTAAGTACTGTGTGTGGAATTTCAAATTCAAATTTCACGAAGTAGAACCACGAGTCTGAAATTCAAGATGGCAAAGTCAGAATACATAGGCCATCTGAGAGAATTCGATCCATCGGTAGCTGACTGGTCAATTTTCAAACGGAGAATCGAAAATTATTTCGTTGCAAACGAAATCAGTGAAGATAAACGGAAAGGAGCGATCTAACTAAATGTGCTCAGTGAGGACGCCTATAAGTTGGTTCATAATTTGTGCATGCCGGATGAACCAGAAACCAAAAAGTATTCAGAACTGATTCCATTATTCGACGAGCATTTCAAACCAAGTTTGACAGTGTTTGCGGCACGTTATAAATTTTACAGTGCTCAAAAAGTGTGCGGTGAATCGCCTAGAGAGTGGTCGGCCCGTTTGAAAAATTTGGCGACATTGTGCGATTTTGACACCGATCAATTGGAATTGGTTTTACGAGATAAATTCATAATGGGGTATGATAAAGGACCAGTGCAAGATCGCCTATTTGAGGAAAAGAAGACAGCAAAATTCAAAGATGTAGTGGAAGTGGCTACTGCAAAATCTGCGACCCATCCATCTTCATTTTCTACGAGCTGGGAACCCGTGATCAAGAAGGAAGCAGCCATGCATTATGCGCAAGTCAGACCTAAAGATCATAGGGGAAGGCTGAGACAACCAGAAGTGGGGGCACAGCAGTTCAGTGCGCAACCGCAACGGGGACCAGAGCGAAAGGCATTCAACTGGATTTTCTTCGAAATGTAGCGTATGCGGAAGAAAAAACCATCGAGCAGATAAGTGTTCATTTCGAAATTGTATTTGTCACGCATGCAATAAGAAAGGGCATCTAGCTCCAATGTTTCCGTTGAAACGAAAAAAAGATACTGCAAATTTTCACACGCAGAATTATTTAGAATCTGATTTTTCACTTTATAATTTGGAATGTAGAGTTGATCCTATTCAAATTCAATTGACTATTGATGATAAACCATTGATATTTACCTTAGATACCGGTTCTAGTTTTACGGTTATTTCTGAAAAGGTTTATTCTGAACATTTCAGTCACAAGATTTTGCATGAAACAGATAAGGTTTTCAATTTATATAATGGGGGTAAGATTTTACCGATTGGATATATTGATTGTGAGGTTAGTTATAACAACAAATTATTTAATATGGATATTTATATTATTAGCGAGGCGTCCGGTCCACCTCTCTTGGGACGTGATTTTTTTAATCTTTTCCAGCTAGGAATCACAAATTTTTTTATAGATGGGCCCGAGGATTTAAAAGGTTTATTGAATAAGTTTAGTTCCGTTTTTGAACCGGGGTTGGGCACTTTCACCAAAGGTGTAATCACAATAAATTTAAAAAACGAAAATATCACACCAAAGTTTTTCCGAGCTCGACCGCTTCCATTCGCGATAAGGGAGAAGGTAGAAAAGGAGTTGGATAGGTTACAAAATTTAGGAGTGATCGAATCAATTGAATATAGCTCTTGGGGAACGCCCATTGTACCCGTTTTGAAGGAGGATGGTTCGGTAAGGATATGTGGGGACTTCAAAGTCACTTTGAATTCTGTAATTGAAGTGGACAAATACCCCTTACCGCGGATCGAAGAGTTATTCGTAAAGTTACAGGGAGGAGTTCATTTCTCGAAATTGGATTTGGCTAATGCTTATACCCAAGTATGTCTCGATGAAAAATCCAAAAATTTGGTGACATTATCCACACATAAGGGACTATTTCGCTATAATCGGGCACCTTTTGGCATATCCTGCATTCCCGCGAAATTCCAAAAATTAATGGAATCTTTATTAGAAGGGATTCCGGGAGTTGTAGTTTTTTTAGATGACATTTTGGTTAGTGGTAGTAATAGAACAGAACATCTGTCAAGATTGAATAAAGTTTTAACAAAACTGCAAGAAGCAGGGCTAAAAATATCATTGAAAAAGTGTGATTTTTTCAAAAATCAAATTTCTTATCTAGGGTTTGTTATTGATAGAGATGGGTTGCATACTGCAGCAGAAAAGGTATCTGCTATCACTGAGGCTCCCAGGCCAGAAACGGTAACACAGTTGAAATCTTGGTTAGGTCTAATAAATTATTACGGAAAGTTTTTGCCAAATTTGTCCACGCGTTTACATCCGTTATATAATTTACTGAAAACTGGTACCGAATGGTATTGGTCAGCCGAATGTGACGAAGTTTTCACTTCAATTAAAACTATGTTGATCTCATCCCCTGTTCTCGTTCACTATAATCCGAAGTTACCATTAAAACTGACTACGGATGCATCAAGTTATGGAGTAGGGGCCATATTAACTCATAATATGCCTGACGGAACCGACAAACCTATTTCGTACGCTTCGCGTACTTTATCGGACGCCGAGAAAAATTATTCTCAAATTGAAAAAGAGGCTCTAGCTATCATTTTCGGATTGGACAAATTCAACCAATATTTATACGGCAGAGAATTTATTTTGGAAGTAGATCATAAACCGCTTTTGGCTATTTTTCACCCACAAAAGGGAATTCCGCAATTTTCTGCGAATCGTTTGCGACGCTGGGCGGTTATCTTATCCAATTATAACTATAAAATGGCATTTGTTCGATCCGAAAATAATTTAGCTGATAGTTTGTCACGGTTGCCCCAAAGTTGTAAAAAAATCGAACATTCTATGGAAAATGAGGAAATAAATTTTATAAATTTTTTTACTAATAATGATTACTTTCCAATTAATTTTGAACGTGTTAGGTGCGAAACACAAAAAGATGAGTTATTGCTGAGAATTTTGAAAAATGTGCGCTCTGGATGGCCTAAGCAACTCACAAATGATCTAAAAAAATTTCATAGAATTCGAAATGAGCTCAGCATTGAAGAGGGTTGTTTACTTTGGAACAACCGATTAATTATTCCTTCAAAACTGAGATCAGCGATATTGAATGATCTTCATTCATCCCACATGGGAGTGATAAAAATGAAAAGTCTCGCGCGATCGTTTTTCTGGTGGCCGGGATTAGACAAGCAAATCGAAGATATAGGCAAAAGGTGTGAAAATTGTTTGTTGAACAAAAACAATCCGAACGCAGCGGTACTCAAGAAGTGGCCTTGGCCCAGGGAAGTGTGGTCTCGTCTCCACATAGACTTCATGGGACCGTTTTTACAAAAATATTTTTTTATTTTAGTCGATGCCCATTCAAAATGGATCGAGGTGTATCCAATGTCATCGATAACCTCCAAAGCAACCATTGAAGTATTGCGAACTACATTTGCTCGTTTTGGACTCCCAAGAAAAATTGTTTCGGACAATGCGACTACTTTTTGTTCGAAAGAATTTCAAATTTTCTTGAAACAAAACGATATTGAACATGTTACCTCTCCACCTTTTTTTCCTTCTTCCAATGGTGCGGCGGAAAACTCAGTAAAAACCATTAAAAACGCCTTGAAAAATGCTCTTGGTAAACATATCTCTCTCGATTTGAATAAAGTGTTGAATAATTTTCTTTTCGACTATAGAAACGCGGTGCATTGTTCTACGGGTTGTAGCCCATCCGAGCTAATGTTTGGGCGTAAATTACGAACGCGGTTTGACCTTCTTCTACCAAGAAGAGAAATTGTCGAAAATGATTATGTGAAAAATCACGTTGTAAGAGAGTTTGAACGACAAAAATTTTATCATAAAGGGTCTAGAGATATAGAATTCAAGAAAGGCGATGTAGTTACAGTAAAAAATTATCAAAATGTGCGAAATCCAACTTGGATAAAGGGGGAAATAATAGAAAAACTGGGAAAATTAGTGTATTTAGTGAAGATTCCAGAACTTGAGCTAGTGTGGAAAAGGCATTTGAATCAAATAAAAAAATATTATTTTAACGAGACTTCGTTACCTATTCCAGAGAGTAAGGAGACATTTGATTCAAAAATCGTTTCCACACAACTGAAACAAGAAATAATGGAGAATATAAACAGTGAAGTGGATAGTGAAGGAGTAGCAGAGACTACAAATGTGGACTTGGTCAATGCTAGACCAAAACGTCAGATAAAACCAATAGATAGGTTAGAGTATGAAAAATTGTAATTTTTTTTTTTGAGTTTAACATGAATTTTCATTAAAGGGGGAGGTATTGTGGTATATCAGTTTTGTATCACCCTATATATTTGTGATGAAGTCTGAAGTTTTAGTTCGTTGTAATCAGAAGAGAGGGGGGATAGAAAAGGGGTAAGACCAGTTGTTGTATGGTGTTGAAAAATGGCGAATAGATGGTAGTTGGATAGTCAAGTGTTTCATTTTATTAAAGTACGGTTACCGAAGAAAAATATATATCGAATATATTTGTCGATACATCACATACTCTATGAGAAATATTTTTTTATCTATCAAAAAAAAAAAAAATTGTCAGCTAATTAATACTCTAGATCAAAATAATCAAGTATATGGTTCAACGCTCTATTTTGGTTTCTCTTTATATTTCAAACATTTCTTTCACATTCCAAGCATATCAACTTTTTCTTGTTTCACCAACACCATATCTAATTACACAATGTTTAAAATCTAAGGTTCTGAAATTCCTTTGTTATATATAATAATATTAATGAACATCATAATTCTCAACGGTTATGGCATATGATCAGGAGTGATATGATTTATAAATTTTGATAAAGGTAATTATGTGGTAGCTGTTTTCGTGGACCTCAAAAAGGCCTTCGAAACGGTTGACCACTCAATACTTATCAAGAACTTAGAATCTATCGGTATTAGAGGTATTGTAAATGACCTTTTGAAATCATATTTTGAGAAAAGAAGTATAAGGACCTACACTTATAACGTGAAAACTGATAGATTGAATATTAACAAAGGGGTTCCCCAGGGGTCGGTTTTAGGTCCCATTTTATACTTATTATATATACAAAATCTGTCCCAAATCAATTTATCTTGTTATTATACCATATACGCGGATGATGCAGTGCTTTTATTGCAAATAAAAACCCTTTGATTCTAGAAAAAACGATAAACGAGGACTTACTAGATTTTGAAAAATGGCTTTATTACAATCTCCTCTGTTAATTCCAAGAAAACTGAATATATGATTTTTCAACAAAAAAATAAACAAAATATCAAATTAAATATAAAAATAAAAGATGAGCAATTGAAACAAACATCTTTGAAGAAATATCTTGGCATTTGAATTGATGATAATTTGAAGTGGGATATGCATATTGAAAATCTAATAAAAAAATATCTTCCATCATTGGTGCCCTAAGAAGATGTGCCAAATTGAATCCCAGAATAGCAAATATAATTTTATATTCACATATTCTCAGTAGAATCAAATATTTAATTAATATATGGGGATCTCATTCCAAAAATAATTTTAATAAAATATCCGCTCTATACAGGAAAGCTCTGAAGGTACTGTATCGTCTACCATTCGACACTCCAACACATCAACTTTATTCAATTACAAACACATTTTCTTTGGATGTGCATTATGAAATGGATACTCTGAAAGTATCATATCTTATTATTAATAATATGATGAAATGTAATTTTATATTACTCAAAAATTCAGAAATTACCTTACAAAGAAAACATAACTTGTTCCACCTTGATTCCGCAAACTCTGTAATCGGACAGAAAAGGTTTACTCATGAAGCACTTTCAAAATTCAATGAAATACCCGAAGATATAAAAGATTTTAGAAATATAAATGAATTTAAAATCAAAATAAAAAAATATTTTCTCCAAATGAGAAAATAAAATTCGATGGATTCTTTCTGTGTTTCGATATTTTGTTTTCTTTTTCTTTTTGTTGTTTATTTGTAATTCTGAAAACATTATTCAATGAAATATGTAATTAATATAAAGTTCATGATTAGTCTCATACCAGTTTAAAACTGTTTGACTGTTCATGATATTCCTTTATAGAAAATTAGTAATAATTCAATCATACCCTATTATGAGTTCATAATTGCTATTGAAAAAAAAATTGTTACATTACTACCCAAGAATATTATTTTAAAAAAGGGTATATATACATCGTGTACCTATGTAGCATTGAATTGAATTACGAATAAACTGATTGATTGATTGATGTTAAATTTGATAATTATAACTGAATTATTGTTTTCGATCAATGTTATATCCAAATCAGGAATTGAAAAAGCAGTTGAAGTGGATTCAAGATATATAAATTTCAGTATTCAAAGGAAATGAATGACCAAGGCCGTAACTCGGCGCGTCATTAGCTCCGGCTACATAATTGTTCATTATGACCTCGCTTCATAAATAACTATTCTTAAGTTCTCAACTCCCTAAATTAGTTATCTGTTGATTTGAATTAAATAATAAATAATAATAATTCTAATAATAGTTTATTCACAACAATTCAAATTGTGAATAAAATAATACCACGGAAGCAATACTGCTCCTGTGTGGATAATATGGAATGGAATTATCATTATCTATTTCCTAGTGAAAAAAATTCTCATGATCCAGCAGTGGCTTACTTTCCAGATCACCATCTCCCCTCCACTCTCCCAACGCCGCAATATCCTCTCCATCGAACACATCGTGTCTACCTCCTGCTCTCCCTCCGAAACAGCGCTCCAGGAAATCTTCCTCGACGAAAACCCCCCCTCCCACCCCTACGGGTCCGGCCGTCGGCGAATCCAAATCGCCGCTACCCTCCATAAAAGCGTTGCCGGATCTTCTGGAACACACCGCCAAGACCGAGGAGAAGTCCGAGAGCAACTCGCCGTCTTGCGAAGAAGACCTGATGGAGCTGTTGAACGTCGATCAGTTCTTGCTGTGGAAAAAGCCCGACGAGGAGGGTCCCGACATCCGAGGGGGGCCCATCGACGCGCTCATCATCCAAGCGACGAAGGCTACTAAAAACGGAGGTAAGCGCATTATTATTTCGTCGGAAGCCCTCGACGTTGTAATGGTCAGTATTTTGTATGAATTTGGCGCCCGAGGATGAGGAATATGCATAAAATTCAAATTCGACTCAAATACTTTTTCTCGAATCTTTATTATCGTCACATGATCAAATAGTATTTTTATATTTTTAAAATATAAATTGAAAGCGAAAAATAGGGAGGAAAATTCAAACTCACATAACGCGTCAGCACTGGTCAAAACGAAATGTCAAGTCAGAGAACCTGATATAGTATTTTTCACAGTAAATGGTATTGGCTTATTAACTGCAATAAACTACCCGATTTAATCCCATTGTGTAGAAAATCATCTGGTAAAAGATGCAAATGTGCTACAGGGTCGAACTTAAGAAATTTGAATTTTGCATAATGTAGGAGATATACAAGTAATTTATTTAAATGTTACAATTCTATTCTATATTTAGTTCAGTGTCGCTATCGCTATTCTCATCTAAATTAATTATAATTGGCGCAATTGATTTTACAGAAAGGTACGAGTTTTCAACATTTATAACATGACTAACAGAACTTTTCCAACTCTCGGTAGGAATGTCATTCATACAGTTCCTAATTAATTCTACCACACTACCACTTAAAGTCGGAGAAGTATTTTTTCCACGCACGCTCGATTTAAGTTGGTGCCACATAGGCTCTATGGGATTGAACACGCAGTAGTAGGGAGGTAGTCGTAACACTGTATGTCCCAATTCTTCTGCAATTGTATCACGAACATACGTTTTTTTTTTTTAAGAAAATGACTGCAGCACTTGTAAAAGTTCTTTTTTTGTATAATTTTCCTCAAAATATATGTCATTTGCTGCCATGAAGTTTTGAATCTCCAATTTCGTATTCTTTGAGCCAGGAATTTTTTGCAATTGTCGACTATGATAGCTTGCGTTGTCCATTACTTAACGCTGTTTGGCGGAATGTTGGGTAACAGACAATTTTCAAACCAATCTTCAAAAAGCTCTGCTGTCGTATCTTCGTGATAATCAACACAAGAGTCCTTAAAATTTTTGGCAGAAAGCCACATAGCGTTTGGGATCCAACCATTTTCTGATCCTGCGTGTAATATTGTGATTCTCTTCCCTTTATTTGATGGTGCTTTTGTTTTACACTTATCAGAGGAATCAGACCATCCTTTGGAAGGGGTGTCATGCGTGTCAAACCACGTCTCGTCGAGGTAGAGTATTGGCCGATTTTCAGACCGGTATTTTCTCATTGACGTTATATATTCAGAACGCCAGTTTATTAAACGTGTGGATTCCATTATTACTTGTCTCTTGTCAATTTTGCGATATTTAAAGCCCATTGCAGACAGAGCTCGCCAAAGAGTAGTGAGGCCACAGTTGATGTGAGTTTCGTCATTGATGAGCCGCTGTTTCAGACTTTTGATTGTAGGGACACGCTGCTCATCGTACATAGTGTAGGTAGATTTTTCGCCTTATCAAATCTTTTTCCCAGTCGTCTAGACTTTTTGTGACACCGGAATCTTTACGCTTTTTTCTTGATTCCATGGAATTTTCAACAATTCGTCTAACTGAAGTAAGAGGCACCTTCGTCAAATTACTGGTTACTTTTGCTGCAGCACCCGCGTTATATCCTTGCTGAAGTAAGGAACTATACACATTTTTTATAATGATTTTCGCGTCACAAGATAAGTGATTCTTCTTTAACGAACCACTGGAAGAAGCACTATTACTTTTTATCCACGGACGCCACATACTGCCTATTCTGTACGTTGGGGTATAAAATCTTTGCTATTAATGTCTGTAATAACAAATAAATGTTATAAAATTATTGCACGCCGTAACACAAGTGAACACTTCCAATGAAATACAATAATACAACGACTAAAATGAGCAAGAAGTGTAAGCTGTAATCCTCTACAATCCCTCTCTGAGAAACAAAATTACCTGAATCCGGTCCTTTTACATTTATGATGTGCATCTCGGATTTTACACCAGCATATTCTGCATCAAATCTCGATTTTACGTGAGCAGAGATCAAAGGAGTGAAAGCTGCAAGGTGATCATCATGTTGATGATATATTTCAGTCCATAACATAGATTTGTATTGAAGGGCACACAGCAGTATATAATATACCAAAAGATTACGTATACATAGCTATTTGTATTGAAATTGCACCAAAATTCGTGTTTCATGTTTTTATCATTATAATGTATGCATGAGGTTCACTCATATATGATGTTTGTTTACTTTTTGTGAATATCAAATAAATATGAAGTGATTCGAAGCATATTATATATTGTTAGGTTAGCTTGGTTTAAAACCGAATTTTCTACTGCTAAATAGCTAATAGAGAACTATCTTGCGTCTAGTTCACATTAGACTCTATATAAATGCACATTTACACTAAAATGATTGTCACAATAAAATAAAAATGATATCGGCGAGACATTATCCCTTCTAATCATCTTACACCAATGTTCTCGTACTTTCGCTTCTCTTGGATTTTATTTGGATTTTATTAGCCTTGAAAACATTCTGCAAAAATAATGCGAAATTCGGTTGCATGAGTATTAGTGTAACTCTTTGACCACAATTATCAAACTACTATACAGAAACGAAATAGTTACCTTACCCAATTACCCAGAAAAATTTGACCTTGATCAAACTTTGCTTAATTTCATGAACACTAAGAAATCTGGCAATAGGAACAGTAGGAAACTACACTGAGAAAACAAAATAGTGTTCAATACAAGCGATTTCATGCTAACAAAGGCCTCGAATCTCTTCATACCAGGAATAATTTTGATAACATTTTTATATTAATTAATGATATGAATTATTTCTATTCACAACAGTTCTTAAGTTGACAGTTATACCCTCTAGCAACATAAAAATGAAATAAACATTCGGAATGTGTTTGAATATCTATTATCTATAATATATTATACATAAATGTAATTCGTATCTCTCGCAACAAGTTTTTAACTTCGCGGGTATAATTGAACTGTTTATTCACCTTTTTACAAATTGATGTATATGCTCTTTTTTATGAATTTTGAATAAACTTTATTATTATTATTATTAAATAAATACTTGGATATTACCCTGAAGAACGAATTTGTCTTCAAACTGGTTTTCGCAAATTTTGTAATTTTGTGTAGTTTCTCGATACTTTTCTTCAACAAATATCCTCTTTCACCTACTTTGAGCCATATATTAATTCCATAATATGAATGTATTCTTCAAAGAGGAAATATCTATCTTGTTGTATCATTCACGATGCTAAATAAACTTTCATTTCCACTCGCTTTCGATGAACTACGAACTATACCAACGATTGACATAATTTTTAATATTAACATTCGTCAAAACAATGGGCTGTCTTCTTTTGACTTATTGAAGCAAAAGTAATAGAATATTTTAGTACGGTGATAGAGAACCTTTCAGGCTTTCACTGAAGTGCCTCGAAAGGGCGTGGCTTTTACCATATATGTCATTGTTTTCGCTTCTGTTGCTGTGTTCGGGCATTTTCAAATATGTCTCTGAACTGATTCATTGAAATTGGTCAATTCAACTCGAGTCTCTAGTGTCAAAGAGACAGACCACCCACTCTAGAACAACTTAGAGAGGGTGGATTATATTAAAATATACTGTCCACACTTCCTGTGTTCTTGTATACATTTTACTCCCTCCACCTCCACATAACCCATAATTTCAAAACCCATAAGGTCATTTAGGGCACGCCCCGATCTTTCCGGGTCCCAACTCGAACGCAGCTTGTAGAGTAGTTCTTTATTCCGTGTTGTGATGCTAAGTCCTGTGCAATCAATTCATACAAAATACGGCCACTGAGTCAAAACATGCCAGTCTACCTTGAACCAGAATTGTATTTTCTTGTTTCTCACGATGTTTACTTAGTATTAGTCATTTTAGTAGGTACTTGATCGTCTTACACAGCATACAGCCAATAACGGTGGTAAAAAATCCCGAAATATTGCTAGATATTCACTTGTGTATATATCCAGACATAACACAAACTCGAAACTAGTTGTGTACTTTTGAACCATAATACCAAACCTGATTATAGTTTCTAATTTTATGTTGTTTGAAAGAATCAACTAGAAGTTGTAAACTAATTTCTGTTCTGATTTATTCAAAAGTTCATATATAAATATTAATCTATATTTTTTGCTACGAATTGCAGAAGAACAGGAGAATGGTATGTAGGTTTGAGCATTTCCCTCCGATTTTCATAATGCCTTAGAACACAAAACGCATTTTCAATGATAATACACTGTTCTCATTGCACGAATTACCTACAAATGACAAAATTATACCTCTGCCCAAACTTAACATACGGTAGTTTTTGCTTGCCCCTCTTCACTCTCTAGATGTGTTCTATTTATATCTAATAGAGTTATACTTATATTGAAATAGAATATTAGAACCTGAATTGCTAGTATTGTGGTAGTACAGTGACAAACACAAATCCTGCACTTTTCCACAATTTACTTTGTGGATTTCAAAGAGAGAAAAGATCGACCAATCACTGGAATAAACCCAAAAAACTTTATGAAGCTATTATATAATTATGAGCAATGTTTAGGTGTACTTCATATTATGAAATAACGAGTAGCTTTTTTTGGACCGTGGAAAATTGCAGGATTCATGTAAATATTAATAACAATTTCCATTGCGCTAGATATTTTATAATTATTTGTATATAATTCTGAAAGTTTCACACACTTATTGATAATCTGCAGTAATATTTCACCTTCTCATCTTTTGGCACAATGAAAGAGAATTATTTTGTTGTGAAATTCGTTTTCAGTGTTCCTCTATCAAGAAGCTTTCCTCACGACCTATAGGACATTCATTTCACCGAATGATCTGATAACAAAATTGATAAGGAGGTACAAATACTTTTACGAGCAAACAGAGAAAAAACCTCGCTCTAGGGAAGCTTTCGCCTTGATAGTGAGAGTTGTCAGCGACCTTACGTAAGTGAAATGTTTGTGAAACATCCGGTTCAATGATCGGCATCAATTGATTCTTCGCGTCTGGATTCTTACCGATATATTTTTTAGCGCATTGGATTTGAGTCAAGACCTGCAAGAAAAACTCATGAATTTCGTGCAACAGTTGATATCATGTGGCGAACTTACTCTGGCTAAAGCCCTCAGAGTCAAACATCTACAACGTCATGAGGCGAAGCAGATGTCTATGAAATATACAACCTTCGTAGCAAGTCTCAGTTTGAATGTCAGAAATTTCACACTGTTAGATTTCAAGTCTGAGCAAATTGCTGAACAAATGACATTGCTGGACGCTGAACTGTTCATGAAGATCGAGATTCCCGAGGTTTTGATTTGGGCGCAGGAGCAGAATGAGGAAAGGAGTCCTAATTTGACGCGATTTACCGAACATTTCAATAAAATGTCTTACTGGTGAGTCAAAAATTACGCATACAGTGGTCGCGCTCTTTCAACAATAGCTATAATAATAATAATAACAGCTTTATTCCATGATACTTTACAGTGTGGAACAGGGTATAAATTGAAGAATAAAAAGGAAAAATTAATCATCAAAATCGGAAACGCTATAAAATGTTTTCTCTATCAAATACTCTTTGAATTTCTTCTTGAACATGTATTTGGAGAGTCTTCTAAATTCTTGAAGAACATTGTTCAAAATTTGATACACAACATTCTTCTGTATTTGGGCAAATTTCGTTTGGGGTAATTTCAGTTTCAAAGATCTGGTGCAGTGGAAATGATCCGTTTCATACTGTTTTATGAATTCTTTGTAATTTGTTATCGCAAAATATGCACATTCATAAATATAAATACTGGGCAGTGTAAGGATTTTCTTGTTGTTTGAATACCTCCCTGCAACTGTCTTTCTTTTTGAGTTTAAAAATATTTCTAATACAGGTTTTTTGCATTTTGAAAATTCTGTTCAATTCAACAGAATTTCCCCAGAATATTATTCCATATTTTAGTCTGGAATATATATAGGCATAGTAAGCGTTCAAGGCTGCATTATGGTTTACGTGTAATTTTATTGTTCTTATTGCAAAAATGAATGAGCGGAGGTTTTTGGCAAGAAAGTTGATATGTTCCTTCCAGTTAAGTTGTGCATCTACTTCGGTACCGAGAAATTTGGAATTTTGTCTTGTTTCAATAGTCTCTACTCCATGGCTTATCTTCAAGTTTGATTCTTTTTGGAAGCTGAACTTGATAATATTTGATTTTTGAATATTCACTTTCAGATTGTTTCCACTATACCAATTCTCTACATTTTGTATAGATTGAGGAATCATATTCATCAAATCAAAGGTGGATAGTTCTCTGATTATTAGTGAGTTGTCGTCGGCAAACATATTCATCACTTGTGATACTATTTGTGGCAAGTCGTTTGTATATAAAAGGAACAAAATTGGTCCCAATATAGATCCTTGTGGTATACCACGTTAACTGTAGCCCAATTGGATTTATATTCTTGTCCTCCTTCAATGGCTGCAACACACTGCTGTCTTTCTAATAAGTATGATTTTAAGATATTATAAATATTGCCTCTAAAGCCCATTATTTCCAATTTAGTCAGTAAAATTTTATTTCTTTTTTATTTTTATACAGTCCGGTTATCCCTGAAACATGGCATTTGTAATTGCAGTTTAATGTGATTTCTGTGACCTTTCAGGGCCAGAACCAAAATCTTGACGGCAGAGGGAAAAGATACGAGAGAAAAGTATTTCACCAAGTTCATCAAAATAATGAAGCATTTGAGGAAGATCAACAACTTCAATTCCTACTTGGCTCTGTTATCAGCTTTGGATTCGGCTCCTGTTCGCCGATTAGAGTGGCAGAAGCAGGTTCAGGAAGGTCTGAAGGAATACTGCGCCCTCATCGACAGCTCATCTAGTTTTAGAGCTTATAGGATAGCTCTTGCCGAAACACAACCCCCTTGTATTCCATACATGTAAGTGTGTGATTTGTGAATCACTTTATTGGTCTCTTCTTCCCTGAATAAACATAAAAATACAAAACTTCTATAAAAGAAGTAACATGAAAAAACTAGCAGACACTTCCTGTTAATATATTCAAATTATTTCAAGGCGTTCAAGTTGTTTACTGTTAATGCTATCAGTTGAGTAAATTTGATATTTGTCCACAGTGGCCTAGTTCTACAAGACTTAACATTTGTGCACATAGGAAATAGCAACCTATTGCCTGATGGCAGTATAAACTTTTCGAAAAGATGGCAGCAGTTTAACATAGTGGAGAACATGAAAAAATTTAAAAAATCGTAAGTATTTTCCCTAATTTCCGTAATAAGAATTTTTTCCCATTTACATATGAAGAGCACGATGAATGTCCAAAAACCATAAATATTCGGAAAATAGTTTTTAATTAAAATTCGGCTTAGTCAGTTAGGTATTTTTAGCAAGAGGGAGAAACAGTCCCTTCTAATATGTTATCTTACTTGTGTAAACACATGTTTTACCTATCAGGCCGCATATCAGAAGATATAATAATATATCCTATTTATTCAAGAACCTTTCATTGTTTTTCCCGAGTATGTGTATTTTCAAATTTACACAGTCTTTGTGACTGTTATCGATATTTCCGTTCGTTTAGGTACGAAAAATTGCAGCTTTTTGAGAGGAAAAATATTATTTATACAAATAAATTTGGTGAAAATGGACTTTCATCAATTTTCCCTTGGTCTCTTCATATTAATAGCTCGTTTTTTGTCTTTGTATCATAGGACATACACGTTCAAGAAACAGGAGAAGATCATCAACTTTTTCCAAAACTTTGACGACTTCATAGGGGAGGATGCAATGTGGAAACTGTCTGAAACCATTAAACCCCGTGGCAAGAAACTACCACACTGAATTTAAGACTAAAAGCAATACCTAACGATTTTAGTGCAATTATTATATTTTAGGCTGGATATATTGGTTTAGACCTATGTTTGCCGAGGTTGCGATTGGTGGCTTTCACCGATTGCTTTCTATACTTCTGAATCGTACAAATGAAAAACATGGTTGACCACAAACGGCAAATATTGGCTGAGGCTTTTTCGGTAGAAGTTGGTTAGCATCTCTGATAACTGACATCATTTAAACTTCATTTATCCAGAGAACATGGAATCAAAATTTCAATTTACCGCATTTTTTCGCAAAATATAAAAACTTGGGGAAATAACCGTCAAAATCGATTTCGGTCATGAACAGCTAAGGTCACTAGATGAGCAAGTTGTGCCTTAGCAAAGGCACCTTTTACTGAAAACATGTTAGTTACTCGCTGTCTGTGGTCAGTTTGAGTTATATTGTAGAATGACAATGAATTGGGCATCGAAATTTTTCGTGTTTATCTGTATGTACAATGTGGCATGACTGGAGTGGAGGTTGTGGTCTTGTCGATCATTCAGATAATCAAATTAATTTATTCGGAAGCGTAAGCATAATATAATAGGTCAGTGGTTCAGTAATGTTGTGAAGTTAGAATGAATCAAGTGTATATCACATATTATTTAATTGCCAAACATTTTTATTTATACTTCAAAGATTCGTATTGATTATTTATCTGTCCAAGGGACTAACGAACTTAATATTAAGTATTCAACTTTTTTTATATGTTTGTTTTTATAATTGATTAATGGTCTTGAATGAAAGCTGCTATGGGAAATAATGAGCACATTTTGAAACTAACCATAATTAAAATATTAACAGTATTTACATAATTAAATGAAAATTGTTGTTTCCCATTTTCGAAGCTTTGTGTAATAAGACTGATTCCTCATATTTTGTTTTGAAATCTAAGTGTATAAAATGGAATGGTATACAAGTGCATATTCAGGAATATTTGTTTCGATAAGTCTCATGAGTCAGCTCTATTTCAAAACTTTGTAGGTACTTTGTAAAATCGATTTGAGATCTTGATAGTTGCAAGAAGGCCAAGCATATATTTATTTGAAAAAAATTTTTTTAGTTATTTTTATGAAGGGTTGACATAATTTTCTATATATATATATATATATAAACACAATAAACAAAAATCTCCCTGAACGCAATATATCTTTTTTGCTTTTTGCAACTGTTTATGTTTCTTTTTTAAACTTCAAAGTTTTGAAATGTAATATGTGCTGACATTTTGTCGTTATCCCGGAGAAAACAATAGTCTATATGCACTTCCCCACATTTCAACGCTAACAGGTGAATATTGAATGTTAGAAATAATGAATTGAAATAGATTATGTGTGAAATGATATTTTGGAATCGCTGAGAAACGTTATATCCTGAAGAGGTTGAATTCTTCAGCTTATAAACTAAATGGAAATTCCGAATGTATACTAGTAAAATTAACTCTTTAGAAGGCCTAACTAAAATTTAAGCTTACCAATGTTAACTAAAATCAGCTGAATATGTAGACTGCTCTCGAAAGGTAAATTAAGTTGCCATATTTTTCTAGGTGGATTTTGTCACTGTCCAATTTTTAGAGTTTTTGTTTTTTGAGAAATGCTCTATCATGATAATATTTGAATATATCAATATATATATTTCAAGATTATATTTATCATGTAAATTCGGTCAATACGTGAAATTGTGAATATTATAAAACAGTATTTTGAAAGGCAGACTTCGGATCATATTCATGTTTTGAAATGAACAATTTTAAATAAAAATATTTGTGGTTCATAATGAAACTTCTACTTGCAAATATGCTTGGAATATTTCTGAAAATTTAATAAGGTACATTTGTTATGATGAAAGTATGTTGAATGCATATTATTGGTCCTAAATTCACTAATCAAGGTTGAAAATATTATTTTATGTTTAAAAAAAATGTATCTATTCAAGTGACAATTCAGCATTAATTTTCAGTGTAGACCATAAGGGTTAGTCAATTCACCAACATTATTTCAAGTTTACCTGTTATTTTTACACTGGTGTCTTGATATAATGTTTTTTTCAAAATTCTCTTTCATGTAGAAATTGTGCTGCTAACAAGTCATTATAATGGAAGCATCAATATTGATGAACACCAAGTATTTAAACAGAAATGTGTTTTATTTCCATTCATAGTATTTTGAAATTAAGTACTATAGGACAAATAGAACAATTTTTTTTTCTATTAAAAAACATATCAGGAAATAAAGACCTTCAATTGCTACTCTATTAAAGATACAAATTATTTTGTATGCCATTTAAGAATCGCAAATCATCACCGTAAATTGATAATGTAGGAACAAATAAGACTTGTTTTTCTCTTTATGAAGCATCATGGTAAATGTCTAGATATTCACTCTATCTCTTACATTTTATTTCAATTCTATATTATGTGAGGAAGATAATTATGCACATTTCTGTAGTACCGTCTGTGATGTTATTTTAGGTTTAGCTTTTAATTAATTTATTAGATGATTTCTGAGTAGAAAACTCTTGATCAATACATTAACAAAATGGAAAAAAACTCATCAAGAAAAAACGGTTCGGATGATTTTATGATTTTTATTTTGAACTGTACTCACGAGTCTGTGGGCCAATGTTTATAATATTGATATTATTTTCCACTGTTTTCTATTTTTTATTTGAACTTTCTAACCGAAAAGTGGATCAAAGTATTTATATAAAAAGTCTATTTAATTGTAGAGGAGTTTTATAAATTTGCTGATTTGTACATATTTCTGTATATTTGTTTATTATTTTTTGTTATATATTTTTTTGTCTAACTACTTATGCTTTTAACATTATGTATGTTAGTGTGATATCATATTCCTAAGTACCTAAATACAATGTGTGATAAAAAATGAGTGTTTCAATTTTGCAGGTTCAAAATTGATTACAAAGTCGATATTGAATATTATAATGAGTGGTATTGTGGAACACAAAATGATATGTTAAATTTTACTTTCCATAATAGAGCAACAAATAGGTCTGTGTGGTACATATATGGAAAAATCATACCTAGAAAGAATCCATCACTAAATCAACAGCCTACTAGTTCAAACTAAAATGTGGTGTACCACAAGGATCAGTTCTTGGACCAACATTGTTTCTCATATACATAAACTCAATATCCAAACTAGATCAATGTGGCCAAATTAAATTATTTGCAGATGATACGACAATTGTATATTTTTCTGAAAACATTAATGATATTTAGTCAAAAATTGAAAGTGATCTTCAAATTATTGACCCGTGGTTGGCCAGACATAAATTAACATTGAATATTCAGAAATCTTCCGTCATGTTTGTTTCAAAAAGACCTATAATAATCGATAATAGATTATCAAGAATCAAGTTTAAAAAATATCAGATAAATTATACAGATTCTATTAAATTTTTAGGTTTACATTTAGATTCTACACTTTCATGGTCAACTCATATTGGTCATTTGAGAAAACAACTTTCACCACTAATTGGTGTATTGTATCGAATTAGAAACTATTTACCACTGAAACGTTTGAAACAGATTTATTTCGGGTTGATACATTCAAAACTGCAGTATTTAATTTCAGCTTGGGGAATAGCAAACAAATCAATATTGAGGCCCTTGAAAACCTTACAAAATAAAATAGTTAAATGTATTTTCAAATTAGATGTCTCGGAGGCTACTGTGAATTTATACAAGCCAAGGAGGTTATTGAATTTGGTTCAAATAAACAGTTTACCTCCTTATTTGAAAAAAGTAAAAGATGCTGGTAAATTCAAAAGATACCTTAAAGATTTTTTCTTAACTAAAAAAATGATATTTGATGTTTGTGTCTGTTTTTCATTTTCTACTATTCTGAAGCTTCTGGAAAACATTTCTTTTGCCAGTATTGATTAATCTTTATAACTATTTGAACTGATCTAACTGTTTTCTTTTTATGTTGTATTGTATTATTTATTTTAGTATGTCCCTGTTATAAACATTTATGTTTCTTGGGATAAATAAAGATATTATTATTAAACTGAGGAATAAAGTTGTAGAGAGCGCTCAAAGAAGTCAATATTTCATATTCAACTTCAGTATACCCTAAAACCCCCTTTCATTGAGTCTCAACGAAAAATCCAAAGAAGTACTTGAGGGAGTGATATTTATATTTGCATGAAGTATAACAATTCTCATTACTTTGGAACCGAATAGTTTTTCAATCAGCTTGATAAATAGTCATGAATATTTCCATCGTATGTTAAAAATCCCATATGAAGCGGGACATTTTCGATCAATTACAGCGATAAATGTCCGGCGGGACATTTTCGGGCTGGTAAATACCCGGTAGGTATCGAAAAATACCCGCTCGGTCCGTGTATCTATAGTAACGATTGTTAAAATGTACATTTGTCATCTTGACAGGCATAAATAGGGAATTTTAAACGTCGATGTTTTAACGGAAATATTCTACCGAATTACACTCGTGCATCAAAATAAACCTGATAATTTTCCATTCAAGCATGTTGTCAGTAAAAAAACTGCATTCGGTTATTTTCATATTTTGCTAAAAGAGCCCTCGGAGTCGGGCTCTTTCGACAAAATATGAAAATAAACTCATGCAGTTTTTAGACAACATGCTTTCATGGAAAATTTTCAATAATTTGGAAGCACTTATTAATCATTCAAAGACGTGTGATTTTCACTACACAGTTCACAAAACTGTGACATGTGTTTCACTTTACTGTAGCTTTTTCGAGCGTGTTATAGTACTTCAACAAATACGATCTTGTTCTTCTATACGTACATATGTCAAATACTATCAACTACCCATTCTGAGAGAACAAATTATACTCTACTGTTAACCTGGGCCAGAATACCCATTTCGTCATAAGGAAACAAGTTTAGCAAGGAAGAATTATTCAGATCTATCTGTACATTTAGCAAATTTCTTGACTCAATCGATTTCTGAAGATTCCGTAGGATTAAGTTTTATACCTTTCTCCGAATGCAATACTTCAGTCATGACTGAACTCATGTTCTGTCACAAGATTTGCAAATATTGAGGTCTTTTCATCCAAGGAACTACTTACATGATCATTCATTCTTTTGGTGAGAGGTCTCCACGTTTGACCAATATATAAAGCTTGGGGCAATAACCACAAGTTAACTTGTATACCCCTGATATCCCCAACACTGAAGTTTTATCCTAATTGTTTTTGTAGGCTATGTAATTCATAATTGAGTCGTTTGTGCAGAGCCATCAGCAGCTGATCGTTTTTCAAACATCTGTCCAAAAAAGTCATAACCGAAGAGAATAATTGAATACATTTGAATTTATGAAGGCCCGTCAAGGTTTGGTGAAGGTGTGGACACGGCATAAAAGGTAGGTGGACAAACAACGAAAACCATAACCCGAGGATGATCAGCACATATGAGATCCGACTAGATTATGATTACTTCAGGGTGTAGGATTAGGAGATGAAGGACAATATTGCCATTCGAATATATGAACATTCAGTAAGCCACAGTGAAAAAAATCGGCCGGTTATTGATGAATATTTTTCATCTCATTCATCGAACTAGTCATTTTTTAGGACATATGTTTTGAAATCCATTTTTTCATGCAAACGAATCAAAAAGCTCCAAATTTTTTAATATTTGTTTTTAGGGCAAAATAGTATATTTGCCCGGATACGTAACTGTAGTCTTATAAAAATGCAGAAATGACTTCTTGTCAATGTGTTACATATCATAATCTTTATGAATTTGGAAATAAATTGAAAATTGCAAATACTTCCTCTTGGATTAACAAGATTTAACCCTTTCACTAGATTTGTCCTTTGGGAGGGACACAGTTTTCTAATACATGTAATGCTGTCCTATGAGATTCTACGCCACTATCTGCTTTTGTACATAATCAGAGAATCGTAGTATACGTATCGGAACAGTTAACGCCATCTCTGGTAAAAAAATCGTATCAACAAATTTCATTATTTGACAGTGGTTTTAACCGATCAGGTTATGTGCACGTTGCCGACAGTTTGTTGATAAAAAGTTTTGTTGATATTTTGTGATAAACAATACTTGAAATCGATCTTCGGTAAGTAAAAACAATATAGTTTCATGCATAATTAGTGTGTTTGTGTTCCGGGATTGCTTTATTGTTTGTTTTTGTTCACAGAAAACATGTCCCTACGTGGGGACAATTGCAGATGCTGATTTACACAGTTTCGTTTTTATGAGAAAATTCGTTTTTGTTGAATTGTTGATTTCTGGTTTCGTGAATATATCAGAACGTATCTTGTTTCAGATATAATGTCTCGTAAAGGTCTTTCTTATGGGCAACTTCTGCATTACCTCGAGACTGACGATCACTCAGATTTACCCGATGTATCGGACGAGGATGATGGCGGTTGGGAAGATGATTCAGAGGAATTCATGTCAGATTCAGAGAAATCAGATGATGCAGAAGAGGTAATGGACGATGCAGTAATTCAAGAAACGGAAAATAACGTGGTAGGTACGAATATTACGGAAACTGAGAACCGTGAAGACGCTAATAACACTTTCGAACAACCAGAGGTCAAACGTAAAAAAAAAGAAGTGAATAAAGAAAAGGAAAAAGAAAAAAGGGAGTTTTTTACAACTTACGATCTAACGACAAAAAACAATATAGAGTGGTTGAAGAATGTTCAGTATGAGACGAGAAAAATAAACTGGTGTTGTCAACCTATTTTGCCAGTGGTTGATTTACCAGCACCTATACATTTTTTTTCTAAGTATATCAGTGAAAACGTTTTTCAAACCATGTCAACAATGACAAATTTATTTGCTATCCAAAACAATATACCTCGTTTTATGCCTACCACGATAGAGGAAATAAAAACATTTATTGGAATTCACATTGTTATGGGAAATTTGAAATTTCCACGAGTAGAGATGTACTGGAAACCAACAACAGGAATCCGACTTATAAGTGACAACATGATTCTAAGAAGATTTTATAAACTCAGACAGACAATTCATTTGGTTGATGTAACCTCTCGCGAAGAAGGTAATTCAGACCGTCTATGGAAGGTTCGTTTGTTGTATGATGCGGTAAGAACAAGATGTCAAGAGTTACCATTGGAACGAAACTTGTGTGTAGACGAGCAAGTGGTGCCTTTCAAAGGAAATTTAAATATCAAACAATATATAAAAAATAAGCCCAAAAAATGGGGTATAAAGATCTATATTTTAGCTGGGCAAAGTGGTACAATATACGACTTTCTTATTTACCAGGGAACAACAACGGAAATAAACGATTTATATTTACATTGTGGAGCTTCCGCTGCCGTAGTGATGCATCTTTCAGACAGAATTGGTGAACCTAATCATGCATTGTATTTTGATAACTATTTTAGCAGCTACCAGTTATTTCAATTTCTGAGTGCGAAGACCATTTTTGCTGTGGGCACTGTACGACTAGATCGTTTTTCTGGTCATAATCTTCCAAGTGATAAAGAAATGAAGAAACGGGGACGAGGAACATCTGCAGAATGTGTCAGTAGAGATGGAGTAGTACTAGTAAAATGGTACGATAATAAATCTGTCGTGACAGCATCAAATTATGTTGGAATAGGAGATGAAGATCATTGTAAAAGATGGAACAAAGTAGAAAAACAATATGTACAAGTTCGAAGACCAGAATCAATACAGTTGTATAATAAAAATATGGGGGGCGTAGATAAAGTAGACTTTCTACTAAGTATTTACAGATCATATGTCAGATCCAAGAAATGGACTGTGCGTATGATAACTCATGCTGTTGATCTTGCACTAACCAATTCGTGGATAGAATATAGACAACAAGCCCAGCAATTGGGTGTTCTAAAAAAGAATATCTTTGATTTATTTGCATTTAGACAATCTGTAGCAGAACATTTAATTTTGTTCAAACGTCCTCCTACACGTGGAAGACCTTCGACTGCTAGCTCGTCTCCTGTACCTCCAAAGAAGCACTGCAATGAAGTTAGACCTATGGTTGAAGCACGGTATGATGGATATAACCATTTTCCTCAGTATGACAACAAAAAGGATAATTCCAGATGTAAGATGGAAGGTTGCAAATACAAATCACACGTGATTTGTGGAAAATGTGAAGTTCATTTATGTTTTCAGAACAACAGAAACTGTTTTTACAAATTTCATTTAAGATAAACGTTTGTGGGGTATTGCTTTACTTAGAAATAATAATAAAATTTTAATTTTAACGTGTTTAATTTTTTTAACTATAAGTCCCTTCAACTGTATTTGTCCCTATGGGGGGACAAGTGGTAAAAAATAAATAGAGGGGGTGGTTAAGATTTTTTCGATCAAGTATGCCTATATGCATCATTATAACTGCAACCATCTAAAAGAATAATTTTTTTATCTATGATTTCCCCGTCGTACAGTGAAAGGGTTAACAGAAGAGATACTAGTTATAAATGAATATTTTCTACAAACCAAATCGAAATGTTTGAGGCTTACGCAGTATTTTAGTTAACATCAAAAATTTTCACAAATGAAAAAGTTGGGCGCCTTCTGAATTCAGCTTGTTACTCAGTGAGTTTAACGATCTTTATGGTCACACAACCGACAGCTTCCTAGATTTATTCTGTTGATATCAATAGTTGAACACCTCTTGTAAAATATGGTTTAGATCTTTTTATAACGTTACCAGATATAGTGAATGTGGCCCTCAGTGGCATTCAAGCCTCTTGGGATCTCCCATTCATGAGAGTGAGATACATGCATTATTGAAGAACGCACGAAACTGTGGCTCTATAAGAATAATGAAAAAGATCTTAAAACTTACTATCCCAAAAAGGGCTATCGTTCTTAACGAACGGTAAGGAGATTGAGAGCAGCCTTTAATATGTGTACTCTTTTGCTAATAATGCATTTCTACGAAGACTCTGTTCCTAGTGTGTTTTTTAAAATTTTATCAATTTCTTCATAATATATAATTTCAAAACTGTATCAAAACCATTAAGTTTTAATTCTATATTCTTAAAAAGTTCTTCAAGGCAACTTTAAATCCATAAATTGAAACATCATCTGACGTTTTGCTTTCAAAATGTATTAACATCAATTAATCATGCAATTAATAAACTTAAAAATAATAAATTAATCCTACAAGATTTTCCTTTTGTTTACCAACACTCTACAACTTTTAAGTCTGTATAATGGCCGGCAAAGTGGTAATATTTTGTACCGCTTTAACGTATTTTTCTGTAAGTATCACTACTTTTGTTCAGGTTTGAATGCCGTCGTTTTGTGGAATTTCTTCATGACGTTTCGCTGGCGCGAGTGGCTAGAGCTTCTTCAGAGGCTCATACATCTTGAGTTTGACTCCGATGGGTAGAATTTTCTTAATGGGTTTTAAAGAATACATCGAAGGTACTCCATAAAACTGCATTGAAACTTTCATTCCCAGAACTGATTGTTTTAAAACCAACTTACCATTTGGTTCTTAATAATAGCAAATTAGTTTTAAAATAGCCAATGTTAAGAGTAACATAAAACCAATATAAGAGAAATAGGTCATCAAGAGCAAATAGCATTTTCATTCAAAGAGTGCATTAAATTCTTTGATTGAGAATAAGCGGTCTTCAAGAACTTTTAGTTTATCCGGAGGTATAATTAAATCCGATGTCGATTTATTGAACATATCAAAACATTTTTAAAACCTGAATAAATAGAAACTGTCTTAAAGTTGTAACTTGGGGAGGAAATACCAAAAGTATAGAAGATATTGGAATCATTATGAACTATAACTGCATTAAATGGTAACTGCTTTAAACCAAATTCACAACTGAAAATTTAAGTCAACATTGATGAGGAATGTCGGAAAAAAGTACAATTTTACATTCGACTGAAAACAATGTTCTCAAATAATATTCAGGACCAAAATATGTATACCATGATCAGATTTATGAATGACGACAAAAGCATCCAAAGTATTTGAATGCAAATATAAGGTCATTTGAATTATACCTAACGCTTATAAATATTATCTGAAGTATTTAGTCCATATTATTCACATGCAAATTTCTGAGAGATAAAAGTTCAATTCGTCAAATAAAATTACCTACCTAAGAATGGATTTGAAGACAATTCAAATAGTTGATCAGGTTGTTCAGTGTGGAAATGTTTATGTGAGAAATCTCTTATTGTTACATCTAACATCAATTTACCAAGTGACAAAATCTAAATAAAATCATCTTTTGAGGATTTTCTTCTGTGAAAAAAACTGCACCAGCACCGGTCGGATATAATGCTACTTCCATCGTGGTATCAGCCAGAGGAGTAGTTGTTTTCTGACAAGTGTCATCCAAGAACCTGCTGTGTAGGTAGTTGAGAACGATTCATTCAAAAGATGATTCGATTTACCGCTAGTCTTCAAGTATGCCCACCGACTATGTCGAATGTTTTTGAAATTTAAATAATCAAGATTATAATTCAGTGTAAAAAGCATTCATATATTCAGCAATTTCTCTACTTAGAGGTATTTCAACAAGGTTTGGTGATCCTAATGGTCGCTTAACCATTCTAGGCTGAATGCTTTACCACCTCTAGTGAAACACATAAATCTCACGTAAACTTGAAGTAAAAGTGGAATATTTGGTAAACATTCAAAATCCGTCTACACAAAGAGCTAAATTATATTATAAAATTATTGTTTTGAATCTGAGAAGTAAGCAAGTTTTGGGGATTTATCTTCGTCACAATATGCAGTTTCCCTCTGTTGAAGTTAATTTTCAACTTATACACCTGGACTCTCTTATCTCTTGATATCGGACGCGCCAAGATTATATACATAACCAAATAACGTAATAATAAAACAGCAACAACATCAAATAATTTAATCTTAAAAAGTACCATTGTAAATAGTGAGAATGATAACCACACGTCTCTATAATCTTCATATAATCAGTTATCACAGTTAACCGTACAGTATCGATCTACCACTGTCATGAAATGTTTCCGAAAATTTCCGGAATAGTATATCCATTTGCATTTTTTAGTTTAGTGGTTTTTATCTTTATGCTCATCCCGAATCGGCAAGATGCGAGTACTATCAGAACCAGCGCACACAGTAAAAACGCAGAGAAAACAATTCCATTGCAAAAAGCAGTGGAATACCGGGGAGACTATATCGTATTTCGAAACTATGTGCAAGCGAACAGACAGTTCAAATACAGCGAAAGTGTGACTCTGAGTGTTCCGGCAGACTACAGATTCCTCGACAACATTCTACCGCTGGTGGATCGGTGGAGAGGTCCGATTAGCGTTGCTCTGTACGCTCCAGGATACGACTTTTTCAGTACCCTTCAGTCCATCGCCTATTTGAGGACTTGCTCACCGAAGCAAATGGTCAAGGAGTTCGTGACTTTTCATTTGTTTTTCGAACACAAACACATCCCAATCCAGGTGAGTAGGTGCGAAAATTCTATGCAAACATATCGCCTGGTGAGAACAATAGTGGCGAAACTGAAAAAACAAGAATTCCACCGCAAGAGCATCGAAAAGTTATTTCACTTGCTTATTCCTAGAGCTCAATAATACATGTTTCTTTATGGTAGGGATGAAATGGTATTTTAATTGATGCATTAGCGACGTAATTCAGTGTTTCGATGTTTTATTTGGGAAAGCGTCGAAAATGAAGTTTCAACAGGCGATATATTGATATGTAATCAAATTATTCCAAAGCAATGAAAATACTAAAATGAACACATTTTCTTAAATTATCCGGAAGGACTAGTTAAAGAGTCAAATGTTACCTAAAATGTTATAAATGAAGGAATACTTGAAGTAGGCATTAAACAAAACAATAACAATAATGTGGGAGCAATGATACTGCTGGGTACATTGGCGTCAATTCGATCGGATCTAGAAAAGAGGAGAACTTTCTATTATTTTATAAAAAGGGAATATATTCTTTTCGTAGCTCTTATAACACACACTGTAAAGTTATTCTTTTCCTGTAAGCAAATGAAATATATCATGAATGATACCAATATTCAAATCAGAAAATTTGAAATGTTACCTCAAACTACAGGCCCATACTTATAGCTTTAATACAGGCTTCAATAAAAATTGGGGAAAAATAATTTCGGTAAGGAGAATGAATTTTCTTGAATTAAAAAAGGGGTTGCAGAATCATAGTTTAGTTCCAGAAAAGGAAGAAACGCTTTGGAGGCTTTGCCATTAACGATCAAACAGTGACTTATTGGCTTATGTTTCTCTTATTCGGCGGCTTTCAATCGAAAAATTCGAAGAAATGATAGTTGTTGCACTCCATATTTCAAAAGCATTTGATCGAGTTTGGCATCGGAGTCTCCTTTCTAAACTGCCGTCTCATGGTTTGCCTCCTCAGTTGTGTACTTTGTTGAAGAGTTTCTTGTCTGATAGGTCTCTGTATGTGGTTGTTGATGGAGTATCATCTGATATTCTCCCAATAAATGCAGGTGTTTCACAGGGTTCATTTCTGGCGCCCACTTTGTTTCTGCTTCATATCAACGATTTGCTCGAGAAAACATCTTGTTCAGTACATAGTTTTGTGGACGACAGTACTCTTCATACTAGTTTCTCTTTCAGAGTCCCCATACCAGCACGAGAAACAAAAATTCAAAGAAACATTCACGTCAATAAAATTAACGATGACTTGTAAAAATAATAGAATGGGGTAACATGAACTTGGTGGAATTTGATGCTAGGAAAACTGAGGCATGTTTCTTCTCAAGGAAAGCCGATCTATCATCATCTAGAATTCAGATGTCAGGAGTAACTATTCCTACAAAGTCAAGTATCTCGATGCTAGGAATTACGATCAGTGATAATCTCTTATGGGTAAACCATGTTAGATCAATAGCTGAAGGTGCTTTCCATGCAGAAACTTGGATTTCTCAGATACGACCTGTCTTGGAATATAGTTTTCATATGTGTGGAGTTTGGCACCAAAACATTCATTGAGGCTTGTCGATTCTATTCAGAGAAAGGCAATCCGTCTTGTTGGTAATTCTTCGCTCACAGACTCGAGTACAGAATTCCCACCCATCTGTTGTGAATTTGGAGACCTGTCGAACCTCTCTTGCTCAGGGATCTTTTTTCAATAGAACAGCTCAGCTTTGGAATTCCTTGCCGAAAGAAGTTTTTCTTTCCTAAGGCTTACAAACTTTAAAAATTAGTAAATGTTAATTCGTATCTCCTGTCCATTGATTCACGCGGTATTCTTTGAACATTACAGGGCTTTCCTTGCGTGTGAATATGCATATAAAAAAACCTTCATCCTTCCTACTGTAAGGGTTCGAGAATGGAAAAAACAAACTGTGGGTATCTTCTCGCATCTTAGCAAGGCCTTCGACTGTGTCTCAAAGGATATCTTGCTTGACTAAGTTCAATACTGTGGACTAGTAGTCAAGCTTCAGCATGGGTGTCCATGCCTCCTAGCCCTCGGGATAAAAAATACCTTTCATTGATACAACAGTCAAAGCCGAAATCAGTTGTATTTGTACTTTGTTATACGAATTCACACAAGGAAGTCATTTCTGTACGATAAACCCATTGAAAAGAAAAGTGGTTAAAACTAGGTAATTATAACATTTGAAAAAGTGATGCTTCCTGTCTTCCTTCCCCTCCCCCCTGAAAATGTTTGTATGGGAGCCCTTGACCTTCACTTATCATGCTTATTATCAGACAGAATGGGAAGCGTCTACCACAATGATGATTTAAATAAGTTGCATTTCTTCAACCAAAAAGATGTTCTATAAGGTTAGTTGGGACGCTATTTTTTTGATATACATTAATGATTTGCCACAGCGTACTTCATTTTTCACAGACCTATTAGCAAATGATACTATTTTTGCACCACCTGTAAACAATAACTCGGCTCTATCAAAACATTGGCAACAAGGATGATTGAAAGGACACCCGATTGGTTCGAAGCAAACAGGATTCATTTCAATCAGGAAAAAATGACAACATTGGTATTTGGAACAAAATACCATTGAGGCATAGAAAATATGGTTGGAATTCAGGACTAACTTGGAAAACACATATCGACAAAACAACCCACATATCTATCAAAAAAAAATTGCTTGAATGTATATATAGTCTTTACTGCCTACCACTCAATCTTTCAATGACATAAGGACGCATTACTTCAGGAATGTCGGTACATACTGGAAGAATTTTCATCGTTCATAAAAAAGCTCTTCGTGATATACCAGATATTAGGTGAACAGAAATTTGCATTTATAGTTAAAAAACTAAATATCGCAAAAAATCAAAGCTAGCTACATTTATAAATGGAGAAAATCACCCCTGTTATAACGTTGGGACAATATACTAGTACCAAATCAGAGACTGGAAACAACCAGGGTAAAAAACACTGTTAAAACATCACGGTGTATTGACGTCCAATAATTGAGTTTCTATGTAATTTGAACTACCGTCTATCTCCCGCCCGCCATTTGTTTAAGAGGGTGATGCAAAAGTAGTTCAATCGGTGATGGATGCACTTTATCAAAAAAAATATTGAGCGATGAATATCTTATGTCTGTTTCAAACATAATCCTACCTAGACTATAGAAAAATTGCACGCGTCCGTATTTAAGAAAATTGAGAGTGGCATTATTGGCTTCGCACCGCGCCCTAATCAATTACATGTTTCTCCTTGTTTTTCTCTTTTATTCCCTCGAATATTTTCATTCTCGCGAAGAAGAGGAATCATTCAGATTTTTCAACTTACAAATCCTAAATACGAAATTTCATTCACCCGGTATATGCTGTAAATAAACGATTACACGTGGGATCATAAAATTAAAAAGGAATCGAACAAGTATAGTAATCATTTCAGACGAAGGCTTACTTATTTCATTACACTGAATAGCTAGAATTTAGTGATATCAGTTTGTGCGTAATTCGTTTCACTTCAAAACATACTGAAGGTTCTAAATCAAATTATATAATTGACGTCATGAGAGTTTTTATTGATTTGGGGTTCCGACTATAGAGATACTGAGATTTTTGCTAAAGTTGATCAGTTTCCTGAGGACTAGTTTCTTTATATATCGAAGGGTTACAGTTTTAATAGCCCTTCAAAAAATAATGAGCATCCTATAAAATAGAGCCTCGCTGCCACAGGACAGATGTTCTGCGTTTTCGGTGGCACTGACTCAGTTACAGCAATTCTGCTTATCCGATTTGCCGAGAGGTAAGTATACCTTATAGGTTGTAAGTCGTTGGTCGACACCATATTATATCACGGGTGTTTCTCATTTCGAGCTAAAAACTGCTCAATTTTCTTTGGCTTCTCGATTTAATTTGTCTGGTCGAAGTCTCAAATAACCTGATCCCGCGCCGTTGTAAATCATCTTTCATTTGGTCATTCAGAAATCCACACACGTTTTTCAAGCGATTCGCGATTTTAAATTTAAAACGGTTAGAAACCGATTTGATTGGTGGCAATGATAATTGGTTCGAAACAAAAAAAGGGAATTCGGAATTAGCACTCATTTGAACAGCGACAGCGGATGATGTAGATGAGAGACGAAACGTAGCATAGAAGATCTGAAATCTGAAACATGTGATGAAAAACACAGGCAGCACATTGTCATTCATAAAATGTTCATAGAATATACTCCGAGAATATTCAAATATTCTTAGAACATTATCACAACATGATTCAAATATACTATAGGCACGTCCTATGCATATTCGAAATGGACTACTTTGAATATTCTGAGAATATCTCTCGAATATACTTAGACTTTCCATAGTGGTTCAATTAATGTTCATAGAACATTCTCTAATAACATTCTCCAGAATGTTATGAGGATATTCAAAAACTGATAAATAAAAAGATAAATTGTTAGTGGCAGATACGGTAACATATCCAAACCCTGAATAACCAAGTATCACGTATCACTAGACTGAACAAAGTGGTGAAAACTAGGAGAATTTTATAAAAATTCAGATCCATCGCAGATTTTAAACTCTTGAATATAATTTTTGTTCATTTCAAAATGAAGAAAAAGGATATAGAAATAGGATATTTCCACAATTTATTACAGAATATACAAATCCCATCATAATGAAAAATATATGTTTGAGAAGTCTGCAGAAACTTTCCTCAAATATTGCTCAACGTAGTAGTAGCTATAGGGTGGCGAGTAGGAAGATTTTCTCATTTCAAAATCACTAAAGAACTATGTGATCTCAAATAAGAACATATTTGAAAAAAGACTGCATCTCTTCATCATAAATATTCGTTATTTTCGTGCCAATCGATCTTAGATAAATTTCATAGTATCCATAGACATATATAATAGGATAGATTGTCAACTCCCATAGTAACATAGACATAATATCACAGAACTCATAATTATAACTAGAATGCGTTTCAAATATGGCGAATGGACAAATCATGCATAACCTGCAACACTGTAAATGTCCTCTTCACAGTAGCGGCGCAAAATAAAACGTGCGTAACTTGGGGATGGGCAATGGGTTGGTTTTATAAAACTGGAAATTTCAGTTTCGAATGGAACATCAGAACAGTAAAAATATCGTTTTATCCAAAGAAGTTTTATAATGAAAAAATCCTTGAATAGAAGATACGAAATGAGATCTTGATTCACACCAGAAAGTTATTCCTATATCCTACTACTACAATGAAAATTACATTGAAAACATGTTTTTTAATGTTGAAGGACGCCAGACCGGGTCTAGACCACTTTCCCCAAATCTAATGGTATACGCTTCAGTATGAAATGTATCGAATTGAAAAATGAACATGTTGAAGAAACTCTTAATTGTTAATGAATAACTTAGGGGGTTGGGTTACAGAGATTTATTGAAAATACTCAATTTGAAACATCAGCCGTCAAAAAATGTTCATGTTAGAAATCGCGATGTAATAAGTCAGAAAAGTTCAAAGTAGACTCACGCACCAAGTCTTTCAGAAATCACGATGTAATGAGTTAGGAAAGTTCAGAGTGGACTCACGCACCAAATCTTCCTTGCAGTTCGCAAAACAGTCTGTCCTCTTCGGGTACCCAATTATTCAGGGCTATTCACTAAGTAAAGTGGTTATCGCAGTTGCTAACCGTCGTAGCAACTCTGATAATAACTTGACATAATGACGGTGGTAAGCTGTTTTTCCTTAACAAGATATCCAAAGCAGTTGCCTGTGAACCACTACTCACAGCAACTGGTCATTATAGTAGCAACTTAACTTGAAAAGTGAATACCAATTTCACGCTTAGCAACTGACCTTGAACATAACGACAATTTTTAGTCGCTATCCATAACAACTCTGCTTAGTGAATAGCCCTGATTGAGGCCTGATTGGCCTGATCAATGGACGTGTTCTTATTGAGCTATTACTGCAATTTGCCGACCATCATTAGCGAAACATGGCAATTTCACCAAATTCTTGATTGCTTTCTTTGAAAATTGACTTTTATCAAAATCAATCATTTTTGACAATCCTTGAGTTCCGCCAACTTTTCTATCTCCTCGACTTTTTCTCCTGATTTCCTGGCATTCATGATTATTCTTGTTCCGCATTTGACAGCTGTACTTTCATCAAAAAGTCCAGGGTTGGACTGACCCTTTACAATGTTCAGTGCGGATTTTGATTTTGTAATGCTGTGGTTAAGGCCACTCCAAATATAGATCACTTCCTAATCTACGAAACCCTTTTCTGAAAGCTGAAATCTGAAAACGTTTTCTTCATTCTAGAGACACTTTCAACAGGTTTTTCAAGAACTCATTTATGGAAAGTAACGTTTTCTTTTTTCTTCCCCTTTCTCCAGGAATTACCACAATCCTTAACAAAACACTTCATCGTATCGAACGGGTGAGTACACAATATTACCAATATACCTATAACTCTTGTCTATGCACAATATAATCGATGAATAATAAATATCCAATATTTATATTTACTATCGTCACAGCGTCCAATATCCAAATCAGAAAGAAATAAAACTGACAACGCCGCTCTATTTACAAACAAACTAGTAATCTCAACAGACATACGTCCTAGATTTCTCTCATTTCCTCTTGGAATTACAAGGAATGACGTATGTGTTTACTTGGTGCAAGTTGTCCCCTTTGCGAATGCCCATGATTTGTCAAGTTTACGTTAGTCGACGATACATGAAACGCATTCTAGTTATAATTATGAGTTCTGTGCATAATATATGTCTATGCATAGTAAAGAATGAAACCGTCTTTCAGAGCCACCTAGAAAACGGAAGAAACTAGAAGGTAAGTTCTTCTTCTTCAACGAAGAGCCTACAATATCTCTTCTTCTTTTTATTCAGATGGCCAGAGCTGATAAGACTATGCAGTTGAGGTCTGTTCGATATATGCCACTAATTTTTCATTTTTTGTTGGTGTTTGAAAAAAATAAAAAAAAACTGATTGAAAACGATTTTTATTTTTCATGTCAGACAAAAGATTAGTTGTACTACGAAAGTATAAAACTTGTAACTGCTATAAATGTTAGTTGATTAAAAACAAAGAACATTAATCTGAATCAGAGATGAATATAACAAACATAATTTTCTTAATAAAGTGTGAATTTACAGTTTATACAAAAACTAGTCTTATATATAGTCCGGATTTGAGTTTCAACAGGAAAAAGTTTCATTATATGAAATAATAGCATAGATGGTCTCGGTAGTGTAGAGGTTAGCATATCCGCCTATCAAGCGGGCCGCCGTGCTGGGTAAGGTAGGTAAGGCCTCGTTATTCCATTGCTCGCTCAAGTTTCGACTTCTGAGGGTTGACGTTGGTTAACGGACACGAACAATTTTTTAGATAAGATTATTCTAGAACTGAAAAACAAATCCAATTTCTCAGGTGATTGTACTATATCTGAAAATAAGAGTAAACTACACCATACAGGCCTAAATGGGCCAATTGTGCCCATGTGTATGTCTGCAGAGGTATAACTAAGAAAATTATCGAGTAATCAACTAGTTATACCAATTACATAGTCTTTTATATAGTCCGGATTTGACTTTCTACAGGAAAAAGTTGCATAATATGAAATAGTATAAAAAAGATTATTCTAGAACAAACTAAAAGACAAATCCAATTTTTTTGGTGACTCTACTATATCTGAAAATAAGAGAAAACCACACCATGCAGTCCTTAATGGGCCAATTGTGCCTATGTATGTCTGCAGAAATATAACTATAAGAAAATGATTAAGTAATCAACTAGTTATACCAATTACATAGTCTTTTATATAGTCCGGATTTGACTTTCTACAGGAAAAAGTTTCATAATATGAAATAATAGTAGAGATAAGATTATTCTAGAACAAACTGAAAGAAAAATCCAATTTTTAGGTGATTGTACTCTATCTGAAAATAAGAGGAAACTACACCATACAGGTATAAATGGGCCAATTGTGCCTATGTGTATGTCTGCAGAGATATAACTAAGAAAATTATTAAGTAATCAACTAGTTATACCAATTACATAGTCTTTTATATAGACCAGATTTGACTTTCTACAGGAAAAAGTTTCATAATATGAAATAATAGTAGAGATAAGATTATTCTAGAACAAACTGAAAGAAAAATCCAATTTTTAGGTGATTGTAGGTACTGTATCTGAAAATAAGAGGAAACTACACCATACAGGTATAAATGGGCCAATTGTGCCTATGTGTATGTCTGCAGAGATATAACTAAGAAAATTATCGAGTAATCAACTAGTTACACCAATCACATAGTCTTTTATATAGTCCGGATTTGACTTTCTACAGGAAAAAGTTTCATAATATGAAATAATAGTAGAGATAAGATTATTCTGGAACAAACTGAAAGACAAACCCAAATTTTTAGGCGACTCTACTATATCTGAAAATAAGAAAAAACTACACCATACACTCCCTAAATGGGCCAAAGAAAATTATTAAGTAATCAACTAGTTATACCAGTTACATAGTCTTTTATATAGTCCGGATTTGACTTTCAACACAGCACCAACTCTAAATGAATTATTACTCTAATAATTGTGTTATAAGGGGGGAAATCTCCATGCTTGAAATTATTTTCATTTTCGTTTTTTCCAACTCTTTTTGAACTTGTCACTACATATTCGAAAAATATTTGGCGAATTATTTGGAATCGGCCGTCTATCTTGCCCGGACAATATTCTATTTAACTGTTTCAAGAAGTCATGGCCAACAGTTTTGATCAGTTTTTTGAAAACTACTTCTTTTATCGCCTTATTATGTTCACATTGAGTGAAATTGATTTCCTTCAACAGAATTTGCATTATGACTATGAATACCCCCTTTTTGTGTAAGTGATGATTCAAAATATTCTTAATGATGTTCAGAGCTTTACAAATCTGTAGAAAGAAAAAACTGCTGCTATATTTCAAGTTGCAAAATTTATACTCTTTCAGTTTTGTAAATAAATCTGAATCATCTTTTGCGTCAACTATTTTCTTTTCCAAAATGGTCTCAGTACATGTGCATGTCTTGTAGACAGTTTGCGCCTTCCTCAATTAATAACCGCAAACATATTTTACAGCTTGTTTCTCTATGGTATTCAATTGATGAGAAGTTCTTGGATATGTTAAATTTTCATCCAAATCCTCATCAGGTTCAGACACGCCCTGAAATTTAACAATACAATTAGCTCACTGTGAATTTAATCCCTTGTATGTACAATGGATCTGTGAAAAAAATTGGAGTATGATTATGATGATCATTTGCATAAAAATAACATCTGGCTGATTCAAAAGTGGTCTAGGCATGTTATTAATACATGCCCGTCACATCAATGTATGATTCCACGTCATTTATCACACAAAATTATTTAACTTTGTGCTTGTTTGAGTTTTTCACTCACCACAACATGTAAAATAAAGATTAAATTAGTTAATTTTGATTCGGTTTGGAGAATGGAGCAGATGTGTTCTCTGAAATGGTAATTTTTCAAGACAATTTCAACCAATTCACAACCTATGGATTGAATGTCTGTTATAATTGATCAAATCTCGTTTACAACTGAAAATTCCTCAGAAAGTTTAGTGAATTAGAACGAAATAATTGATACTACTATAATATTGAACTACAAGTTCTTGTGAGAGGAATGTCAGATATGAAAAGATTGTGTCAAATTATATACAAAAAATTGGATCCATAATAACTAACCTGAGTAATAAAGTTTTTCAAAGTTATAAAAAGATCGGTTTTGTCGTCTTCACAATTGGATCCTAGAGAATGAGTTGTGAGACCTTTCACCAGAAGACTCTTAAAAAATGTGGTGAATGCTGATGCTGTTGGAGTGTTGTATCTAGCTCCCCTTTGTCGAATTTGTCCAAAAAAGTTTTCCAAGGGATCCTGATTGAACATTCGAGGCATCAAAAAAACAAATCCAACATGTTCCCACTTTCCTATCATCTGCTTGCCTTCGATACAGAATTTCATGTTATATTTCATGAAGTTGTTCCTTATTCCTTTGATCAAATGTGGAACATCAAATAATGGAACAATTTTCTGATTTCCAACCTCAAAACATTCATTTTTATCGAAAACTGTGAGATTTTGCCTCAGATATTTTGCCTTTGTATCATTAATAAGAGTTTTGATAGCCTTTACATTATTACTACCCTGATCACATATAGTAGCAACTACTTTGAGACCAGCTTCTGTACACTTTCTGATAATTAGCTTAATAATTCTTGCAATATTATGCGATTTTGTTGCTCCTCCAGTGAAATTATGAAAAATTGGCTGCTTCCAATTCTTCATTATTCCCCTCAACATAAAAACCTGAAAACATATGAAACATATTACAGAATCTAGACGTAAATATATCAAAGTACCTGGGCGTGGTCAGCAATATTATTTGTTCTCTTGTAACCAAAGTCTTCAAGTCCTTCAACGTTTCCAGTACAATAATTCCAGTTTAAGCCAGGTTTGATACTCATTCCATCAAATATTAAAAAACAATATTTCTCTCTAGGATCCTTGAACAGATTGGCTTCCACCCTGATAACATCAAATACAGATTCACAATATCCTGGCTGAAGAGGTATTCTATTCAATAGTCTCATTACTGTATTGCGAGACGGAAGTGCAAAAAATTTTTGACATCAATTTATATCCATTACCGCATTGTTTGTACATTGCAAGAGCTAGTACTTTGTCTTCCAGAGTATACCTTCTTCCCTTTGGCTTCTTAATACAATTATCCAATTGCATTTTCATGAATCTTGTTTTTATTTGATCCATACAAGATGTTACCTATCAAACAAGAGAAACATACAGAATATTAACAAAAATAAAAATTTGACAGGTTGGTTAAAAGCTCATGACAGTTATTCAATAGGAACTCACCTTATCAAACATTTCAGATTTGGTGAACTTATCTGCTTCCTGCAAACGTTTTTTCAAAGACAATTTTGATTTTTTGCAGCTATAGCTCTTCTTTTGAAATAGGAAGCCTTTCTGTAGAAATGTTTTGCCTTGGGTGTAAGTTGCTCGCACCTAGCAACATTTACTTCAGCCAACAACCCTGTTCCTGAAAATTCAAATAGTGAAACTCCAAGTGAAACAGTTATGCAAGCAAATGAAACAAATGGGGGCTAGATTTGTATAACACAAAGTTGCAGTGTATATAACAAGACCTGCCTATAGAGTGTTCCAAAAAATTCTGTATATTTTCAGAGCTAATTAAGTTATTTTAGGTAGATTCGAACACCTTTGCTTCACTTGCATTCACAAAGCTATATTGTTATATAAAGAATAGCATGAGAAGTATAATCACCTCCATTATTGTTCATGATAGAATGATCTTCTGAAACAACATCTGACTGTTCGGTTAGATTCCCACTGCCATCAATATGACTTGCATCGTTGTAGGCATTTTGGTTTTTTGTATATGTATGATCCCACGAGCCATGTTCTTCTTCACCAGTATTGGAATCAGAAATTTCACTAATGATGGCATTTTGGGTCTTCGAATAGGTATGTTCCCACAAGTCATTTCTTTGTTCACCAGTAATGGTACCAACAGGAACTTGTGCTTGTTCATCAATGAAGTTATTGGCTATTTGTGTCTTAGCATATGTATGATCCTGAATTTCGTAGCTTTCTTCATCGACGTTTCCAGTGGTCTCTATAAAAAAATGGGTCAAAATTGATATTTGTTTATTATTTGGATTTATTGAGAAGTTCACATATAGACGATATATTCGTCATTCGATAATCTTACCTATGATCTTCATGGGAACATATTTACTTGGCAGAGCTCCTTTCTTCAAAACTTTATTTCTAGCGAAATCAGAAATTGAGAAATGTTTTGAGCATACCCTACTATTTCTTTTTATGGTCTGTATCGAACTCTATTTCTTAAGTAGGTTGTATATAGTTATATGACTAACCAAAGTATTGTATTGTATTGTATTGTATTACGCCCCAGGGGGTATGAATTGTACCTGCAAATGACCATCGAATTCAGCATGGATTATTTTGACCAGGAAAAACGTATACTGTGTTTAGACAATAAAAGATATACAATGATCAACATAGAACAATTCAATATCAAAATCAGCTCGGTATAATAATTGTAAAACTTTATTTTGATAATATCTATTGCCACTCCTGATAACATTCCATATTACAAACACTGATAGTTGGACAGAATTTTCATCTCTGCAATCTTCAAATATGTCCAGTAAATTCCTATACAGTAGTAGTCAGGATGTTCTCGTATCTCCTTGTTGGATATAGTCTCCCTTCCAAATACTATTTGCGAAATAGGTATTCCCTTCTAATGCAAATGATACACACTCATTTGTATTCAAATTGAACCATAAATTACTATGAGCACCTTGGCCATATCTCGTTATCTTGGTCAAGTAATGAGCTTGTCGACCTCCAATGAAAACATTTTCACTGTGCCCTTGGTATCTTATCTGATACCACTTGTTTAGTCAAAAAATTGTTAATGCATCACTGCCATTGCACTCACTCTTCCGCCAAACCCATCTACGTTGTGGGAGTACTAGTTAAGGACATATGATTTAACTGATGAATGGCTTCATTATGATATTTTGCACCTCTTCTCTTTTGACTACGTAAAGGCTCAGTTTACTTCAAATATGGGAAATAATCTCATTAAATATTATTCAATTCATAACACCCTGAAAAGGCACGATGGTTAAATACGAAACACTAGACATTTTTGTTTCCTGTACCTGGCCGAAAGACAATTTTGTTTTCACTCGATCTCGAAAAAAAAAAATCAACAATAAAAATATTAGGTTATTGTTGTTTGTGATGGCCATATATATATTAATACCAATATGGATAATAAGGACAACTGCCGTGAATCCGAAAAAAAAGACGATCGCCGGTTTCTTTATACCTATGCGCATGCGCGAGAAAAATACATTTCTTCAATGATACACATACTTCTAATTACCTGTTTCTTTCTAACATGCGTGAGTTTCGACCAGGACCGATAGTGGGGATGAATTCCTTATTTCATATGATTGAAACCGGAACATAACCAAAGATTTTAGCGTCTGCGTCTGACAGTTGTTGAAAATATTCATCGAGCCAATTCTTTTTATTGAAGTATCTTCATCGTCTTCTCAATTATTAGTGTTTTATTCGATTAATGTGTTAGAGTTCTTATACTTTACCCATTCTTTTCAAAGTTGGGTTTTTTAGTAGTTGAGAGTTTTGTTAGTGTTCGTATATATTTTTTCAACTATGTCCCCGACACCCTGCTTCCTGTGCAATAGCAAGAATTCGAGCTCCTGCCATCGGTAAATATGGAATTTAGATTAATTATTGTCTTCATATCACACGACTAATATTTTAGGTTTCCAAAAGACCCCGTCCTGAAATTGTTGTGGATGAATATTTGCAATTTGGAAAGTACCGATGACGTTTCCAGCATAAGAATATGTGCAAATAATTTCTCCGAGGACGATTTTTTTACTAAGCCTACAGAAATGGGTTTGAGAACACAGTTGAAACATTTTTGAAAAATATAACTTGCCCTCTGCTTTCACGTTATCCAACATATATGCCCCTGCTGCAGTTGGTAAGTGACATAATGGATCTTTTAAAAACTAGTCTATTTTGAAACAAGCCATTTCTGACTAATGGAGGGTAAAGTTTCGTTTATTATTCGGCACCTCATACCTACTATCAACACATCTGATTATTTATGTGATTTTCAAACAGGCATACTGCACTGCAGCCTCAGCCTCATACTGCAACATAGTTCAGCACATTCTCTAGCATACACTCTTGGACAATTCTAGCCAAGTTCGTTAATTATTCATGCATCGAGTAGAGCGAGTAGAGACTGAGCCGAGATCAGCTGATCACTGCGCATGGAGCTTTAAGATATAAAAATCGTGTAACATAACCTCATATTTTTGAGCAATTTTTGCTTGAATATTTACGAATTTTTCCTTTGACATTCGCCATGCAGATTGTTCATATGAAGATCATGTTGAATGAAAATGTAGGTAGGTTGAATTTTTATGTTTTCTTTACGATGATGTGTTTATAGGTAGATGAGGTTGATTTCACATTCAGACTTGGCCTGGCATTCCATTCTCCAATGATGAGCATATCAACATTGATACGCTGCATTGTTGCTAGTCCGTTGTACTCACTTGGGCAGAGGCTAGAGAAATTGAAATAGTTGCTACTCATGTTATAACCAGTTAGGAAAAATTTCATGTTGTATAATGAATATGATTCCTGCAGTACGAGAAGAAAAACTATGGAAGTGTTCGAAAGGAGTCCAAGTTTCCCAATGCTACACAGAAAAGATTGAACACGCTCTACATTATATCCTTGGGGTATTTAACAATGTATTATGAATGCCTGTGTTAAAGGTAAAACGAGAGAATGAGATATGTTGTTTTGATAAGGGAAAACGAACTGAAAATTATCAACACTAATGTATCACCATTCAGTGTTTAGAATGGAAGTCAACAGGGATTGCACATATCCTTACCTTAGAACAAGTTTAAAGGATCTGAAGGTGAAATGGACACCTATGTACAAGCTTGGAGAGCTCGAATTGTAATAAACGAAAGGCTTCGAGCAAAGTGAGCGCTCAGAGCTTAATAAATGAACTTAGCTTCTTTTGCTCTCCTTGAAAGATATGAAAACTGAAAAGTGACCTTTGCCATCTGTCATCAGAATTTAGTGAACTGTTTACTGCTTAACTGAAGTTGAGTTAAAATAATATTCTAGCATATAATACGTTCACTACTGAAAAGTAGCCTTTCTCTTTAAAGAAGTGGCAGGCAAGAAAACCATTGATTCACGATTCAATTGGAAAACAGTGTTTCAGCGGCTGATTGCATTTCTATTGGTCAAGGATAATTTTTTCAACTTCATGAAATCTTTAATGGAAAATAGGACCGAACAAAACCCTTATACATATTTTTGTGCAGGTGCTCCATCAGGAATCTCAACTGAAAACACTTTGAAGAGAAAAAAGGAGGATTTTGATGGACCTGATGAAAAAAAATCGAGGATCCCAAAACAAAATTATACTTGTAAGTATTCAAAAGGTTATTACTCACCATTTAATTCAAATGAACTAGTCTCATTCTCGTGTTAGCTTATTTCATCGTTCATAATGGTACATATAAATCAAATTCAGTACAAATTTGAAAAATAGATAATTTTTTGTTATATCTCACCATCACCAATATGTTTTCTTGAAAAAAACATTTGGAACTTCTGGTATTGAGACTTTTTTCGGAGATCAATTACCCTAACACCAAACTGATATTATTTGCACTCGACGCGCGTTTCGCTAACAAGATTAGCACCTTCAGAAGAAAATTTATACTAGTACCAATTTTTTTCTTTCTACTTGATACTAGTATCAATTTTCTTTTCCTGAAGATGCTAACCTTGTTAGCGAAACGCGCATTGAATGCAAATAATATCAGTTTGGTGTTAGGGTAATTGATCTCTGAGAAAAAAATTAATGTTTGCGTAATTTTTTACTCATTTTAAAAATTTAAGATAGATAGGACATCACCGGATTTTGTAACAAGTCATGAATATTCAGGAACATATGGACTGGTTACTTTCAATCAAGAAATAGATATCAAAGTTAGGAATGAAGAAGAAATGGATTCAAATCAGGAAATCAGTAAGTTTTTTTCTCTATTTATATTTTGAGTTGAAATCTTGGAACCATTGAAAAATGAAGAATTTGTATTGACTTTATACTAGGGTAGTGGCGACTTAGTCCAGACGGAATGTACATGAATTTGGACGACTTCTATTCAACAGCCGTGCCAAATCGCTAATTTTTTTGTAGGTAGTTTGGACCTCAAGGAATATAGTGTGAAATTTGTGGAATCGAGAAATGACGATTTCTGTCAAAAAAAAATTATTGAAAAAAACAAAAGACATATTTTGATGTTATTATCTTTGGAATAAACTTTATCGAAAAATGTTTCGTACAAAAAATGTGCGCCGTGATGAGATATACAAAATAAGTCCTATGCAAAAATCACGTAGAATCATTAGTTTGGCGGTAAATCACTGTTAAACAAAAATTTTTCAAAAAAATTGTTATTGTATTCACGAGGTTTATCTATGAAGTACTGTCCTCAAACTCATCCACCATCTGGAAGAAACTCTCCTGAAGAGATACCGGTAAAGTTTATCCAGCCATGTTATATAGTTTAGCAACAATGACCGATTTTCGTAAATCTGGCGTGTCGCTATAGCATTTGTTCCACAAGGCCGAGAAGGTGCAAAAAAATCATGGTGATTCTTTTCAGCATGTACATTTAGGATTTGAGTGAAAAAAATATTTTTATTTCTTTTTCAACATGTTTTTCGAATATGTAAGATTTTAGCTTATAAACAAATAGAAGGTACGCCTTATATATTCAAGTTATTTGAAATGTTCCTTAAGATTCCCGTAGGTCTTAGCGAGACGCGTAATTCAAAAAAGAAAAAGTTCCAATATCTTTATTCTAGGCCGAGATACAATAACTTTCACCTTTGTTTCATTTGTTATTGTTTAAATAAACATTTTCGCGAAATTCAAGTTTTCAGGCATTCGTAATAGTGTTAGGCATAATATTTGATATTATAGAAACCGTTTCGAGCATTGATCTCATGGCAGATCATGATTGCATTCGGTCACTCGCACGCGAAATATACTGACGGCGGCCTCGGTCCAGCCGGGTGACGCGTGCTGGCCTGCTAGCCTCGCTCCAAGGCTCCTCTCGCGCGGCTTACTTAAGAATTTCCATATCTCCCTTATAAATTGTCGTAAACAAATGAATTTTTTTTTGATTCAACGTATTTTTTCTCGTGAATTCAAAAATGTTCGTGAAAATCAATGTTTTTCAATACGTACCCCAAAAAATTGTTTTCAAATTCAATGTTGATGTTGGGTGGCCTATAAATAATCTTATATTTGAAAGGTGACGAGAAAAAAAGTAAATTTGAAATCGTCCGTAATTTTTTTATTACAATTATCATCTACATACATTCTTACAAGTACCTTATGAAATACTTTTTTTTTCTCTCCGGTTCATAGCTAGCGTTATCATCGTTATTTCCTACAATATTTTCATCGTCACTCAATGCAAACGTTACATTCTCCGTATCATCTATATCGTCTGGAATTCCGGAAAATTGTTCGTCGATTTCGTCATCGCTTAGAACTATTTCAGGTTCGATGACATTCGAACAATTTTGTCCGCAACATTTTTTGCACAATATTGTGCATTTCTCCCCTTCTTTTCGACACGCACAATTAGTTTGACATTTACTTGTATCGCAATCGCAAGAAATGATTTCCAATAAATTGGCCGGAATTGGGTATTTTTTACAAGTGATCGGCACCAACATACTATACTGTTGCTTCTTTTCCACCCCCATTGCATTGAATCCTTTGAACAACCGCCTTGCCATTGGCACACTCGTAAATAAGTGCGAAGCGAATGTTCATCACATGCCTCAGCGGTTGGGGGAAGACAGCTTAAATTGAACGTACTTTTAAGGGTTGACTTCGTAAAACATAAGTACCGAAATTCATCAAAAGAGAAGTTATCATTTTTTCGTGCGCCATATAGCGTCATAACGATGTTCTGTCCGGCTGCCTGTATCGAACTTCTCCTGATATACGACACCTTATCCACGCTTTTACAGGCTGTGACACAACGTCTTCGCTGTACAAGCAGGGAAAAGCCAAACTGATTAAACTTTTGAGGAGTGACCGTAATTATCTCAAGAGAGAAGCTAGTATTTTCAATGATCCAAATGCGTTGAAAAGTTCGTATGTAGATGATAATTGTAGTAAAAAAATCACGGACGAATTCAAATTTACTTTTTTTCTCCTCACCTTTCAAATATAAGATTATTTATAGGCCACCCAACATCAACATTGAATTTGAAAACAATTTTTTGGGGTACGTATTGAAAAAAAATGATTTTCACGAACATTTTTGAATTCACGAGAAAAAAATACGTTGAATAAAAAAAAAATTCATTTGTTTACGACAATTTATAAGGGAGATATGGAAATTCTTAAGTAAGCCGCGCGAGAGGAGCCTTGGAGCGAGGCTAGCAGGCCAGCACGCGTCACCCGGCTGGACCGAGGCCGCCGTCAGTATATTTCGCGTGCGAGTGACCGAATGCAATCATGATCTGCCATGAGATCAATGCTCGAAACGGTTTCTATAATATCAAATATTATGCCTAACACTATTACGAATGCCTGAAAACTTGAATTTCGCGAAAATGTTTATTTAAAAAATAACAAATGAAACAAACGTAAAAGGTATTGTATCTCGGCCTAGAATAAAGATATTGGAACTTTTTCTTTTTTGAATTACGCGTCTCGCTAAGACCTACGGGAATCTTAAGGAACATTTCAAATAACTTGAATATATAAGGCGTACCTTCTATTTGTTTATAAGCTAAAATCTTACATATTCGAAAAACATGTTGAAAAAAAAATAAAAATATTTTTTTCACTCAAATCCTAAATGTACATGCTGAAAAGAATCACCATGATTTTTTTGCACCTTCTCGGCCTTGTGGAACAAATGCTATAGCGACACGCCAGATTTACGAAAATCGGTCATTGTTGCTAAACTATATAACATGGCTGGATAAACTTTACCGGTATCTCTTCAGGAGAGTTTCTTCCAGATGGTGGATGAGTTTGAGGACAGTACTTCATAGATAAACCTCGTGAATACAATAACAATTTTTTTGAAAAATTTTTGTTTAACAGTGATTTACCGCCAAACTAATGATTCTACGTGATTTTTGCATAGGACTTATTTTGTATATCTCATCACGGCGCACATTTTTTGTACGAAACATTTTTCGATAAATCTTATTCCAAAGATAATAACATCAAAATATGTCTTTTGTTTTTTTAAATTATTTTTTTTTGACAGAAATCGTCATTTCTCGATTCCACAAATTTCACACTATATTCCTTGAGGTCCAAACTACCTACAAAAAAATTGGCGATTTGGCACGGCTGTTGAATAGAACTCATGTATTAGTCTACTGGCCTAACTGGCTTTCGAGCTTAGCCTGCAGAATCTTTACACAAATGAAAAATACTAGTCGCGTCAAATATACTTTGTCAGAAGAAAATAATTCTCATTGACAACAAATTAATATACAGAGTAAAATATAAATGATCAAAAATAAATCATTCACAACAATTATGTAGAAAAATTTAAATGAAATGTCAATATATACAAACTCGAATCAAAATATCTCTTTGAATTATATTTATTTAAAGGATAGGTCATACAAAAATTCCTGAGTGGATTGATATATTTTTTCATGTCCTTTCTGAAAAGTTTAAAGTTCTCGATTTCTTACACTACAGCTGGTAGGTGATTGAGCATTTTTCCATTTGATTTGATTCCATAGTAAATAATTGAATCTTCAAGAAGTGAAGTAGATGGATATATTACTGTCATGTTGGCGAGTATTGTATGGAGTATTAAAGGTCTGCCAAAAGAAGATTTATTTTTCATCAAAAAAACTGTCTCAAGAATAAATATTGAGGTAACTGTTGGAATACCATGTGCTTTTAAATCTTCTACATGTATGCCTGAGGCCTGCTTTGGAGATGTACCGTGCTGCTCTTTTTTGAAGCTTAAAGATTATTTGTAAAAGCTCTTTATAGTATACTCCCCAGAATGCAATTCCATATCTATAATGATTAATAATCAGCGCGAAATATGCTGTTCTTGATTGGGAATATCCCAATTCTCAGGAGATAATTCTTAGAACATAGCAACCTGAGGCTATTTTTGTGCTCGTATTGATTGTATTCCCTTTAAATTGAGTGAATCATCCATGTGGAGACCATGGAAAGTATGGTTATGTTGTGCCATAGTATAGTGGTGTTATCTGCAGAGAAGGTGAATTCGCCTGTGATATTAATAAGTCAAGTCATTGATATATAAAATAAAGAAGTTTTGAACCTAATATATATCAAGAAACCCCACAATTGTTATATTATTCTCAAGAGGGCTTTTCTGCTCTAACTACTTGGCTACGATCTGTTAGATAAGATTCAAATCACTGAAGTGATTCGTTTCTGAAACCATAAAGCTGCAGCTTTCACAGTAATATTTCATGACTGAATCAAGCGAAATATTTTGAAAGGTCACAGAAAACTGCGGCGATTGATTCTTTAGCATCGGTTTCTGTATATAGCTTTTCCAGAACAGAAAACATAGCGTAATTAGTTCCTCTATGAGCTTGGAATCCTAACTGATGACTGTTAGGAAGAATCTAACGACGCGAGTGATTACATATGTGCTTTTCTCGAAATTGTTGGTACTTTTTTATTTCATCAAATTAGCAGGTACCTTTTTTTATTTTTTTTTTGCTTTTTCCTTTATTTATTTGAGCTTTTCTACAGAAAAAAAATGGATTCTAAAACTGAACAGCAGTTTAGAACAACTTTCACTTGTTATAAATGTGAAGATAACAATTGCAACGAAAGTGACGATTAAATTTGAATAATTATACATTTTTCTTTGTTGTTTTTAGAATTTAGAATAAATCAACTAGAATCAATATTAAATAGTTTTTATCATGAAAAGTCAGTGTTAGAAGATATCTATACGCGCGAGCTCGCGTTAGAAAAAATCTATAAGCGCGAGCTAGCGTGAGAAAGAATCTATAGGCGCGAGTTCTCACGTCGTTGAATAGTACGCGAGTTCTCCCGGGTTAATATGGTGTTGTCACTGCAGAAAGCAACCAATCTGCTTTCAACAAATTTTCCTATGATTTTAGCAAGTGTAGGAATGAGTGCTATAGGTCCGAAGTTGAAGGGATCCACATTATTTCCAACCTCATAAATAGGTATTACAATGGTTTTTTTCAAAAAGGTTGGAAACTCACCATACATGAAAGATTGATTGATGAGTTGTGATAGCACAACTAAAAGGGAATACGGTTGAACTTTGAATTGAATATTTTGATCGACATGTCATTGAGACCAGAACCAATTTTGTTTTTCATATTTTTAATAAAGGCTTCCAGTTCTTTCGGGTTGGTTTCATTGAATTGAAAGCTTTCAACAATGTCAATTTTTTTGAGGCAAGTTTAAAAATAAGTTCAGAGTGAGTTTGTCAGCTATAGAGCAGTAGTATTAGTTATTTAACAGACCTTTAGATTTGTTGTCCGCTCAATCCATCCTCTTTTTATAGTAAATCTGTTTTGTTACTTATAAGCAGTTTTCTGTAAATTCCCCTATATTTTTTTTATGTTCAAATAAGAATTTTTGCTTCAGATGTACATATTTTCTAATGTAATGTGAGAAGTTTCCGTTTTCTTGTCAGATTTTTGATTCCATATGAACCAAAGATTTTTCTTTCTTAATTTTATTTTTTGAATGGAAAATGCTTTGTTGAAGTTTCCCACTATGATTATGAAATGACTTGAAAGGAAGAGGGTTATGTAAAAAAAATGTCCAGTCAGTTTGCTGGCAATATTGATTATATATATATATATATATATATATATATATATATATATATATATATATCTTAGAATTTGACCATATTGCAAAAATAGACCTCCAGTTCGTCTGTTAGTCTCCAAACACAAAGTTTCAATGATATTTTTGTTTTCAGTTGTGATCCCAGACAAAGAAGGAAAATACGCCAACTGCAACAAAAAAACAGACGATATGTTAAAAGAAATTGAGAGTTTGAAGAAACTTCTGGGACACTTGAAATCAAAGAATTTGATATCTCGTGGTGCTAATGATCATCTGATGGTAATGTAGTGTTTCATTTATCAACAGATATCACCATCACCTGCTACATCATTATGCATAGATTTGTGAGTATGGAATATTGGAGGATGATGGGCAAAAAACGTAAGGAAAAGGGTACCAATCCCAATATATAAATGTTATTCATCATTGCAAAAGGTATTTTGTGTAGAACAATGATGTGAATATAACGTGGCAAATAACTTTCAATCTCTATATTGAACAGACTTATATAACTAATGTTAAATGTATCACATCATGTTGTTGGACTGCTGCTGCTGATGTATAGAGGTAGAACAATGTACATCAGGATTTTAAAATCGTATTGTAAAGAGTGCGGAGTAAAAAACGTAAATGAAAAACTTTTATTTCTTCTTTTTCAACAAAGATAACAACCTGTCTACATTACTGAGAAATGCTCGAGTAAGAAAGCCTTCATGGCATATACTACGTACCACACAGAAAAAAATCATATGAGAAATCTAGAAGTTCAGGACGATGATTGAAAAATCTGCTGCATCGTTCTTTTTATTCGAATACATTTCTGGATGGTATGAGTTACTATAAAAATTTCCCCTTTATATTATGTATAGTAATGATTTGTCTAACTGTTTTTTCGTTTTGTATACAATATGTTGTAGCTTGAGATTATTTTTCAAATGTTTTATTACCTACCATGAATGTAACTAAACATAACATGGTACGAAATTGCGCGATTTTAATTTTTAGTCATTTCAATAAATTTCTCATTCCAATATATAAATTCCAAATTGATACTGAATATGTATTTGAAAATGGTTGTGTGTTTAACAGGATTGTCGATCTTTCTTGAATTTATGAAATAGTAATTTTTATTCACTAAAAAATTACGTACTCATCAATTCTCCAATATCCGCTGTCTCTGGTATCATCAACTGATGATAACGATGTAGTTACAATCTTAATCAACCTTTCCTATCTTTTTAATGAATACCTATCCTTCATATTTGTGAATCCTGCAATTTTTCGACTTCCAAAGATGATGTAACTATTGAGAAATATGAATAAAATTTTTCTGAAATTATTGTAGTATTATTTCATAAATAGCTGAACTCTTCCTTTGTGTATTAAAATTAATTAAAATGCTGGATTACATCTGACACCTGCATATCATTCCAAAAGGAATATTCTCATTGATATTCTTGAATTTACTCCTTATAATTTGTAACTAAAAGGTTTTATAAATGAATAATGATTATATAGATATATATATATATATATATATATATATATATATATATATATATATATATATATATATATATATATATATATATATATATATATATATATATATATATAATCATTATAATTTCACAAGAAAAATTCCTTGCTATCCTGGCAGTTTATTTGGTGGCTACTAGAACAGGCGACTTATTGCATATTCTTTTGGAATGCACATTTTCATATATTTTTCCATTCATGAAAGCGTTCAAGAGAAGCAGAAATACATGCAATATACTCTGATTCTGGCAGATAGTTTCATTTTTGAGCATTTCATATTTCGTTTACCAATAAGGATTATTCAAAATAAAAACTATTCACACTTAAATCAAATCTACAGTAGCCTGGCAGAATCCTTATATTCCTTTGCAGTTGTGGATAGATAAAGTGATATGGTGAGTATTATATATGCTCAGAATATATGCATGAAAAATATAGCTAATCAGTCAATGTTTATAGTATATTTGCTATTCTTTGATGAAGAAACTAGATAATTCGAATGGTATAACAAATAAAGAAGCAACTGCCATTTCGTAAAACCCTGGTTTCTTGGGATAATGTTTGTATAATTCTGATTTACCTGCATGATACAAATGTCTTATTTTTCTCGTGCATACCACCAAGTGTCCATCTTTTTACCTGTTTCTGAGCTTTCAATCACAAGTAACACAACAGAATGAGCATAGTATCTCAACTTTGGCGCTTGATCCTTTTTAGTAAACAATCTTTATTTCAACGAATTTGTTATGAGCTGAATTCATGGGTTTTAAAATTACATTCATAAATGGACATTAAAAATGAGTAACATGAATTTGATACTGAATATTTCAATCAGTGAAACTTAAACCCTATCAATTTCACACATATTTACTATTGACCATAATGAGCAGCCATCCTCTTGCAGCAGTTCATTCTCCTATTCGAAATTGATGAAAACTTGGTCTCGAGATCGATGAAAGATTTTTAATTTTGTATTATTAAACACTACACATCATTTCACATCACAGTTAATATGCAATAGAACTCATTTAGTTATTCAATCATTAGGGAAACTTTCCAAACTTCCTGGGTAACCAAAATGCACTTTGAATTTTCCATACTGCTACATTCGTAGATATTCAATATTCTTGAAATCCTCATGATCTTGTTTGGTTTTTTTGACATTAAAATAACAATAACATAACCAAAAAATTGAAAATGTCATATCGTCGGCCTAAAGTGTTAACCTGCTAACTCCACATATTAGGCGAAATGACATTTTTGCATCGTTAGAAAGAGAGGCCGGCACCGCACGTCTACGTTTACCAGCTATATCCGTTTACAATCATAAACACGTCTTTTGATCTGCTACGAAAAACTGCCATGCGCGCGTGCCAACTTCAGAAAACCTGCCACCTCCTTCAAACTGCGCCATTTTCCATTGAAAAGTCGATAACGTATGTATGCAATCGGGTAGCAGTGTGTGTTATCAATTAAAGGTGAGTGTCAAACTGTAATTTTCATGTTAATTAGATAATAGTGTGTAAAGGTAGGTATAAACTTTGAGTAGAACATAAAATATGATTAAAATAGGCTATTGATCATCTCAAAATTCGGGTGTTCATAATGGCAGGGGAGATAGCAGGTTTTCTTTTCACCTTTTTACATGCATCGTGGAGATAGCGTCCGGTTGTGTTTTAGGGTGTGACATTTTTTATCATGAGTTTACTTCGTTATACATACATAATTATTTGTTTTGTGGCATAATAATACGTTATAATATTATTCCGTTTCAGATGTCCCGTGGAAAGCGGCTAGTTGATCTCGCGAGAATATCCCTATTAGAAAATAGTGAGAATGATAGAAATATTTCAAATGTTGTGGATATAAATACTTCTCATGACGTCTATAAGTTTACCCCAGATAATGCAGTCACTACTGTAGTTTCCACAAATAATGTTGATCATGAAACTGTATCTAACGACTTCATTCCTGTTGACAACGTTGAATTTGAGTTCATCGAAGACTCGATCGAAGATATGCAAGAACTAGACGTTAATCGCATTGAATACGAATATGAAAATTTCCAGCAACTTGAACTGCCTAATAATTCAGTTGAAGAGCATTCTCCAATGAATTCTCTAGATAATAATGCTTTACATGAGACGGCGGCAGTTGTGCAGACCGAAAACGAAGAAAATTTTATATCAGATTCTGAAGAAGGCGATATAAGGCCACTGCATTTACCATTGGTTCCATATTCTGATCATTCAGATTCGGATGTACCAAATTATCCTGAAAAAAGTAAGAAGCGTAGAAAGCATTTTCAAGTCGAGCAGTCAACTTGGTTTGCTGAAAAAAACAAAAAGTTCAGAGAGGCTGGAAAGACTTATTTAGGTCGAGAGAAAAAAGATGGTATTTGGACTTATACAAAACCAAAACAACCTACGAACGAGTCAAGACGATCGCAATCTTTAATATACCATTTAAAATCAGATGATAGATGCGTTAGAGTGTGTCGCACCATGTTCATTAATACACTTGGTATAGGACGTTGGTGTGTCCTTCACTGGAAGAATATTTCAGGTTCACGTGCACCTAGCGTTCAAAGATTGAATAGGAAAGATCGGCATCGACCATTTGAAGTCCAAAATAGAGAATTATCAGAATTTCTAGATGCTCTACCCAATATGGAGTCCCATTACTGCAAAGCATCCACTAGTAAACATTACCTTTTACCAGAATGGACCTCTAAACAAACTCTATACAAATTTTATGTGAACGACTGGTGCCAAACTAGAAATGTCCAACCACTTTCCCTCGCTACATTCGTACACGCTTTTGAAGGAAAAAATTTGTCTTTATTTCGTCCCAAGAAAGACGAATGTGAAAAATGTGCGGGATACAAAGTTGGGTCTGTATCAGAAGAATACTATCAGATTCACATTAACAGGAAGGAAGAAGCAAGAAGGAAAAAAGAAAAGGACAAACATCAAGGAAATAACGTTTTTACGGCAGACTTGCAGGCTGTACTTATGGCTCCAAAATCAAATGTGAGCAGTCTGTATTACAGAACGAAACTACAAGTGCATAACATGTGCTTTTACAATTTGAATAATAGAGATGGGTATTGTTACTTGTGGAACGAGGTTGAAGGGGGGTTAACGGCAGAGGAATTTTCGTCTGTGTGGGTCCATTTCATTGAAAAGAAACTTTTGCCTAAAATTATTGCCGAACAAAAGGAGAAGAAAATAATTATTTACAGTGATGGTTGTACGTACCAGAACAGGAACTGTACTATGTCTAATGCTCTGAGTAATTTAGCTATTAATTGTAATATTACCATAGAGCAAAAATACCTTGAAGTCGGCCATACCCAAATGGAGGCCGACTTTATGCATTCGACCATAGAACGTTGCATGAAAAATAAAATAGTTAACGTTCCTGCTGAATATGCTCCAATATGCAAAGAGGCGAGGAAGAAACCAGGTCCCTATGATGTGATGTACTTAAATTATGAATTTTTCAAAACTTTTGACAACGTCCAATTCTACAAAAGTATTAGACCAGGGGCCTGATTTTCAAATCGGGTGAACTCTCATACCAATAGAAAGTGAAATGTCATTCGACGGAGCTATGCATTTTGGAATCGAGGGAAAATTCCTCGCCGTCTCTCTCGGTTGATTCCGAGAGAAACACAAATATCGAGAGAGATTTTGCTCCAAATGCATAAGTTAAAGAATTTGATGACAGCTCCGTGGTTGTGTTCGTATCTCAGCGAGGCCATATACTCAGGTTTGTCGTTCGTATCGATTTACTCTCTGTAAATTTCCCAGATTGTAAATTCGGGTGTTTTTTCATGAACTCCACTAATATATCTTTTTGGCTTTGGATGACATATATTTGTCTTGTGCGTTCTTCCATCATTTAAAAACCTGTCAACTCAACAACTCTGCTTAAACTTCAAACTACTAACTGCCGTAAGGTCACAGATCATAAGGAACGAACTGAACGACTGAACGTGAATGAGTCAAAATGGCGTCTTCCCACGCATTTCAAAATACGGAATGATCACGTAATTAGGAGAAAAACACTGGGAGGGGAACGTTCATCTCTCTCGAGTGAGTGTCCATCTCCTCTACTGTTTGAAAATCAGCCCCCAGGTCGTACGAAAGGTGATGCAAAGGTAACAGACATACGTGCTCTGAAGTATACTCCAGAAGGAGAACTGTTTTACAAGCTTCGTTTTGGAGACACCTGGCAGTTAATTCCACAAAGAAGGTCACCTAATATTGTGCATCTCTCTTGGGAAAACTTAAGCGAACTTCACCGCAACAGGCTCAAAATAAAAGCAAGAAAATTCGATGATCTTCAGTTCCTTAAACGCACTCTCGATGTAGACTACCATGCATATTATGATAATATTCCCCACGAATAAGTTTTAAGGTTATAATATATTGTTACCCAAACAAAATTTTTCAGACAAATTCACTTTTTTGTTCAATAAATCATCAGTATTATTCCAATAATGCAACGTTGTTTCATTCTAAATGCTCATCGTAAAACCTGCCAACTACCAAAATGAAATACATTTGAAAATCGAAAATCAGCTATCTCCGTAAAATACATATAAAATAAACCCAGAAACAAGAAATTATACTTTTTGTTGTAGAAATGTATTCCTATAATCTATCATAATGAATGAATGCATTTTTTTGTTGATCTCGCGAAAAACAATATTTTTAGAACGTTTTCTGTTTCTCCTGTATAATTGGTCTAGAAACAGATAGCAGGTTAACACTTTAAGCCGACGATATGACGTTAAAAATCGCGCATGCGCAAAAAATTAAAGAAACCGGATGGTGGGACTGCAACAGAGATATAACTCGGCTTCACTTAGTTAACATTAGCTCTTATCAGGTATTACTCATATTGGTATTAATATATATATGGTGATGGCCATATTAGCGAAAGGCGAAACTTCGCCAATGGAATTTTGCGAATATCATGTTTCGTGATCACACAGAACAATAAGTTCCGGAATTTCGTATCCGAATAACAATCGGATGCTATTTTCAAATCAAATTCGTATACGAAACCGATATTGTTTCGCAGTTCAGTAACCATATTCCATATAGCTCCATCTCATTCTACTCGCATAGAAATCTGTTCGCATACATTTGAAAATAGTACCCTGTTGTATGTGGATCTCCCATTTTGTCCGATGATCGATGATACGATTCGTATCATCGAGGATGGTATCATACGTATTCGTATCATACGAATACGAATCGGACGTCGGATCTGTCTGAATTCACCTTAAAAACCTTTCTCTTCGCTGTATGGTGGTCGTCTTCTTATTGAATAATGATGATAAATGAAAAAGAATGACCTTCAATAACAGTTTATATTATTTGGACAACAGTTCCTGGCTGTCAATTTGGCATATTTTTCATCCTAAAAATTGAATAATTTTTGTCTGATGATGGATTAAAAGACAGTGGTTTTATGATATCACTACTTCGGAATTGGAAACTCCCATCGTGCTGGGAGAAAAACTAACGGCTAATATGGAATACAAAGAAATAATAAAAAAATATTTTGATATGATTCCATATATTCTCAGGATATTCGAATAAAATGTATTAGGATAACATAGCGAAATGTATGTTCTCAGAATATTTGTTACAGGATGAGAATATTCTGGGATCATTCTTTGGTATTTTCAAAACTAAGTATATTTTGAAAAATGTCAGAATATTTTGATACGATTCTGTATATTCTCCGGTTATTCGAACGGAATATTATAGAGATATACCGAATAAATGTTCATAGAATATTTTTTACAGGATGAAAATATTCTGGGATTATTTAGAATGCATTCCATTGGAATATTCCGAAAAAAGTATATATTTGAACGTTGTGAGAATATTCATGGAATATTATGTGCTGTCTGGGAAATGGCGATGAAAAATGGTAATTTGATTTGGAATGTTCCATCAAATGAATTAGGGAAAATCAGTTTTCAAAATATTCGTTTTTTTCTGATATTCTCAGAAACACGGAATTTTATTGATCACATAAAGGTCCAACTCTCTGATGAAATATACATCCACTTTACCCTTTTCGCAGCACTATCCGCCCCTCCTAGACTTCTACCAAGACGGATTCGACTGCTCGCAAAGGCCGCCCTACGAAACGGTGAAAGACGGGGATATGTACAAGGACAGGATGAATCTCACGTATCCCATCAACGTGGCGAGGAATGTGGCGAAACTGGCTGCTCAGACTCATTTCGTGTTTCCGTCGGACATCGAGCTGTATCCTACCAGGAACTTCATAAAGGAATTTCTACATTTCGTCGAAAAACGGCCAGAATATTTTCTGTCAAACTCGACGAATGTGTTCGTTCTGCCTCTTTTCGAAATTCTAGAAGATTACAAGGTGAGTATCGAAAGTGGAAAAGAGTATAAGTGATGATAATAATAATAATGATACAGGTGCCGAATTTTTTCAAGCTTTTTTTCTCTATTTTGAGGCAGATACAATCCCATATACTCCTCTTCAACTACCGAAGGAAAACCAAATTCGTTATAAAATTTTTGCTCCGACCTCAAAAGTATTGTGCTCGTGGCAACGTTACGTCTTTCCATCCACTCAGGATTCATAACGCCAATAAGACTGATTACATAGTATCCATTTTCATGTTAGCTTTCTGAATATTCTTTCGAAGAAGGAATTTGCCGTGTGTTTCTCAAAGACTGAAATTATTTTTTCTTCGCGGTATGATAAAAACGAAATCTCTTTATACCAGACATCTGTCAGGTTATGTTCCCAAAACTCTTATCGTTCCATAAAAGTATCAGTAAATAACTCAAGGCAGACAAAATATTTTTGAATGGAAAGTATTACACAATGCAAAGAGAATGAGGTAGAAGTTTTTTTAAAAGCAATTCCACAGGGCTTCTCGTACTCACATTTTAGAGTTGCTATTATTACTAGGGGGCCCAATTATTGACAACATGTGAACATTTGCACACATATAGTATGCAATAGAGTGACATAAAATAGATGAATATTTTCACACGTATGGAATGCCATAGAGCGACATAAAATAGATGTGTTGAACTGCGACACAACATCAATATTGTATAGGTTTTAATTCAAAAATACGTCCCCTAACAGATATTGAAACAATCATAAAAGTTGAGAAATATACCCCGCATGATATTTCATGAGCAGTCAAATTTTTCTAGGAAATGAGTTTTGTGTCCGGCCCATGAGAGATCGTGGGTTCGATCCCCGATGAGGCAACTATAAAAAATTGAATAAAATTGGATCAAAACAAACAGAAAATACATGAATGAGATGACAATGACAAGTTGATGACTCAATCAAGGCGGAAAATTTTGATTAACGGCTGTTATATTTTTTACGTTGAAAAGTAATAGATAAGTTTATATCTGATTAAGGTTATTCATTTCGGTTCGTTTATTCATAGAATGTTGGTCTTTATGAATATGAACCATTTCTAGAAAAATTCTTTTCAAAAGATTCTTCTCTGTGTCCAAGATTTCAGTATTCTCATAATCCATTCGATGATCATTCTGATAAGGCACATGAATTGATGTTTCTTCTACAATCGCTTCTGTGTGAAATTATGCGACTATTGAGATTCCTAGCCGTTTGACCAATATACATTTGATTACAATCTAGATAGGGAATTTTATAAACAATATTAGATTTCTGTTTTTTTTAAATTGAAGATTTAACTTTGGAGTGTAAGATAGAAATGGTATTCATGAATTTCTTAGTGATTTTTTTCTTTCAAATCAGTTGAGGGATTTTAAGTCATTTGCAGCTTCCGGAAACCAAAAAGGAACTTGGGGAAATGATTCGGAACGAAACTGCAATAACTTTTCACCAAAAAGTATGTAAGGTCTGCCACAAAATTCCTCGTCTTGACGACTGGATAAAGGATGATCAAAAGAAGGGTCTGGATGTATTCACTATTGCGAAAAGGCAGAATGAGCAAGTTATTTGGGAACCGTTCTTTGTTTGTACCCAAAAAGAACCACTTTGGGATGAACGTTTGAATTGGGAAGGGCAGGGAAATAAAATGTGTCAGGTATGTTTCACAAAAAGTATAATAATTTTAAGACTATAGGTACAACTCTCATTTGGAATACCTTTTATTTGGAACTTTTAACGTTAGTGCTAATTAAGGTATATGTCAAAATATGCCTTACTTTGCACACATATAGCAAACACACAAAAATCATAAGAACCAAAAAACTACTCTGAATCCCTTTGATGTGCCAAAAACAATACTACTGGAGTTGAAGTCACTAATAATAGTTTTCGAATAAACAATGATCATTACATTGGTGACAGCAAAGTGGAATACAGTCAGGTGGCAATTAAGGCGCTCAGCTCATTTGAAATATTCTTAAGACTGGTGCGATAATCTAATCTAAAGTGACGAGATCGTTTCCATTTCTATTTTCATCAATATATATTACATCACAGGTATACTAATATGTTATCCTAAACACTTTCCAGGCTTACTATCTCTGTATGTTGGACTATGATTTCATAGTGCTTGACAACGCTTTCCTGATCCACAAGCCTGGAGTGAAGAAAAAGAAGGTTCAGAACATAAAGCACAAGGATCAGCAAGCAAAAAATGATGCAATATTGAGAAGCATTCAAGAGGAGATAACGAGAATATACGGCAAAAATGATAAATGTCTAATCCACAATGTATTCCAAAAAGCTACTGTTGGAGTTTAGTTGTTTCTGCAGCAAAAAGTGTCATACTGGTGATTGAGAAAATGGAAGAAATTTTGAAGCTCCTTAAAGTACAGGTACTACGAGATTTTCCTAGGACCACATTTCAAGTGAATAAAGTCAATCCTGACAATACCTCTAACATCTACAATCATTTTGTATTGTACTTGAGAATATATTTTTTTCGAGAAATTAATAACTGATTTTTTTACTGCTTCATCCAATATTTATTGTCGATAATACTGATAGATAGATTATTCGCCATATTCGAGAAAATGTATAAACTTTCAAGAGTCAATGACAAACCTTATAGAAACGTCATAATTCTGATCTGTTTACCTAATTATTATAAAAATTTTTCAAGAAAATATTTTCAAAAATCCATGATTTTAGCAAATTATCTGGAATTGAAGAACTTACAACTACTTTTCCCACCAATAATTAAATGAAGTCGTATTGTCCAAATGGCTTATTTTTTTGAGGCGTTAGCCCTCTGAGACGGTCCACTTTATAATTGTTGGTTCTAATCTCAGCGAAACCGATTTTTTTTACTTTTTTTCAACGATTGAAATATAACTTTTCAGGTACTAAGTATTAATTTTTGGAATTCCTGGAAGGTGTCGATAAACATAAATATGGAAAAAATACTCTTTTGCTAAAATTGATAATCCATATGATACTTGGAAGAGAGTTCTGAAGTATTTACCTGGTCGAAAAAAAATTTACTGTATACCCCGAATGGATATTGGCCACAACGCCCTCAGACATACTCAAACTTCGTCCTCGTACGATATGGCAAATAAATATTCTGGTTTTTAGTCCTATTTTCGCCTCGAGAGCTTTTTTGTATGAAATTTCCTTCCCTTCAAGAAACGCTATTTATATTTCAGATATTTCAAATACTCTAGATATCTGCAATTGATGAAACTCTCTTGTTTACGGACTTTGCAATTTGTTTCAATGGGACAAATAGTTTTTAGGAAGATGTCATTCCGAAAAGAATAACAAAAAAAACGATAGAGAGGAATTTATTGCTGAGACTACAAGAATCATGAAGAATGTGACAATAAAGTTCAAGATCTGCTGACGACAGTAGATACCAGTAGATACCAGTCATACCTTTGAAATAATAATAATACTTCTGAAAATTTTTTTCCATTGCATATCAATAAACTCATCACAGATACCACCTGAGAAATAAAAAATTTACCTTTTTCAGGATTCCAATATTTTTAAATGATCTGCAAGATATGAGTTCAGATCACTCGGTAACTCGTGTTGGTTATTCAATGCAAATTGGGAATGGTACTAAGTAACTTTTTATTTGACAACTTCAGAATATTTTTATTTGTAATGAAGTAAACTGAAAACAAAAACTCGTAGATAACCGAAAACATCAAGTAACGATCAGGAAGCTATAGGAGGGCGATGAATTACACAACGCAATGCAATATATTCTAACTCCACACATCCCAAATAATTTGCATTTTTGGGAGATAATAGAATTTCATTGTCGGTGAGAGAAGTATCTCCGCAGTAAATCACTTTTTGAGATAATTCAGATAATGAATTTATATCTACTCAACCAACCACGCCTTATTCTTCGTGCCAGATAAGTCATCGGAGATTGCCTATATGTTGCCCAGGCAACACACGAAGAAGTCTTAAATAGTTTTCGGTAATCTCTCTGTAGAAAATTGTGACGAATTTTGCGAGATATCAGAGAGGTTCTCTGATATCTTGTGGCGAGGTCTCTACGTGTTCCCTTGTGGAAATTATCAAAGAGCACAAACTGACTAGTTCTTTGTGATTTCTTGTAATGAACACTCTGCGATATCTTGTGTTGAGTTTCCTTCGTTGTCCCATGTGAAATTTCTCGAACAATACAAACTGGTGAGTTATCTGTGATATCTTGTGGCGAGTTCCCTGCGAGCTCACAAGAAGGCTACCTACGTGATCGTCGCAAGTAGTTCCTCCTGCGAGTTTTTTGAGAAATTCTCAAATATCCTTCGGTGAGTCATTTGAGAAATTCACTTCGACTGTTTTAGATGACTATCTATGTGAATTAGAATTTCCATGTTCAAAATGATTGCATCCACAAATACAACCCCCAGACAGCTGTTTCTCTCCATAGTAACACTCGGCTGGACTTGCGAACACAAAACATTTCGAATGGTCTGTTCCTTACGAAACAAATATCTAGCTGAATCTGACGCAGATGATGTAAACCTCTGAGGTGCAACGCCATCTACCAGATGACAACCAAAGACTTCATCCAGTTGATTGTAAAGCTCGCATTAAGATGAAACAAAGCAGTTTCAATGTGTGGTCTCCAATATTTCTGACAGGGTCATCAGTGCGAATTTCTTGTTTTAGTTGCATTCGGGATGTCTTAAGGAACTCGCAATAAGATAAAACATAGCCGTTGTAATGTGAGGGTCAAAGATATCTTTAGGAATATCAGTGCGAATTTGTTGTTTTCGTTGTATCCTGGATGACTCAGGGAACTCCCAGAAAGATGAAACATAGCATTTGTAAGGTAAGGTCTCCAAAATTTCTTATGGGGACATCAGTACAAATTTCCTCTTCGAGTTGCAATCGGGATATGAGTTCCCCAAGATTTATCATGAATACATCAGTGCGAATTTTTTATTATGGTTGTATTCAGGATAACTCCGGGAACTCGCAATCAGATAAAACATGGCAGTTGTGATCTGAGCACTCCAAGATTTGTTATAGAGACAACAGTGAGATTGTCGACTGGTAACGGAACATGGCAATCGACAATATCTCGCAATAGGAGTTTGCAAATGTAGATCCTAATTTTCACCCCTCGTAGATATCGTGGAGAAGTTTGTTGAAAGTTGCCTGGGATAGGGCTAGTTTCATGTACTATATATATTATATGTGATCAAGTAATGTGCTTCCAATCGCATTAAATTCAGTCGGAGATCGTAGATTTACATCAGAATTAAGGGTTATATAGGCAGCATGGAAAACAAAATATAGTTTTTCGAAGGCGAATACAGCTACCACTTTTTTTCAACGCTTTTATTATTTCTTTAATTTGGGAGGGAATAATGCTTTGTTGAAATACATTTTTTTAATGTTACCAGAGGAGTTAGATAAGTATTAAAATCTTTTTTTTGTATTTTCTGTCCCCTGAAAATGAAAAAACCTTCATATTCATATAATATATGTTTATTCAGGGTGGATCGTTTCAACGTTTTGTATATTTGATGAATTCATTACTTTTGTTACGGCATAGATTAACCATTGGCATAGATTAACCATTTGAAATATTCAAAGTGAAATTCAATACTTTGAATAAATTTGAACCGTTCAAAGCCAAGCTAAAATAACTTCTTACTTAATTGAGTATTGTATTTTATCGAAATGCAAAAACACTTTAGGAATACACCCGATATTCACACTGCTCCAAGACTTCGCTGTTAGTAAGAAGTAGGTTTCGCATACGCTATTTAGCAGTGGAAAATTCGGTTTTGAACTAACCTAACCTAGTTAACAAACGTATCGAAATATAGATTTATAATATACATCTCTGCCGTGGACATTCATGAATACCAATGTTTTCATGGAATCAATCGAATACATCATACAACATATGCTGCTATCGTAAGTATATCTATTTTCGGTAAATTGTCCGATTGTGCTTTAGATAACACACTTCTAGTCATCGTTCTACATTCACTAGAAATCGCCATATGAATACAGGTTTGAAATATTTCATCATTAACACAGTATAAATATCGCGCCGTTTATTCTGATGTCACATTTCGTTTCGACCAATTGGTCGAAACCATTAATGGTGACGCGTTTTGTAAATTTGAATTTATCTCTCCGTGATTTTTTGATTTTTATATATATTATGAATTTAAATAATAACTGAAGGAAAAAGTACATTTTATTTATATTATGACGACAATAAAGATACAATATTTTAGACAAATTTAAATTTATGCTTATTCTCTATTGCACGAGAATCGTGCCCCTGAATGAGAAGTTCTGCCATTCGTTCAGATTCATGTGAACACAATTTAGGAGCGAGAGTTGTCCAGCTTCAAGAAAAATACAATAGTTGCTTGTTTTTTATCTTATATGGGATGCTATGAATTCACCCTCAGATCAATAATGAAAATTTATTGATCTAAGTGTTCCCTCCCTTTGGTACGCCAATGCTTATGCAAAAAGAAGAAGAAAATTCATGTAATTTTTGTAGGTTAGTTTATTAAAAAAAAGTAAATTTTAATATGGAAAGATCGTCTTTAAAATGCAAAATAGGACCATCTATTCTGAATGCGGATTTGTCGCAGCTCTACGTAGAATCACAAAAATTACTAGATAACGGAGCCGATTATCTACATTTGGATGTAATGGATGGTACATTTGTTCCTAACCTGACCTTTGGACATCCTGTTGTTAAATGTTTGAGGAATAAAATTCCAAATGCCTTTTTTGAAACACATATGATGGTGCAAGATCCTGAAAAAGTTGGTACTCCATTATGATTCATTACGTCTCTTCATGGTATTTCATTTCAGTGGATCGAACCTATGGCTGATGCTAATGTCAATCAATATACATTTCATATAGAACCAGTTTTACAGAATGTTTTGAAAATTTGTAGAAAAGTAAGGGAAGCCGGTATGAAAGTAGGTTTGGCATTAAAACCTGATACAGGTATTGAAGCTGTTAGACAATATATTGATCATGCAGACATGATACTTGTTATGACTGTTGAACCTGGATTTGGTGGACAGAAATTTATGGGAGAAATGATGCCTAAAGTACAATGGTTGAGACGCAATTATCCCCTCCTAGACATAGAAGTTGATGGAGGAGTAGGCCTTAACACAATAACAACTTGCGCTGAGGTAAGTCATATTATGATGTCACTATTTGTTTTCAAGGAGAACGGAATATGTCTTAGATGGTTATTGATTTGTATAGACTGAAAAAGACTTACCTTCAATGTTATAGTTATTCAAAGGTCACAAAAGAGAAATACTACAGATTCTTTTCAGTATAATGAAACTCATGAATGACACAATTAATTGCAGTAGTTCAAACAAACCTTTCCTGAACCAACTTTACAGATATCATTTTTAATTATTATTGAAAAATCTTGATTACTACTAAAAGACCATTGACCAAAGTCCTTCAGCTAGTATTTCATATACATTGTTTATTTCCTTTATATAACTTATTATGGTAACTATAGAAATTACATACATCGTTGCTGTGGAATCAAACCGACATATCTGCAAAATACATATTTTTCACCAGAGCACTTTTAAGTTTTTGTATGTGATATTTTCCATATGACGACAGTTTGGCCCAGCGCCATCTGACGGATTTTTATTCAACTATATGATATGCTGGTTCGACTTGAAAATAGACGGGAAAAAAAGGAATTTTTCGACACCACACCAAAAACTCAATTTTTGCAGATATGCCAGTTTGATTTTACAGCAACGACATATCATCTTCATGAATATTTGGTCAATTTCTTCTGAAGATGGCAATTTGGTTTTCAAAATATGTGTCAAGTATTGTCAGTTCGTTAGATGATTTAGCTCTACTGAAAAAGGTTGAGATCTTGAACTGAAGAGAAAAATAATATTGAATCATTCCAAGAACTCCTCAAATATATGTATTATGTTTGAGTGTTGAATATTTTTGTCCTTATTAGATATTTACTTGACCCCTATTTGCTTCTCTTCATTCATTTTTCCAAAAGTGCTGTCTAAATTATGATTGTGAATTTATTTCTATGAAAAGTAAAATCAGAAAAATGCACAATTTTTGTGGGTCTAGCATTTTATGAAACCTTCTGAATAGATTGTTTTTTAATATTTGCATGTCTACCTTTTGTACCTCATGTTTTTTTTTCTAGTCGGGAGCGAATATGATTGTGTCAGGGACAGCAATAATAAACTCTGTCGACCAAAGAGCCGTTATGGCAAGTTTGAGAGAAACAGTTGAAAGCTCAATTCATAAATGCAATGTTTGAAGTCTGTTCCAATGTGATTCAAGTTAAGTTTTATCATAATTCAATTGTTAATGAAATCATTCCTCAAGGACAAAGTTGTTACTGTTGATATGTCAAATTTCTGTTTTTGATTAATTTATAATCAATTATTTATATTAGGTGTCAGGGCTTGAATACCTAAGATTTTTTAATTGTTAACTAGGAAACTATTTTTTTATATTATTTACAATACTTGCTTATGTAGGGATGGCATGTATTGTAAAAAAAATATTTTGACTGTACAGGAATAATAAACACATGGGATGTTTTAATTGTGTTGAAACTTCTAATTTTTTCGCACCTTTACTAACTGAAACACCAATGACATGAATTTACTGCTTTATTTTCAATAGAAAATATTGTAATTCCAGTATTTTATGTACAATGTGTAACTCACTAATTGTGATTCCATTTCCAAAAAAAAAATTACTGGCTCAGTAGAATACATATTACTGACATGTCTGATTAGTACATATTCAAAGATGGGAGTTAGCATTTTGAGCTCAAAACATTTTGTGGGGCTCAAAGGAAGTTCATTATGTAACATTTCAATCACCAGTTCAGAATGTATAACGAATCAATCAAACCTACTCATTGGGTCTTCAATGTCTTGACCACTCTTACCTTCAAACTCATGATTATCAGTACTTATGGTGGGGTTGTCTGGTTTTTCAACTTTCATCATTTTGTTTTCAGGATTCAGCTTAGGTCTCAGAGCTGACAGGCTTACTAAAACGGCCTCTTCAGTTCTGACTGTTTTAGAGCCTTGGTTAGGCAGTGTATTCAGGTAATGATCAAAGAGCAATTTAGGGTCATCTGCGTCAAGAACATCATCATTTTCCAGTGCAGCTTCTAATCCCTGTAATCCACCAAACACTACTAGCATATGCTTGAAAGTAGGGCATTTGAATTCATCCACAGAAGAGCCTTTATCAGAGGTTCCAACTGATAAATCATAGCTAAAACACAAATAACGTTCAGAATTGAATATTACCTGCTGGTAACAATTAGGCCTTGGTCTATACTTGTTACTTCTTCAGTGAAAAATTGACGCAGATAATTAGTTCAGCTTACCCATCTTTATAAGGGCATTGTGAAAAAACTTTTGATAGTGAAGAGGCAATTCTGACTGAATATCCCCAATACACCCCTGTTTCGCTTCTTGGAGTGTTTGGTGATACTACAATCCCTTTCAGTTTTTTGGAATGTTCATCCTGTGGTAACAATTTGATTGTGCATCTCAGTCCAGCTGTCAACAATTTGTCAACGTGTACTTCCTTTAACAATCCAACATTAATGAAAGATCCTTGTCCAAATTTTGTTGGTTTATTCAATACAACTCCTTCTCTGGAAGACAACATATAAGTCACACTCAAACAGTAAACTATAAAAAACTTACCTAATACTAAAAAAGTTGATAATTACCTGAAGGTGAACTCTTCCTTAGGACCTAAATGATGAGGTGCATTCAAAGGATTCAGAATTCCACAGTTTTTCAAATCCTTGTGAATGGGAAAGAAATGTTTTCTCAAATATTGTGGGCATTCTAGGTACTGGAGTATTCTACCTAATTGAATACAAGAATGGCGTGCTGATACAATACCTGCATCATTCTCTAACGTGGATTTTTTAGCAGAAGCTTCATCGCCATAATCATCGAATACTACAATCTCATCTACTTGAAATATGCAAGCTGCTCTGGCAATTTGGCCTGCCAAATAGGTCCGTAGCTCTGGAGACTGAGCATTCTCTAAAATCGATCCTGGAATTGCTATTGAAATAGTTGATAAACAGTGAGTTGATTCTTCTAATTGCTTTTTTTTGATGTCCGAATCTGCTTCGTTTTCTGTTGTGTTATCGTTAGAGGCTCCCAATTTTTTTCCAAGTTTCTTCAACAGCCTCTCTTGTTTCCATTTCTTTTTCTCTTCTTTTCGAGTTTTATTCACATCTGCCCACGTTTTCTTTTTATGTGGGGGGATCACTGGTGCCATTTTACAGCATATACAATGATCTAATTCAATAATTTAGATTACAATAATAACAAATAAAAATAATCTGTTTTTCACCTGCAGTTTGCAGTTATGTTATCTTTTGGTTAGAAATAGAAATCTTCTTCTCCTATGTTTGTTTTTGGTCCCAGCTTCCAATCTATGGTGGTCGCGGTATTGGAATTTCAAATTAAGATCGCAGCGCCACATACAAGAAAACTCCAACTAATCTCGACAATTATTGCTAATTATGGTTTGGACTTTGTTTTACTGTTTTTTCATTTCTTATGTGAACATTAACGATGAATGGTACTTGATAAACATTATAGTCGGGCTGTTCAAAAGATAGAATTCAAGGACGCGTGAACAGTAAATGCCTCTGCATAGCCACGCCTTCTAAACTGAAATGAATGAAGAACTGTTTACACTGTACTGTACTCATTTGTGCTTTATATTTACGTGTGTAACGTTAATTGAATAATATGGATGGAAACACTCTTTCACCTCCAAGAAAAAGATTAAAAAAAAGACATTTAACTGTAGGGGAAAAAGATGTAATAATGAACACTTACAAAAAAGCATCCCAAGAGTTGATGGGAGGACGACGCGGCGACGTTTTTGTTGAGTGATGTAAATCGAACTTGTAACATTGGGGAGAGGAACATTCAAAGAGTGCGTGCCGTTCACGTGATCATTCTATCTTTTCACCGGCTACACTATAGTAATAATTTTAATTTTCAATCATATATCATGCAGAATTACGTAGCGATTGTACTTCACAGGTGAATCGTTGTACGATCAATTATACCGTGTGTCACAGACTCTGGGTACACCCCCGTTTTCTCCTTTGCTTCTTTAGCTATATTTCTGAAATTTGGAACATTGAATATGCTCACTGAACAGCATTTCTCGACATATCTGAAAGAAAAAAATAACTTCCAATTTTTCCGGAAATGACATCAACTTTCGATTCTTGAATGGGACACCCTGTATATTGTTACATGATCGGCTAGGGATGATCATGAGGAATCCAACGATACCAGGTTTGATGATGTTATCTCCAATGACTGCGGAGATATCGCCATTTATTTTATTCATAAGCTCAATGAGTGGGAGAGAGAATTGGATTGACCCGCCAGAAGAAGTTTCTCTCTCCTACTCGTTGAGCTTATGGATAAAATAAATGGCGATATCTCCGCAGTCATTGGAGATAACATCATCAAACCTGGTATCGTTGGATTCCTCATGATCATCCCTAGCCGATCATGTAACAATATACAGGGTGTCCCATTCAAGAATCGAAAGTTGATGTCATTTCCGGAAAAATTGGAAGTTATTTTTTTCTTTCAGATATGTCGAGAAATGCTGTTCAGTGAGCATATTCAATGTTCCGAATTTCAAAAATATATCTAGAAAAACAAAGGAGAAAACGGGGGTGTACTATGAGTCTGTGACACACGGTATATTAGTCTCATCCTTGATATCTCTCAGTAGCTGTTTGAAGATTTTCAGCTTTTTTCGCACCTTGGGGGCGAATTGTGGGGTAATTCTTCCCAAGCTATGATGATGGTCTATAATGTTACCATCATTTTGAACGGAATGGCACACTGATTCTAGCCTGAAGAATGAATAGATCGAAAGAGCCTCACTGTATTTGAAAATACATATTCGTTATTTGAAAGCTAATGCAAAAATATCCGGGAATAACTGTGGTAGTCATAGAATCTACAGAAAATTCCAAAATCACCATATAATTTGAACTATGTCGTTTTCCCGATTTTCATTATTCCGACGACCATGCAAGACTCATGTATTGTTATGCTCGATTCAAGGTCGCAAACTTGGCCCGCCGTCTTCCTCACTAATTGCAGGATTCGCTTCATATCTAGTAAAACATGAACATAATAATAATTCCAACCTTACTTGATCAATTATTTGAGGCCCTGCAATATTCTGGTCAGTTAATCGTTGAAAATCATCTCATTCTGACCTCTATACTCCAATAAAGTCAGGGAACAATAAAAAAATTCAAAAACAATCATCCTCAGCCTCAATGCTGTCACTTGTTTTTTTTGACATTCATCAGCATTGGAGTCCTAAGAAAGATTCCCTCCGAATTTCATTAACAAACACGCAGCAGTTATACTGAGTCTGTATACCGATGTAAGAATTCTGGATGAAAATAAAAAATAAGAACAAATCATCCACACTCTCCTACGCTATCACGCAGTTTTTTCGATGCTCAGCACCCCCATGCACTCTCTTACGCTATGTCACGCATTTTTTTGACATTCAGCATTCGAGTAGGTACTCAGAAAGCTCCATACAGACTTTCATCGACAATAGTGTATTTGAAAATAGCATTACTTGAGAAACTGATGTAATTATTTAAAAGTAACATCGGATTATGCTGCAGTTTTGAGTAATAAGAGATGGAAATTACCCAACTTTATTAAGACTAGTGCTTAAACGTTCCCATTGAGAAGTGAAGGTTGAACTTCTCATTTTTCAAAACTACGGCATAAATCATGTGGTAGTTATCAGTTATATATATTCAATAAAAATGATGACACTGCACAAACATTATCATTTGTTTTGAAAAGTGAGGCTCTACTGGAGCCTAATAGCGTTCCCCAAATGTTCAAACAGCCCGTTATACAGCACTTGTTTCCCGACATAATAACTGTTTTTTATACAACACAACTAAAACGAACAAGAACCTAAAAAAAACACCAACAACGTATCCTAATAGAAACACTTTAAAGTTAGTAAAATATTACTCTAAGAAACTCCTTACACTTATGAATATTGAACAAACGACATAAAATACTTAAAAAATTATTCCCTAGACTCCACAAAGACAAGACAGAATACACAACGCAACGCATGTATGCAACAAATGTGACAATGCAACAAATCAGTAATCGGCCCCATAAAACATATATGTTTGTGTGTTCTGTGACAATTTCTTTGCACTTTTTCTGTTTATCTTTGGTTCTATGGCGTTATGCCACCTATATGCTACGTTCGAATTGAAGCCCGATCGAGCGAGCAGGGCATTCAGTGTATTAACAGGGCTTTCAATGCCATTGAAAACAATAGAACAGAACTCGCTCCGAGTTTCAAAAGAAATGCGATAAGGTTATTGAGTGCGCGCCCGGATCGTTTTGGGCGTCAACTCGAACGCAGCTTTAATTTACCCCAGAATTGCCAACTTCGATTTCCTCGAACCCTGCCCCTAGCCTCAGGTACCCCTTCGCCCATAAACTCGTGACATTTCGTAACTTTCCTATATATGAACGTTGACGTTCGTTCAACGTATACGTTGTTGCTAGGCAGAGACCAATCAGATCTATCGCAGCTTCAGCAACAGCGTATTTGCAGAACAGCGAGTAATTCAAGAATAGGGCCTCATGAGTATTATGTCAAAACCCTCATGCTTCTAGCCAATAACATATCAGTTTCAGAAAAAATATTTTTCTGGAAATACGCGTTTTGAACTAGCGAGTAGAATTTTTGAGTGAATGCTGATCAAAACGAACTCAAATACTATTCAATGCAATATTTCATTTCCCTGGTAAGGTAGAAATTCTCACGAATATTTCAGGTTGGCAAAGTCCTCAAATGTTTACTATTCATTAGCGAATTCTTCTGTAAAAACCCATGCAATATTTGACAGACCTCATGTATTTGTATCCCCCGATGAGAGAAGTGTTGAAATGAGACAAACGTATACTAATTGCACCAGTTCAACCAGAAGAATTCGGTTTCGGTATTTTGTATTTGTAAATTGTAAACCATTGTTACCAAACTTTCAGAACCAGCAGTGTTGCCATGCCATATAAATTTAGCTCTATGAGGGTGATGACCCTCATAGGCATGGTCACTATAGCGATTTACCTAGTTCCAACCCTAGTTCATACTCAACTCAGAACTTAAGAACCAGAACTCAGTATGGTTCTATCCCTTATTGATGTGGGAACTAATAAAAGACAGATAAACACTGACACTACACCAGTTGCCGTAGGAACCTAGGATTTGGTTATGTCACACGCACACACACAAGAAGAAGAATCAATTCAAGAAAAGAAAATCAGGTTAATGTCTGTTTTTTGTTATTTGTAATTTCAACTTTAAATTCCTAATCAAAAGTGAAATTGAAAAAAAGAATACAGGATGTCTGTGTGGAAAAACGCTGCTAAATCACACCAAAAAACTCATAGAGAAAGACATCAGCCAGAGGAACGAAAACAGTTGGGCCTTCTTGAAAAGAAAAAGGATTATGTTCTACGTGCCAAAGATTACAATGATAAAAAAACTACACTGAAGATTTTACGGAAGAGAGCTTTAAATAAAAATCCAGATGAGTTTTATCATCATATGATAAATTCTAAAACTGAAAATGGAATACATTTTGAAAAAGAAACTGAGCCTGAAGACACTCCTGAACAGATACAATTGATGAAAACACAAGATTTGAAATATATTGTCACAAAGAGAACTCAAGAATTGAAGAAAATAGAAAAACTACAAGCACAGTTACATTTGCCAAGTATAGAGGTAAATGGGGCAAACACCCATATATATTTTGATAGAGAAGCAAAGAAAGAAGCTGAGAAAAGAAGTCTGCAACTTTTGATGGAAAGGGAACTACCAGAGGTGGATGAAAGTATATTGGTAGACTCAGCGAAAAAAAGGAAATCTCTATATGAACAGTTGGCTAAAAGGATCAATAGGGAGAGACAGCTTGCCATAACACAACAGAAGATTGAGATATCTAGGGCAGTGGAGAATAAAAAGAGTGTATTACCCCCTAAGAGAGTTAAGAAAGGAACGAAAGACATTGCTCCAGTTTATGTTTGGAAGTATGAAAGAAAAAGATAATCTCAAGTTATTTTTGTATATTTCAAGTATTTAATCAGTTTGTTACATTATATGATCATTCAGAACAGATTCATCCTCGTCAACATCTTTCTTCAAAATATTTCCAATTATTCTATTTATCTCACATCCATCAATACCTTTTGGTTCAGCAACTTTTGCAATGAAATCATTGAAACCCAATTCACTGCCTTTTTCCAATGATCTTGCATAGACCAGAGTTTTACCAAGCTTGTCATAACACGGTTTCTCAGATGGTCTCTTGGTTTTAATTGGTTGACCCATAGCTACTTCAAGTGATCTGATATTGTTGACCAACTCTTGAAATTCTTTTTGTTCTAAGGAACAAGCATGATCTGATCCTTTTTGGTTCTTATCCAGAGTCAAATGGCGTTCAATTATCTGTTGCAAAAAAATGTAAATAGTTATTTCTTGGTAATTCTCTCAACAGACATAAAATGAAAAAAAAATTGATTCGTTGTATAATAGTTATATCAACATATCAAATACCTAATTCATCAAAATCATTTGTATTGACAGATTATAAGTGTTTTATATTTAAATTACTATTCTTCAGGAAATAAGCTAATGAAAGGAGTCAGAATTGCAAAAAATTATATAGGTTCATTTCTTTAACGAGATACTTTTGAAAATAAGGAATGACTCCATAATTTGCTGCTAATTAGTTGCGGGGGAAAATATTTTTTACTTATGGTGAATGTATGTGTTCGAAGGGTCAGTTTATTTATTCATAGCAGAATGACTCAAAATCAACTTTTTTGAAAAGATTGGTGTATCTAGTGAGAAAACTTTATAACTTATCCAAATGCCCACTGATGAGACCCCCGTAAAGCTAGCAGAACCACTTTGGAATTTTAGAAATTTTTTCAGGCCATAATTTTAGGCCAATTTTAGGCTAATTTATTACCCCATTCCCGAATTTTTTGCTCTTCAATTGTGGGAGATATCACGGGTTCTGCTAGCTTAACGTTAAGCTGGCAGAACCAAACCGCTAAACAAATGTTTATGAAAAGTTTGATCACACCATAATTTTAGGCTCATTTTAGGCTCACGTTTGCAACCATTGCAGATTTTTTTGGATTGCAGTTTTTAAAAAAATCCTGGGTTCTGCTAGCTTTACCGTTAAGCTAGCAGAACCCAACCAACCACTTTGAAGTTTTGAAAGTTCATTTTGAAACATAATTCTAGGCCAATTTTAGGCTAATTTATTACCCCATTTCCAAATTTTTTGCCCTTCAATTGTGGGAGATATCACGGGTTTTGCTAGCTTCATGTTAGGCTAACACAACCAAACCGCTAAACGAATGTTTATGAAAAGTTTGAACACACCGTAATTTTAGGCTCATTCTAGGCTCACGTTTGCACCCATTGCAGATTTTTTTGGATTGCAGTTTTTAAAAAAATCCTAGGTTCTGCTAGCTTTACCGTTAAGCGAGCAGAACCCAACCAACCACTTTGAAGTTTTGAAAGTTTCTTTTGAAACATAATTCTAGGCCAATTTAGGCTAATTTATTACCCTATTCCCAAATCTTTTGCCCTTCAATTGTGGGAGGTATCGCGGGTTTTGCTAGCTTCATGTTAGGCTAACACAACCAAACCGCTAAACGAATGTTTATGAAAAGTTTGATCACACCGTAATTTTAGGCTCACGTTTGCACCCATTGCAGAATTTTTTGGGTTGCAGTTTTAAAAAAAAATCCTGGGTTCTGCTAGCTTTACCGTTAAGCCAGCAGAACCCACCCAACCACTTTGGAAATTTGAAAGTTTTTTTAGGACATGATTTGAGGCTTATTTTAGGCTAATTTATTTCCATATTCCCAAATTTTTTGCTCTTCAAATGTGGGAGATATCGCAGATCGCAGGTTTTGCCAGCTTCACGTTAGGCTGGCAGAAACAATCCGCTGAACGAATGTTTATGAAAAGTTTGATCACACCATAATTTTAGGCTCATTTAAGGCTGACGTTTGCACCCATTGCAGGTTTTTTGGATTGCAGTTTAAAAAAAAATCCGGGGTTCTGCTAGCTTTACCGTTGAGCTAGCAGAACCCATCCATAAAAAACGATTCAGAACAAATTCAGTTAGAAAATAATTTTAGGCTCCATTCAAGCTAACTTATTACTATGTAAAATTTTTTTTGCTTCTCATTTGGGGGAGAAATCATAGGTTCTGTTTTCTCAACACTGAGTTGGCTGTACCAAAAAGCTAGACGAATCCTTGGAAAAAATCTGATTACACAATCATTTTAGGCTCATCATAGGCTCAAGTTTGAACCCATCACAGATTCATTTGGATTGCGTTTTATAAAAAAAATTCCTGGGTTCAAATCAAAATGTTGAGCGATAAATAAAAACGCAACAACAAAACCTACGTTGATATATTCTGATAGAGAATAAGTACATCCTATTGTTAAAAAAAATGTATCGCAAAAATCAGTTACGCATGCCATTCAATTCACCATACGATAGCAAAACCCGCGATCTGCGATATCTCCCAATTTTGAAGAGCAAAAAAATTGAGAATAGAATAATGAATTAGAATAAAATAGGCCTAGAATTATGTTCTTAAAAAAACTTTCAAAATTCTAAAGTGGTTGGTTGGGTTTTGCTAGCTTAACGGTAAAGCTAGCAGAACCCGTGATATCTCCCACAATTGAAGGGCAGAAAATTTGGGAATAGGGTTATAAATTAGCCTTAAATTGGCCTAGAATTATGTTGTAAAAAAAACTTTCAAAACTTCAAAGTGGTTGGTTGGGTGGGTTCTGCTAGCTTAACGGTAAAGCTAGCAAAACCCATGATTTTTTTTAAAAACTGCAATCTAAAAAAATCTGCAATGGGTGCAAACGTGAGCCTGAAATGAGCCTAAAATGAGCCTAAAATTACGGTGTGATCAAACTTTTCATAAACATTCGTTTAGCGGTTTGGTTGTGTTAACCTAACATGAAGCTAGCAAAACCCGTGATACCTCCCACAATTGAAGGGCAAAAAATTTGGGAATAGGGTAATAAATCAGCCTAAAATTGGCCTAGAATTATGTTTCAAAAGAAACTTTCAAAACTTCAAAGTGGTTGGTTGGGTTCTGCTAGCTTAACGGTAAAGCTAGCAGAACCCAGGATTTTTTTTAAAAACCGCAATCCAAAAAAATCTGCAATGGGTGCAAACGTGAGCCTAAAATGAGCCTAAAATTACGGTGTGATCAAACTTTTCATAAACATTCGTTTAGCGGTTTGGTTGTGTTAGCCTAACATGAAGCTAGCAAAACCCGTGATACCTCCCACAATTGAAGGGCAAAAGATTTGGGAATAGGGTAATAAATTAGCCTAAATTGGCCTAGAATTATGTTTCAAAAGAAACTTTCAAAACTTCAAAGTGGTTGGTTGGGTTCTGCTAGCTTAACGGTAAAGCTAGCAGAACCCAGGATTTTTTTAAAAACTGCAATCCAAAAAAATCTGCAATGGGTGCAAACGTGAGCCTAAAATGAGCCTAAAATCATGGTGTGATCAAACTTTTCATAAACATTTGTTTAGCGGTTTGGTTCTGCCAGCTTAACGTTAAGCTAGCAGAACCCGCGATATCTCCCACATTTGAAGAGCAAAAAATTCGGGAATGGGGTAATAAATCAGCCTAAAATTGGCCTAAAATTATGGCCTGAAAAAATTTCTAAAATTCCAAAGTGGTTCTGCTAGCTTTACGGGGGTACTGATGAGTCTGGGTTTGAAAATGAAATGTTATCCTGATGAACGAAATTTTATGCAAAATATTTTCACAAAAAACAAAAAAATATCACAGTTTCCTATATGATTCTCACTAACAATGGGTTTACAAAACTGCGCCACACGTTTCACTAAACAAGTTCTTCCCAAGCAGGATCAACTAGAAATATCCTATGAATGATATCAGTTCAATTCAAGTATTGAGTGATTGCTAAAGAAATTGAACAAGAAAATTGTGTGATTCAGCGCCCGTCGCGCCATATAGGAGTAGGAATAGCTGTTTTAGATAAACTCTTCCTTTTCGTGAATGACTTCTATGAATGATTTACAGATATCAATAGAGAATGTTTGCTAAATATTTGATGTTACTTCTTTCATGGAAGAATTTTATTTTTTTGCATTAACTCAGAAGAAACAGCTAAAAATCATTTTCTTGAAACTTTCTTGAATTTTTTTTTCAAAAAAAAAGAAGTAATAATATTTATTCATCAATAAATGCAAAAAACAACATTATTATTGTATACATTTGTATGAATAAATCATTAAGAGCCTTATAAAGTAAAACTTGTAAGTTACATCATTTTTTAAAATACTAAGATATTATTATACAAGAAAATTATTCAGTTTTTTTATATAATGAATCATCGATTTATCAGATTTTGGAAAAAACATCGATCAGTTGTTAGTAACCTCATCCGCAACTAATTTGTGAATAATTAGAGGAATTTAGCCAAAGTTATGAAAAACAGAAAAATTGAAAAGTTGTACTGCTAAGTAGTTGACGTCAAGATAGCGAGCGAGAGCATGTATTTAAAAAAAAGGAGCGAAAAATATTTTTTCCTGCTACTGACTAGCACGAAATTATGGTGTCATTATTTTGTTATATTTCTTGAAGTGTCTCGCTTACTTGATATAGATTCATTTCTTTTGGAAATAATTGGTAAGATTGAATCATTCGGTGTAAAAGTGAAATTTTTGATAAGTTTCAATTACCCTAACATAAAACTGATATAACTTGCACTCGACGCGGGTTTTGCTAACATGGTTAGCATCATCAGAGGAAAATTGATACTTAATGTTTATGGGGTGTCTCCTGGAATCCCCTACAACTTTTGCCTGAAACATCTCCGGTGTAACTAAATGCGTGAAATGTATAGGAAACCGTCTTGGAGATAATGGGCGGGTTCATTTATACAGCCGATAGTGCTCATTCAGATCCAATTAAAAGATCTATTCCCCGGAGTACTTGGTAGTACTCCGGGTATCAACACTTTATAAATGTTGGAATTGATAATGTCATTTATTCAAAAAGCATAATTACCTTACATCCCATAGCAACAGCAGCCAATGATATATGTGTGCCTAGTTCATGTCCAGAGTATCCTATAGTGATATCAGGAAATTGTGACTTATACAAATTGATCACATTCAAGTTGATGTCTTCGAAAGGGGCTGGATATGAGGAGATACAATGAAGAAGTGCAAAGTTTGTGTGATATCTTTTTACTATATTATATATTTCTGTCACAGTGTCGAAGGATTGCATTCCTGAAAATGTAAAATACAAGATTCCCAAATGGATATGATCAATATGAATACTTTACTGTTACTATTTAAAATTAGACTCAAAAAATACAATTAACTTCCAATTTTAAATTTTATTATCCAATAATTGATATTTACAATCTGAGATAAGAACTTATTAACACGTTTTCTTGAAAATTAGTGGTTAATGTTCATTATCAAATTTATTACTTGCGCTTCTCACCTGTTGATATAACCAAGGGAATACTAGTTTTAGCAGCTTTCTCTATCAAGGAATAATTATTCGCATCTCCAGAACCGATTTTAATGAAAGGCACATCTAAATCAACAAGAAAATCTAACGATTTTGAATCCATTGGTGATGCTGTAAATAAAATTCCTATTTCCCTGGCATAGCTTTGAAGCTCATTGAAGTCATTTTCACTGAATTCCAAATATGCCTTATGTTCCCCATAAGTATGTCCAAAGGAATGAAGAGATAAGTAAGGCCTTTCTAAAGCAGTTCTGTTGAATTTTTCTTGAAGATTTGTTTTTTGAAATTTCGCACAATCTGCACCTATTTCCTAAAAAAAAAAAATTACGAATTTACACTTCAGATAATTCAGGGTCAGTTACATGGAAAATAAAATATAAGAAAGATAAATGATTCATACCCGAAACGAACAAAAACAGTGGCGGTAACTCAAAGAGGTCAAATTTCTCGTTTTTTGCTAACTCCTAAACTATAGCAGGAACCAATTCAAAAAGGAATAGTTATATTCATATTCGCATTACCAAAATCCATCTTTTTTTTTACAAAATCTCAAACAATTATTGAGGTAGGTAATGTTATTGAAATTCAAAAATAATATTGTACTCAAATTCGTTATTTATTTAAAAAAATATTCAGTGGCAGTACCATTAGTCATTTTGTTCTCTTTATATATATATATATATATATATATATATATATATATATATATATATATAAATGATATGATAAGCATGATAATGCGTATGGTAATGTAATGCGAAATAAACGTTCTGTTAATGCTTTTTTTCAGAATAATAATGTGTAAGTATACTATATTTTGCGCCGTTCATGGAGAACCCAATATATCGACGCATATATGGGCAATGGCTTCAAAAGCCACACAGCTGCCAATCGCCATCCTCGTCTAACAAGTGGTGTTGTGCAAAGACTCTCTTTCACTTTATCTTCGATACTCGTGCCTATGCGTTTTTAACGGCTAGCAACCCTCGCAGCCACTTTTTCACAGGCAGCCATAAATCATCATATTGAAAATAAAAGCTTCAATTTGATATAGGAAACATGAATGTACGTCATGAACGTAAAAGTACAACAAGGTATATTACCTGTTTACACCTGGCGGCCGAGTGGGCATCAGCCACCATATCTTTTCAAATTTTCTGTATGCTGTGATGTTAATGATATTTCATTCGAATGAGAACTGGAATGAATTTCTGTGGAAAATTAATTAACATTATTTTAATTGAAATATTTGTGGACACTTTATACTGACATCCTGCTTTCAATGTATTTGCCTACTCATAATAGTCCAAGATCCCAGAGCAATCAGACATAACTTATTTTCACACGGATGAAACCTGAAGTTTTCAGTAGCGTCTCGTGTGCCTTGAATACCTACGCGCTTTGTGTAACTTGCCGAGTGACACCTGGGCAGGTACCAGGTGAGAAAGGTAACTGAAAATAAGAATTATTTAACTTAAATTCACATGGCTGATTTTTATATATGTCTTGTAGAATATCATTTTAAAGTAATATCATAAGTGTCAGACACTTTTGATGGACCAGAGATGTATGTATAAATGAGAAGAAATTGACAGAGAGCGTCTCCTCTATTTTAGGCACAATAGAAAACTCCTAGAAATCAACACTGAGCCGGGCCACCGTGCTGGGTAATCGCACGTTAAAAGGTAAGGCCTCGTTGATCCATTGCTCGCACAAGTTTCGACTTTTGAGGGTTGACGTTTGTCAGCTGGTTAACGAAAACGAACAATTTTAGAACAATTTTTTTAGTTCGAGCCTGCGAGAGCACATGTTTTTGTTGTTTACATCAGGTTATTTGTGAGTGTTTTATTAAGTTGTTTGTAATACTGATAATCATGGAAGAAGAGAAATTGAAATGTACATTTTGCAAAAAAAAATTTCCGCCATACCAGAAAACAGTACCGTGATTGGATGAACGATGAAATCTCAAATGATTGTCTCGATAATTATGATGAATAAAAAATGATAACCCTAAATATATGCTATAAACTTATTTACTTTAATATTTATTAATTATTTCCTTGTTGAAGGTAATTTTGTTGAAATAAAGGTGCAAAAATCTCAGATTGAAAACAGTAAGTATTCTTAGTACATTGAAATTTTTTACTTTAAGGCGCATGCGCATAGTGCTCTCGCCCTCATACTTCTGGCTGAATAATTTTTGTCTTAGGGGATGTCTGGTCACTCTTATTTGTCTGACTGATTGAATATAACTTCAAAACAGTGGCGGATACAGGATCAGGTCAAGGGGGGGGTCTATAACTCAAAATTTATATATATATATATATATATATATATATATATATATATATATATATATATATATATATAAAAGAAAATTATGAGCTACCCTATAGCAACAACTAGTCAAGATCCAAAAAAAAGGTGAAAGAGATTGACATGAGCAAAATTTGAAGGTGTAGCCAGTAGGTTTGAAACTTTACTTTTTTCAAATCGAATCGAGTTGATTCAACCTAATCATCAGCATATTCTTCTCATACATAGTATATCCAAATCGTTACCGGCATACCCAATAGGTACTCATCACAAATGTAACAAGTCTAATTTTTCAAATACTGCGCCAAAAGGGATCCAATGGCAGCACTGTCAGAAATTTTTCGAACTATTTCTTGATAAGCCTGACAAGTGTCAATTTTCTTTAAAGTGTCATCGGGAAAAATTGCAATTTGATAGTAGTTAAAAAAAAGCATTTTATTTTGAACCTACAACATGAAGAGGACTCTATTTTAATATTTTACTCGGCTTGATCTAGCGCCTGAACCGACTGAACCAGAAAAAAAGGAAAGAACAATCGGTGAGTCCAAAAATTTCAAGCGAAATTTGTTTGTTTGTTTGGGTAACATTCAATCCAGATCTTGTTTGTACTATTGTTAATTCTTGAGAATTATTTTTTTTTAAGGAATTGAAGGATTATTGAATTGAATGAATTGATGAAATTGGTTGTTAAAATATGAAAATTTACTAATGTTTGAATGTAGCCTGCTCTTTACTTTTCAATGGAATGTAATAATAATTATTAAAGTTCTTCAATTTTAAAGCAAAAACATTTTTTCGTTCCCTAACAAAATTTAGAAATTACGAGCCGATAAAAATTGAAAAAAAAATCTCTTATTTTCCCAATGGGGGGGGGTCCGGACCCGAAAACCCCCCTTGTGGATCCGCCACTGCTTCAAAATAAATACTTCAATAACATATTAAAAAATCAGACATGTAAAAATAAGTAAAGTTCATTTATTTTTTGGGTAGCTTAAAAGCGTCTGACAAAAGCTCTGGTCCATCAAAAGTGTCTGACACTTATGATATTACTTTAAAATAATATTCTTCATGACATATATAAAAATCAGCCATGTGAATTTAAGTTAAATGATTATTATTTCCAGTTACCTTTCTCACCTGGTACCTGCCCAGGTGTCACTCGGCAAGATTCACAAAGCGCGTAGGTATTCAAGGCACACGAGACGCTACTGAAAACTTCAGGTTTCATCCGTGTGAAAATAAGTTATGTCTGATTGCTCTGGGATCTTACTCTATAAGAGTATGTAGAAATTTGAATTTGAACGTATTAATTTTGTAGCGGGATCTCGTACTATATTATATATGGGTCTTTGAGCATAACCTAAGAAATATTTCAATAAAAATATGGAAAATAGTTAGGAAGCTCATCCTTCTGCATCTTGGTAACATTCAAAAGTCCACTACCTATACGTTTCCATAGTATCTGGTTAAAATCGAATAGAATTATTGTTTTCTATGCAAATATTTATATATTGTTGATGCAATAATTATATGAACCAGACAGGTCCTCGGTATTTTGTAACATAGTTGCCCCCCTGGTATAAATATCTACTTATACCCTTATTGATACATGAATAATACTGAATTAATATTTACGTAAACTCACTTTCGCAGCCTTAATCAATTTTTTGGCCGTGTTTAAGTCACCTTGATGATTTTGGCCAATTTCAGCAATGATGAACACACCCTGCGAACTTTTCGAAAGTATGTTCAGGTCCATTCTGCTTTTCGACGGACAATAGCTTCAATCTCAATGAACTCATTTAACTGCATGGAAATGTGTGAAGCGCTAAGTTGTTTTAATTGATTTCAATTGAGTTTAAAAAGGGAGAGGAATCTAACTAGAACTTTTTGTGTTGGTACATCTGTTCGTTCAGTTGGCTTCATGTTTGAGCGCGTTATTCGAAAACCTATTCAAAATGTAAAGTATCATAAAAAGATCTAACTTATATATCTGCTTCAGGTTTCATTTAGGTACTGTGAAATTGGATTTTCTCTGTGATCTGATTCCTGTTGGTGTACCATGAAGAATACGAATTATTACTTTTGCATTTGAAGTTATTACAACAATGGCAACAATGAGGTCAACCAGCGCGCAAACGCATTTATCGTCGCCTGTTTTTTACATTGCCAAAAATGAATTGCAAGTGTCAGAATTTTTTTTATAATCACCAAAAAAGGCTCGATGGAATTTGATTTAAGCAAGCCTCGTTAAAATTCAATACGTCAACATCATAAACCAACTTATAGATGAGTATTTCCCAAGTTTCATTTACAAAAGTAGATTTTCCGATTGATATATCCTTAACCTGCAGATTTTTTAATCGAGGAAAAACTTGTTGATACCAATTTTTTTTCGCTAATTGAAAACGGCAGTTATTTTTTCGAAATGGAGATGGAATCACAGATGATGGCAAATTCCAACATGAATTTATTCCCCGAAACAATGTTTTTTGATTTCCTTACTCAGTCCAGCTACCCAGTAAGCCAGTACAAGAAGCCAGATAATGATGAATTGAACGTGTTGAACAATAATATAAGTAAATCTGAGGTGAAACTAGGTACAGTGGATGTTATCAATCAGAACTTGCTGAATCTTCGTATTATGCCACCACCACCTCACAAAATGGTCAATTATAATAATAACAGTACAGTTAAGCGTTATCAGCCTAGAGATAACACTAGACCAAGAGATAACTACAGACCTATCTCGCCTAAAGGATACGACAGTGATGAAAGCTGTACTTCTTACTCGTCAAGAGGAACCCCACCTGATAACCGTAAGATTTTTAATGAATTGTATAACAACTTAACAGGACACATGTTCTAAAACATCAGTGCAATTTGTTTTCCTATTCTTTTGCTCGATTTGTTTTAGAAACCGTCTGTACTTTGGAACAGAAACCTGGTGATTTACATTTGAAAACTCCTGCCTGCAGAACTGTATGAAAAAGAGTTAAATTCAAAAGGTTCAATGTTGGAGTTTCTTTGAATACTCCTGTGCAATTCTGATACCAGTTTTATGTACAAACAATTCACTCCAATGTGACAAAAAAAAGACAGGTTGAAGTTAAATTGTATGTTCATATTATCGATACATTGTAGTCCTTCAAAAAGAGCAATTGTGTATCATTAAAACTTTGAATATTTAATTTTTCAAAAACTTTGAAATACTTTTCCTGTATTCAGCAAGAAAAAATCACCAGGTTGTCTTCAGAATATACCTTCCAATCAAGTACTACGTATTCTGCTATTTTTAAGGGTTAAAATATTATAACACTTCAAGATGTGGAGTGAACAAGCTGAGTGACCAAACAGTAGTATTTGGCAAATATAGCCAAAGTACGCCTAGTGTATATCACGCTAATGTTCAGTATACATCCAATACCCAATATGGTACCCATAATAATAATAATAATGGACACTACAACAAAACTAGGTAACAATTTGATGTTGTGTGTCGTCAGCTTCTCCAAGTTCTGTTTGTTTTTGTCCTGCGTTGGTTTATATCCCTATAGTTCTTTTAACTTTCTGCATGAATTGTTTGTTGCCCTTAAAGTTTTTCATGAACGAGTTTCAGATTCCGAACATTTCCTCTGGATTAAAAATTGAATCAAATATTCTGATTCTATTTTTTGAACTAAAAATAATACAGATAATCATATTTTATCCATACATGTTTACGTGAGAAACACCCATTGAATATTCAATTTCACAAAACTTGCTTATAATCTTCAATGAGTTCGAGGTATTCCAGTTTTCAGATAGTCGGATGAAGAACTGAAATATACCTGAGAGTTTGTATAACTGAAATTGCAGCATTTCAATGACTTATAACCTTTATTGAATAAATCAAACTGACTTTGGTCAAGTTAAGACCTCAGAGATTTAAAACGTAATTTCATAAAATTCGTCATAATATTCTGAAACGCACATGAAAAATTTTGGTATGTAGATGATTTGGGAACCTTTTAGTATTGAAAAAATGTAATGGACATTTTGCTTTCTATTAAATTGCAAATTCTTGATCACACAGAATGCCAACCAAGTTGCGTCATTGCCCAATGAGATTCGGTTATAATCAAGGAATTGTATTTCAGAGACTGTAACCACAGAATTATTGTTTTTGTGGTGAGTTGTTCACCAACATGTAGATTGAAGCTATTCAATTTCAGAGGACACCAACATCACTCACATACTCGTTTACTTACTCTTTTATACCTATATTAGGAAGATTGATTAATTTTATATTCAGAAATATATAGATACCTTTATATCAAGTTATTTTTGTGAAATTACAATCAAGTGTGTATACAAATCTGGCTACAAGCTTATTTTTGAAATAAATGAAGCTTTTCACTGATGAATTAAACAAGGATCCCGATGACTCCAACTTGGTTGATGAAAGTAATGTTCTTTTTGAAGTAGTTCTTCTCGTATAGATGAGCAAATTGTCCATTAAATTTGTTTGGGATATATCTCTTTTTTTTTTACCTTTTTTGCCATTATATTTTTTGGAAATTGTGCAATTTCATCAGAGGTTTTCAAGAATTCAGTGGTATGACCACTGCCTTTTTCGATGCGGTTCTATAAATTTGGTTTAAGTGACAGTGATCCACCATATATAATGTTCAGAAAATTGCTTTTATATGAAACAATAACCTTCAGCACTATGCAGTGAATTTTTATTCTTGGAAAATTATAGTGCAATTCATTTCAAGTGGAATTAAAGGCCAGTGATTTTAACATATTTTATTCAACCTTCTCATTTCTCTCTCTCATGCCTTATAACAATTATTTTTAACTCGAGGATCCTGTGAGGGAAACAATCTCATTTTACTTCAACACTAAATATGGATTTTCAATACAACAATGCATATTGGTCAACTATTTATTTTCAATGGGATGAACACTTTACATAAATAATATCAAATAAAAAAAACTGCTGCCGTGATTCTTTCAAAATTTTATTTTACAACCGATTAATTATAACATTGAAAAACATGACTCCATTTATAAATAAAAAATACTTTAAAATAATCATATTATATTTACACTCATTCTTGTAACAATTCCTTCTCAACATCTGCCAATTTCCAATGATGCTCAATTATTTCCAAAGCTTCCCATTCTGCTTTGAAAGGTACCTTAGGATCAGCAGGCATACCAGAAGCAGCACCAGTCATTTGCATTTGTTCCTGCATCTGCCGACTTTGATCAGCAGCATTATTCTCTCCCAAAACTAAAGTATATATGCTTCGCAAGCCAAACACGTTGAGGAAGTACCAAGATGCTGAAGAAACCCAGCTCGCATCCAAATGAGACAGCTCTATACCGCGTTGAAGCATAGACTTGAACCTCAGCGTCAACGGAAATGGTACTTTGGTCGTGATGAAGCCTGAAAAGACCCAATTGATCCATCCTCCGATTACTATCATTGGTAGAACGTTAGTCAAGTTGCCCTTCAACATTTCCGTCATCATTGAGGGATCGGTCATCATGTTTTGAGTAACTGGAGCACGTTTCTGCATCAGATAACCATCTTCTTTATTAAATGCTTGCTTTCGCATCAAAAACGAATTCTTCGGTATATACCCGCAGTTTTCTCTGAGAGCTCTTGCTCTTAGGAGTAGTTGAGAATCTGCGAGTTGTTGCATCTCAACTTTTTTCTGACTGGAAAGCAAAATAGAGGCATAGTGCCTCAGTATTCCCACCAAGAATGTAATCACCACAATGGGTAGAAACACCCAAAATCGGATTTGTGGATCTACGATTAGGTCGTCACTCATACTTTTCGATTTGACAGTCAAAATTCAAAAATCGATTAACTTAACCTCTCTGGGTGAACAAAATGGAAATGTTTTTTTTATTCCATCTTACGGATGCCTGTTGTTAAATAATAGGTTTCTATAATTCTTTGTGAACAATTTACGGCCTGCAGTTTTCGTCTTGTGAATTTTTAAATTCCTCCTTATTCTCCCGACGAAATTCTCCAATATTATTCGAGATTCGAGAAACTTTTGACAGCTGTCGTCTGTCAAATCGGATTGACAATTGAAAATATAAACAGTGTTGCCAAGTTGCCATAGCTGTATGAAAAAAATGTAGTAGATAAGAGGTGTGAGATGTACTTGAATCAAAACTTGAAAAATAGTTATTCAAGGCTATTCACTAAGCAGAGTTGTTATGGATAGCGACTAAAAATTGTCGTTATGTTCAAGGTCAGTTGCTAAGCGCGAAATTGGTATTCACTTTTCAAGTTAAGTTGCTACTATAATGACCAGTAACTGTGAGTAGTGGTTCACAGGCAACTGCTTTAGATATCTTGTTAAGGAAAAATAGCTTACCACCGTCATTATGGCAAGTTATTATCAGAGTTGCTACGACGGTTAGCAACTGCGATAACCACTTTACTTAGTGAATAGCCCTGATTGATTAAAAATAGATCATTGTGCAAGTAATGAAATTCCCCTGAATAATACTCCAGTCAATGGCCTTTGCCGTGCAAAAGGTGGAGTTATCCTGATTTTGGGATATGTTATTAGGCTAGGAATTGTTTTTTTTTCGATTTGACTCCTTGACGTTTGATCCCAGGACAAAAATGTCTCTCAAGACACATTGTTTTTAAGGTAAATTTTGTATAAATGGATTATTATTATTGGGGTCAGCTATTTATATAATTTACAATATAAGGTATTGCAACAACCAGCCGCAAAGTTTTTTGGTCCGATATGGAATTCGTCTGTTATTAAATAATTGGAAAAAGTACAAGTAATGGACAAAGTACATATCCGACCAAAAAACTCTGCGGGTCGGGCTATCGACGACGACGAAGACACCATCAACCGACCCGGACCGTCAAAAAGAGATGAACGAATCAAACTCGGACAAGAACATCTATGGATTAGCTACTGGGCACACCACAATTGAAAACAACGCGCTGTTAGCTCTACCTCCTGTTGGTGGGAAAATCAGTTGGCTTTGAATTGAAAAAAAAATATATAATTATGTAACGAGTAGCTATACGGTATGACAATTTTTCAACGAATAGCTACAAATCAATAATAAGGTAATGAATAGCTACAAATCATTTCTCAAGTGGAGAAAACGAGGACTTTACGATTTTTCGGAAAAATATTCGCCGCTTGTTAGACTTATGAAAAAAAAGTGTAGATACAAACATTGTAGGGAATATTGTTCTCTTTAAATCCGGATAAGACCGTTGAGGAGTTAAATTGGAAAAAAAAGTTTCTTTCATCTCAATATAAATAGACACACCACCTACGCGTGTAACACTGACACTCTGGAGTTTAGTTATATCGTTTCCATGGTGATATTCAATTCGAGAAATTTTGTGATAGGATAACCAGAAGGAATAAAGACTATTTCTATCAATCCCTGGCAATAATTCCATAAGGGAATAATACAGAGCATTATTCTGTGGAAACCATAAGGATAATACATTATGTATTAGTTATGAATAAATAACATTTACAGCTTATCCAGCAAAGCTTGGCACGGTAATTGGTTCCACATCCAGTTGCGCAGTAAGCTCACAATAGATTTCAAATAGCTAATTGTCCCTCACTGCGCAATACGTCATCATTTCCGTGCCAAGATGAAATGGACAAGCTGTACTACTTACTACTCAATAACTTACTAAAAACATTTTTGCAACATATTCAAATATAAATAAATTCAGGTAGAGGTGTGTTTAATAATAGAACGAATCATTAACATACGTTATTTACGACTACTACATAATGTAAGTATTGTACTCATGGTTTCTGCAGAATAATGCAATATATCATTCCCTTAGGAAATAATGGCTAGGGATCAATAGTAATAGTCATTATTCCCTCTTGTAGTCTTATCACAAAATGTTTCGAATTGAATATTACCATGAAACGATATTACCAAATTCCAAAGTGTCAGTATCAAACGCGTAGGTAGTGTTTGTGTATTTGAATTGAGATGAATGAAATTGAAGAATCATTTATTTATGATAAATAAATTAGTCGTAAACAAAGTAGAGTATACTACTCGCAATAATGACAGTTATTCTCTCGGAATATTACTCCCTCGCCGCTGATCAGGCCCGGTTCGTAAAAATTCCTCGAGAATAACAGCTATCATTATTGGCTCGTGGTATAATTAATCTACTATTATGATCATTGCTAATTTGCCAATATACACTTACACCATTTATGAAATTTCGAATAGCTATTCTATTTGGCTGCAAATTTGATCGGAATTTTATTCGATTTCGTTTTCTTCATCCTCGGTTTGCTTTTCAGTCAAACTAGTCAATCACAAAACTACAAATTATTCAAACCACCTTCTTCCATAGAAAAAAACTATTTGAACTTTCGATGTTATCTCTTTCATTCAAACAAAACTTTATTTCGTCATGAGTGTGGCGCTGAAAATGACTTTCTGCTCAACAAAACAAATACAAACAAAATAACTTTATCAGGGAAATAAAAAATAATTAATCATCAAGTTCGAACTCGGATGTTGAAGTATAGTCGTTAAAAGGAATATATTTACAGTTTCGGTTCCTGCCCACAAAAATAATTATTTTTATACTCTAGTGGTTCGAATAAACCTCTTTGATATCTTCGACACTACCTTATATTTCTAGAAGCTATACAAATAGTAATGGTACAACCAATCCTTGTACAAATGGCCGTCAAAAACACAATACTCATCATAAAAATAGCATGGATTGTATGGTGAAGCGAGCCCATGGTTTGGTGGAAAGGTTCAAATCGAGATCAGACCTCATGAGGATCGATCCTCATCCTCCTGGGTTGTTGAACGGTGGACCATGGGACCAACTGAGTCAGGCAATTTGGGATGTGTTCACGAGTAAGGCGCAAAAAGAAGAAACGTACGAGAGTAAAATATCCTTATGGAAAAATATTTTTTTGAATATTCGGGTGAGATGTTTGATATTTTATGTTTGGTGTGTGCTTCAATGACTTTCCCAGCTATGCAGTGAGCGTCACCCCATCAGAAACATACGCATAATGGGTTAGTAGCGCCAGTATATTGCCAACAAGCTCGTAAAATCACGCTTATGAAAAAAATGATTGGGACTGAAAATGAGGTTAAATGTTAACCAATTGTCGTCCTATGAATATCATTCCCTCAGAAAGTAGATCTTTCTACGAGCTAGGGATTGACAAGGCTTCTTACGTGCCCTTTTAGCTGATTAAATCACTGATTGGTATTTGTGTGCACACTCTTTAGAGCAAGGCATCCGCGGCTTACAAATTTCGACTTGTATAACGCCGAATTTTAAATTCTCATATAATTTTTCGTACATTACGCTCTTAACTCCAACATGCATTGTTTCATCCAGGTTAATATAACAAATAAACGTACCTACTTTTAGAAATTCCTTCTTTTTTCATACTTTCTTATAATTTTTTAATTTAATTTAGAACTGACTCAGCCTCAGCATTATTGTACCTAAAGGAAGGCGAATTATAATTTATGATAATATTAAAAAATACTGATTTTATAGATAGAAGTGAGTAAATTTATGGCAAGTTTGGGAAAGAATAATAGTGTACTAACAAAAGACAGAAATTTAATCTATCTAGATTTAATCTATTAGATGACGGAATCTGACTTTTTGTTACAAGGTACAAAAGATTCTGAATTTTGCTCCGAGAATTTTCATCATCTACTTTAATCAAATTGTGCCTATGCATGATTTTGTGAGAGATTTTGAAAATGAAAAGCCGTTTTTATTACTATTTTTGAAAAAAACCAATGTGTGGAAGTGCATTCATATTGTTTGGGCAAGTGGCACTCATATTCATTGAAATTACAAAGTTTTAATCCAGTTTCTTTCCCATCGATATGGCCAATGTTTCGAAAAAAAATGCCAAACTTTAATACGACTGCAGAGAGTTCAACCCTCTTTGAAATTTAAAATCGAAAACTGAGTAACTAGGCCAGTCGTCGAGATTGAAAATAGAGGAAGTCGGGAAAAAATACATGATAGTCTTTTTTTGGCTTTAAGTATTCATCGTGAAAAGAATTCCAAGATTGCTGATTTGCGGACACCATTTCCTACGGAAACATAACTAAACTATACTTTTGCAGGAAAGTGAAAATTTTACCATCTCGTGCCACATCTCCGAAAATAATAGGAGTGAGCAAAATTTGTTAAGAGACCAAATAGATTTGCTACTAGATTACAAAAAAATGCCCATAAGCACAAATATTTCAGCCTTCATTTCTGAAAAACTTTTGATTATGTAGGTTCATGCTCAAAGACATTTTTTTGGTAATTCAATTGCAAAGATTTTTGATTTCTAGTAAATTTGGTGAATCCCTGATGTTTTCGGATTCTGTAAATTTATATCGCAATAAACACTTCAGCCAAAAAATCACTATTTATTATTGTTTCCGGACACATTTATCTGATGACTGGCCTATATTTTTTCAAATTGACAGAATTGTTATTTGTATACTGAGGCTGCAAAATAATCTCGAGGTCGCGAAAACATTTTGCAGTTATAGTTTACACAATATTTTTCGTGCAACCGTAAAAATTATATAATAGGGAATATGCATGATTTCTTATTATGAAAATTAATCAATTATTTACACCTTTGACATAGGAAAAAATATATATAGGCTTGAAAATATTCAAACTATTTTTCAAAATGAAATTTAAAACATTGAAAAAAATTAGAGTCGTTCAAACGTTCCCCTGTACGCGTGCTACAATATTTCCTACTAGTGTGAAAAATGTCACTTTCGCACAAGTTATGTACACTATTTTTTCCTACGACCACCTATTTTATTAAACAATGTTAAATATCAGATCGTGTATAATATACGCCACAATGAGTGAATTCACCTTAACAGCAACACGACAGTCCCAAGAGGGATACTTGCAATTGACTATTGATGAATATAGATTTAATGGCATCGGCCAGAATCGTTGCTTCAATCTAATGATTTTTGTGATAAATACTTATAATTTATAATATAACTGTTGAATGGACATTATTGTTGTGTGAACTGTGAATACACAATTAGTATATTGATGAGTTTTTTTTTATTTTTTTATTTTTTATTTTATTTCATTCCATTACATTTCAAATCATAAACAATCAATAATATAATATATTTGGTAGCACTTCATTGGTATAGCATGAACAATCAAACAGTATTTTTAAACTGGTATGAGATTGCTCACAAATCATCTAAAACTTTTTTTTCAATGTAATGAATGAATGAAAGAAAAAAAAATACAAATCAACGCAAGAAAATTATTTTATAAGGAAAAGGATAAGTGAAAGAATTGTAAAATAGATAAACACCAATTCAATTTGAAATTCTTTTGAGGAGAATGAATTTTTTCAATCGAAATTTGAATCGATTTATATTACTAATATTTTTTAAATACTTATACTTAGATAATGATTCATAAACAAATCTTTTTTGTCCAACTACAGAGCTAGCAGTATCAAGATGAAACAAGTTATGTTGCCTAGTATGATAGTTATGAATTTCTGAATTCCTGGTTAATATAAAGTTTGACTTTATTAATTTTTTAACAATGGAATGAGAAATTTTCAAACTATCCATCAAGAAATGTTCCTCCAAAGAAAATGTGCCCGTTATTGAATAAAGTTCATTTGTTGGAGTATCATATGGGTGACGATGTACTACTTTCAAAGATTTTCTGTATAAAGCAGATATTTTTTTGAAGTTGTTCTCTGAACATGAACCCCATATATTTACCTATGAGATATTTGATCCGACTGAGAATATGTGAGTAAAGAAACATATTGGCTATTTTATAATTTAATTTAGGACTAATCTCATTTTCTCCGTGTCAGTCTATGTTTGAATATTGTTTCTATAAAAGTTGCATATGAATTTGGAATAACTTCTATAGTGAAATGAAAAAATAACGATAATCAACAATTTGAAAATGGGACAAATAAGTAAGTACTTATGATACAACACTTCTTTTTCTTTTTTATTTTTCATGAATTATTAGTTACCTCTCAGTCCAGTTTTTTATGAATAATAACAATAGGGAGGAGCAATTAATAAGTGAATCTGTAACTCTACAGGATTCATGGGTTTGACGGCTTATTGACAGCCGTGAGAATAAAGGTCACTTTCCATAGTAGAGAGTGCGGTATGTGTCACTTTCCTGTGTGGTCGTAGGAACAAGTGTTTTTTTGTATTTCAAGCGATGCGAAAGTACGATAACAGCGGTGTAAAATAATGAGAAAGGATAATATATTTCTAGAATCGTGTTTCATTGTTGTAAAGATGAATTAAACGTAAGTGGCCTATATTTATATTGAGCTCCGTGAGAATTAGACAGAAGTGTATTATCTATTTGGCAGTGGAAAATTTGGTTGTACACTATAACCATACCTAATTAACACACATCAAATCAAGATTTTATCAATCCACCAATGGTGACGCCTTGTGTAAGTTTGAAATTCCCTCCCTAATTCTTTGATTTTGATATCATATTTAGAGTTGGGAATTAATTGAATGAGAAAACTACGTACCTTTTAATTAGAATATAATGAAGATTCGAAAAAAATATTTGAGACAAATTTATAATTTATGCATATTTCCTATTCCAGTAAACATTGTCTTTTCAAAAAGAATGCGTTTGAACGTGAATATAGAAAAGTAAACTGATGGCGTCATTATAACAGTGTTTCGGTAGAAATGAAGTATTAAGCTATACAACAAATATTAGTCCAGTCATTATAGTAAGTTCACCTCGGAATTCGAGATACCCAGCTGTAAGTCTGTAAATACTTGTATATTGACACCCTGAAAGTTGTCTCAAAACCTACATATGGTAGGGTGTAAGCAACTATTAAATTTCAAGGTCAAAGGTCACAAAATCGTTTTTTTGCGCTTTTTTTGGAAATATCTAATTTCCTACGGGTTTTTTGCTATTTGTATTTATTATCAATATTGTAGAATACAAAATTCTCTACAAATTTTGTTTGAAAAAATTTTTTATACGATGAACCGTTTTCGAGATACGAGGGCGGAGAGCGCGCGGTCACAGCACTACTTCAGGTCAACCGGTGCCTCCGGTCGAAAACGCGCCATATATATAGTTGATGGACTATCGATAAATCAATGATTATAAATATTTGTCAATTTTTATTAACTATTATATTATATTTTATCATTTTTTTCCTAACCTATCCACTTTTATTCAGTATTAATTTATTTAACAACACTTACCTGCCCATGTAATTGCAGAATTGTTAATGAAAATATAGGAATTATATTTAAATTTTAAGCTAATTAATATTAATAACTTCTTACATGATGAAAAAAAAAATTTTCAAATTCTACAGGTCTGGAATATCTCGTGAGAACTAACGTGGAGCTTCAATCTGTTCTCGTTAGCAAAAACCATTTGGAGTTAGATCTTAATTATATATGTCACAGAAGAAACTTGCTACTACATTGTGCATACTTCATTAGATTCATTATATCATTCCTATATGTGTTTAGAGGTGTGACGCTCACTATATATATGGCCTAATATTTCCATGGAAATAATAAAATGAACAAAGGGTATTTCATTTGATGATAAATTACCCTTTTCTACCCATAAATGTGCTGGTGGAACAGTATTTGATAACGGCAATGGACGAGTATGAATTAAAATTTTCAGAGATGTTTGAGCAGTTATGGTTTGTTTATGGTCGGATCAACTATGTCAGGATTCGGGTTAGAAAGTAGTGACATAGACATGTGCCTGCTTACAAAACCATGTACGAATGACCCCAGGCAGGATGCCCTGCAACACTTGGAGTCGATAAAGAATCTTCTCTTGAAAAACGGTAAGTACGGTTCAATTCTTCAGTTGAGTGATTTTCATAAAATTTTATGTATATCCCAGTTCCGATGTTCCGAATGTGATTTGGTTTGATTGTGGGCAGGGTGCCTTTTATCAGTTGTTCAGGTAAAGCAAGATCGTTTTTCTCGAAATTTGAAAATTTTTCGTTGGGTTGGACTATCTCAGAACCGCTCCCCAAGGATCGTTAAATTTTTGGTATCATCATACTGTTTGGGCATGACAAGAGCTTGAGTAATAAAATTGAAGCGCCTCACGCCACTCTCAGACTTTGCTGGAGAAATGTGTTAGAGCTGCTCTTTGTTATACAAAAGTATCGGGGTAGATTAGGAATCAACCCTTCTAGACATGTATGGATTCCAATATTAATTCTTGATATTTTCCTATTGTGCTAACAACCCAAAAAACTACGAATAAAATCGGCGATATATTTTTTATACCTGGACGAGAGAGTTAGGTTATTTCCGGTTGGGGTATCCATTCACTGCTAGAGCCTTTTGAAAAAATAAAACTGAATAAAATGGTCGTACTCAAGTATTTTGAGCGGCTGAACACGAATCTGAAATATAAACAAGGCAAATTTTTGTCGTTCAGATGTTATGACCCTACAGAGTTAGGAAAAATATTTTCTGACCAATGAATCGTATCGAGTATTTCGGAAAAGTGTTGAAGATGGGATGGGGTTTGAATGGCATCTAATCAATAAAAATGTGTGTTCAGATCGTTTTTTGGTGAGAAAAAACTGATAAATGCTCTATTTCCAAAATCCACAAACTACAGAAACAAGGTAAATAGGAAACAGCATAATTGTATATACCTACTGAAAACTATTACACCAAATTCCTGTAGAGGTTGTTGACCTCAACTATACAACAAAATTGGATAAATTAGAGATAACGTCATTCTGGTCTTCTTCTTTGGTCTGCTCTTGTCAAGCCCGACATTAGGACACTAAAATTGACCGATCCTAATAATTCTCAATTTGCCCTAACTGAAATATTAAATTTAACAATTCAAGTCGCAACTCTTCATTGGCTGAAGTAAATTACATTACCTTACTAGTTCAGAAAATAAAGCTAAAAACAATGTTAAAACCTCGCAATTTTTTCGTCCACCGATTTGTACAAAAATTAGGGATTAGGCTTATTACACCCTCTAGTTCATTTTCTTTATTTTGCCGTTGTACGCTTTTTGTTTTTTAGGGGTGAAAACTACCCCTGATTGTCAAAAATTATAAAATAACATCAAAAACCTAAATATGGGTAAAAATATTTAAATAATGATTGTTTCATGCTTTGGGATACAATTTCATAATCTTTCAACCTAACCTTGAAAACATTGAAATTTTTATAATATGTCTTCGAACTTTAGAATACACTGGTGAGAAATCAACGAAATATACACTCACACACGCGAGCAGATTTTTCTTCTTCTCTGTCTTCCAATATGAATGGAAAGTGTGAAACATATTACGTACAACGGCCGAATATACCGGTTATGTAGATTACTACGCTCCGAAGCGGGAAATTCAAATTTTTCAAAAAAAAAATGATCGGGTTTTTAAGCATAGCTCCTTCATTTTAGGTGATACAGAATTTCTTTCAGAACGATTTTGTAGAGCTTTTCAAGAGCCATAAGCCTATGTGAATAAAATTACTTGAGATCCATTAATATTTTAATGGGGAGAGTTTAAAGCGCTTGACTAATGTGTTGTTCGATCGTAAATGTAGGTGTTAAACGGCTATATCTCGCCGAATATTCTTTTGATAAAAAATCTACACATAGGGATATTTTTGTCATTGAAAAAGCTACAATTTATTACTGTATCGTTTTTTTCGTATCTTTAGTATTTTGAGAGATATAAGAAAAGGGTTAAAAACACGAAATTGAAAAAAATAGTTTTCTCTTTAAACTCCAATTTTTTTAAATTAGGCATTTTAAATTGGTTGAACTTCGTGGGTGTATCATCAGTACATATATAAAGAGAATCACAGAAGGGTGGCGATCAATTTTATTTAGGGAGTACTTTGGAGGTTGTTTTCACAGATTTTTTCTGAGAAAAAAAAGGTTACCGATCTTATTTTGATCATAAGTCGGTCAATTTTCATGCTAGGAAGACATTTCCTCATTTGTTTGAAAGCTCTAATTGAATACTTTAAAAAAGATTCTATGAGCTTTCTTTGAAAAATGCAAATTTTTCTCGTTATTTCGTTTTGATTCTTCCAATTTAGCATTTGACGAAAAAAGCTAAGCATTAATTTGCTGTATCTCAGTTCGTATATGTCGTAGGGAAAAGACATTTTTATTTTGTTTGAAAGCTCTAATTGAATACTTTAAAAAAGATTCTATGAGCTTTCTTCGAAAAATGCAAATTTTCCTCGTTATTTCGTTTTGAATCTTCCAATTTAACATTTGACGAAAAAAGCTAAGCATTAATTTGCGGTATCTCAGTTCGTATATGTCGTAGGGAAATTATCAAGAAAGCATTGTTTTTGTTTTTTCAAAAGCTACAATTTGCCTCTCCACACTTTTAAATAAAATGCATAGTTTTAGAGTTATTTGCAATAAACCATTTGAAAAAGTAGATTTTTTTCGTCAAAAAACTGTTACTTTCAACCTCGAATATCTCAAAAAATATTACTTATACGAAAAAAACGTATGGAACATTTTTTTCTTAAAATTACTTTTTCCACCGATTCCTACAGTTGAAATGTAATAAAAAATGTCCACCCCCGTAATGGGGTGACAACCACCCCCAAGGCTCCAGCGTACAGCGTCATGATATAGAAAATGATCCTTGAACTATTCCCTACCTTCTGTGAAAATTTCAGGTAAATCCATGGTGGACGAAAAAATTGCGAGCCAAAATGCTTTATTTCCTGAACTATACGTTTACTTCCTCAACTCAACATCTTGTAATTGTCGATTTCATATCATGGAATTTTCGTTCGAGATATACTTACTGTGTTGGTTTTTCAGAACTGACTGACGTTGATCCAGAGCTGATTTTCGCCAAAGTACCAATACTCAAATTCAAAGACAGACAGACAGGATTCGAAATAGATCTGAATTGCAACAATTCGGTTGGAATTCGAAATACTCATCTCCTACATTGTTACGCCAGATTAGATTGGAGAGTACGTCCTTTAGTAATCATGGTGAAACTTTGGGCACAAGCTAACAATATAAATGACGCGAAAAACATGACTGTTTCCAGTTACTCCTGGGCGTTAATGGTTATACATTATCTGCAATGTAAGTTTCTTACGAATGATGTGAGAGTGTTTCATTCATTCATCTGTAAACCTGGCGTGCTTTTCATGGTTTCTATTCTTCTAGTGGACTTTCCATTCTGTTTACATGAATCATATATTTGTCGATAACTAATATACACTACAATATAATTTCACTGTGTGACGGTTGAAAAAATATTTAAAATTACATTTCATTTGTCATTTCAACAATGTGAAAATTGAAACAATCTCATTTTAACAATGTATATGCCATAATAACATAATATAGTCATAGTCATCAAATGTTTGAATGTTGTTTTTAAAAAAAGGCATGGAACCTGTACCTTTTAATTCAGACGTTCCATCATTGAATGCGTGACCCCTTGAAAAAGGGCATAATTTTGAGAATCATTTCTCTTTACTGGTGGATAGCAAATTTCTTGATGACTAGAGGCAGCAGTCAACGTTGCTCTTTCATGCAAACTCCTGAATACACAAATTTTAAATCTCAAAATTATTAACAAGTATTATCATTTGCAGGCGGAGTAACTCCACCCGTCCTTCCATGTCTCCACGGCTTAATGCCAGACAAGTTCTCCGCCAACGAAACCCATTCCATGGATGTCCAAGAGGAAATAGCCAGCATCAGAGACTTCAAATCGGACAATATAATGACCATAGGGGAACTTTTGACGGGCTTTTTCCAGTATTATTCCTTGTTCAACTTCAATCAATTCGCCATATCTGTTCGAACTGGCTCTAGTCTTCCAATTGACGAGTGCCGATTCACGAAAGTACCCAAAAACGATCCCCACCAGTGGAAGTACTTGTGCATCGAAGAACCTTTCGATTTAACAAACACGGCACGATCGGTTTTCGACCTGGAAAGTTTCAAACTCATAAAGAACATCATCACTTTGTCTTACGAGGAACTGGCGACTTCGAAGATGTTGAATAACATTTTGCCGGTCGGTTTGAAGCACGAGATTAGATGATGTAATGATAACAGCTTTGGGGAAAACGTCTACCTATAAGTTACAAATTATTACATTCCAGAGAACATTTTTTTGAACATATATTATCGATGGAGACATGTTTTTTATACACAATTTATTAGATGGTATATATTATTAATGATATTTTGAATCTATTCCAGTCTAGGGGAAGGAATAAGTTTTGCGCCACGGATTGCGAAGCTTGCTGTATTTGTGTTTGTTCTTTTTGTGTATTAAAATGGACCATGGCAGGTTTTGGGCAACACTGGGACAGCTAATCGTATTCTTTGGAATACTTCTTGGACAAACCTCTGATTGTGCTGTTATCAGTTTTCAGTACTCTTTATAATTAGGTTTACACTGCCGGAAATGTTCATAAACACCTGTGGATACATTATCAAAACAAAAGTGTTGTTTCGGAAATCTTTATTTTTTGAAAAGTTTTCATTAAATTGTTCCTGACAATTTTCATGAAATTCTTAAAATATTGCCTTTATTGATAATTATACTCGCAAAATTTCTCCAGAATTTTGGTAATAAAAAACCGTCGTACTATAATGATGCTCATGTTTGATTTTCTTCGATAACGCATTTTCCATATATAAAGGTATGATAAGTTTTTTCTCGGAAATTTCCAAGTGACGATTTTGAGATACGATATTTTCTTTACAACCCCAAAGAAATTCATCGAGTCTCGTGTTGCCTAATCGAAAGACAATTATAGTGTTCTTTATGGTCTGATATTTATTTTAATATGTATTTATAAACGAAAAAAAAATTAATAAACCAGAAAACGTCTGTGTCGAAACATTTATAAAAACTCGGCTCGGACAAAAAAACAGTATTAGGTAATTATATTTCTTTGTGAACGTCAACTTTTTTTCTTTCTTGTAAGAGCGCTACGCTTACATTTTGCGGGCACCTAGCTTGCGAAAAATTGCAAAAGATACATATCAATCAACGGGTGTGACCTCCCATATTACATTTAAGCAACGATTAAAAAGATATATGTATATTTATATTAAGGTTATTTGTTTTTGTTAACTGTTGAGATTGTATTTATATCGTTGCTTGTTTTTTCAGTAGCATAATTTCTTGATGTTTCCAAATGTATTGGTGTAAATATTCAACTACCCTCTACTATTAGCATATACAAACTTGTTGAAATAATTTACTCCTCACCAAAAATAGAAAAAATCAATATTACATTCTGAAAAAGCTACATAGACATTTTCATTATATACCAAAAATGATATAGTGGAGAGGGTACTTGAGAGAAGATATATCACTTCTAATTTGATATATATTTGATCTCTGAGTGGTGATGGGGTAGTACATGCTGCTTCAAGGCCATGATTTGTAAGATTCCTGTTACAGAGTGGTAATTAGATGCGAAAAATTAAAACCTACTCTAAAATCTTAGTCACAATGTGCCAAAACTCATTTGTAAAGGGAGCAACTGTGTCTTTGTGATCAAACCATAAATATTATTTTTGAGCTTTAGAAAAATTCAATACAACGATGCCTTAAAGATTTTCGACAATTCTGCTTCGAATATTACAGTTTCTATTTACAAAAAGTATTCTGTAAGCTCAAAAATAATTTTGAAATCCAATCGGCAGATTATCATTTATCTATAAACCATGGAATCTACGAATATTGAGTTCTGCACTTTGTTGAATACTAGAAAATGTTACAAAAATATCAATTCCTCTAGTTTTTCGCCAGACTTTTTGATTTCTTAATGACTGTCATTACAAGTCATTTTTTTGTGATATCTTAATGACTATTGAAGTGTAGTGGTACATTACGAGGACGTTGTCCAGAACTCAGTATTCGATACTTTTTTGTTGTTATAAATTCTTGGATTGGAAGACTCTGTAACTCTGTAGTTCTAATTCTAAATCTACTATAAATTTATTAGACAATATTAAGTCGGATACAATAATTGTAAACAATAATATTTGTGTAAAACTTAAAATATATCACTTGTAACTCTTTTCGTTGTATAGTCTGGTGATATTTTTTTTTTCAATACTACTGTCAATGGCAGCAGTATTGAAAAGAATACGGTAACAAGTATTTCTATTTGAGGATAGGGTAAGGCAAGAATGATACTTTTTGTAAAGCTTGAGGAGTTTATTTTTGTTCAACTCCTTCGGCTAGATTAAGAGATTGTATCAATTTATTCAATAAAGAAGACAAAACTAGGAAAAGTTTTCTGTACCCATTGCCCTGCTCAGAAAGTGACATTTCAAATGTACTGACTAGACTTCTCAACTGATTAAAATCAAACATCCAAAACTCTTTACTAAAAACTGCAGTGTCGATGAAACGCAATTTTATATACCACCTCCTTGGAACAATCTTTCAGATGTGGGATATTCCACAACAAATGTACGAGAAAGCTCACAGTGGTCTCCAGAATTGTAGAACTCGAAAAATTCTTTCGCCGGGTCGTGAACGAGCAGCATTTCATGGGCGTTTTTTTTATTATATTCAGTGGCGGCGTTAGGGGATTTATTTCGATTTCGTAACATTACGGCCCGATCAAAGAATGCCTCGTTATCCCCGCTGTGACGTTCGAGTCTTTCTTAGGTGAACGACCTTCATGGGCTAATTGGGTTTGTTTTTGGAATACCTTGTTCATGGGTAGATGGCGCAATGACTTCTTGTCAAATACCCATAAACCGGTCTGCAAGTGTGTCCGTCCCTATAATTGAAAATCAATAACTTCATTTGTATCGCCAAAAGCAAATCTGTGAAGAAACCTGCACTGGCACCGGTCGGATATAATTCAATGCCCTTCGTGGTACTAGCAAGGGGAGTAGTTGTTTTATGACAGGTGCCAGCCAAAACCTACTGTGTAGGTAGATTTGAGACTAGCCTGAAAAAATTTTTCAAAAGATGATTTCACCTTCATTTTTGCTTTAGGGCTACGCCAAATCCTGTACACGTCATTTATTCTCTTCACTATCCTATGGGGTCCTTCCAAAGATGATGTTAATTTGAAAGAAATTTTTTTTTACGAGGGTTATATCGAGCCTTCGCATCCTGTCACTGGTTACCTTCAATTTTCCTCGCAATCTCGAGAATCCTTGTCAAACAACTATCTCGCAATTCGTCTGCATAATACTGCACATCTTTCTCTCCAACACTTGCTGATCCGAACACCAAGTCACATGGCAAACGAAGATCTCTCCTAAAGATGATACTGGTTGGAGTGAGTTTTGTAGAATCATGTACAGCTGCTCTGTAGTCCATCAAGAATATTTGAAGATGTCGATCCGAGTCTTTTTGATGCTCTACTACTTTGGTTAGATGTTCTTCCAGATGCAGTCCTGTTGAACCTTTCAACTATGCCATTACTCTGGGTGGAGGGCAGTTGTTCTGGTCTGGTCAATTTCTCATCAATTTACAAACTCTCCTGAATAAGTTCAATTCAAAATTTCTTCCTTGATCGCAATGTAGCCTCATTGGCACTCAAAACCTTGCAAATATGTTTTCCACCAGGCAAGGCATAAGCTACAACCCATTTAGGTACTGAAGTAATCTATGGCAACGAAGATGTATTTGTTTCCATAATTCGTATACTCACTGTCGATTACAAGGTATGTTTTGCTGACCAGTTAAAGATACTATTCATGTCATTCATTTCCTTATTAGCAGTGATATATATTATTCCTCGGGCTTGGAATACTAGTACAGCTGAGTACCATCAACTAATTTTCCCATACCTGTTGTATAGAGTAAATAAAGTAGGACCCAGGATGGATACCTGAGGTACACCAGATCATCATTGTATACTAATCTTTGCTTTGCTAATTATAGGGACGCACTGGCATTGTTTGAAAGTTCAAATGATTTTAAAATAGACAATAATAATAGTTTGTGATTGACAGTATCAAATGCCACTGAGAAATCCAAAAAAATAAGGGCCGTAGTCATACCATTACCACTGTCTCGGATAATATCGGCGGTGATAGTCAACAGAGCTGTTGACAGTTGGGCAGAGTTCGAAAACCCGATTGAAGAATAGGAAAAATACTGTGCGAGGATGTGAAGTCGCGCAGTGGTTCATCAACTATTCTCTCTAAAACTCTTATGCTAATAGGCCAAAGATATATATTATGGTAGTATTTCCGTTAGTTTCGTAATTCATTGAAATTTGGGATAACCCAATAACCTCATAGTAAGCGGCACATTTTGACCTACAAATGATTTTTAAATGGAACATTCTGTATATTATTCAATTTCTGAAATCTGTATAATTTTCTGAACCACATAAGTGACAGTTCAAATGTCAAAATTTTTGCTAATTTAATTTGATGATTGTTCCGATTTATTCCAATCGACCAGTCTGATGCTAGAAAAATCGAAATCCCGGCAAAACTAATAAACTGCGTTTTTATGAGCGAATAAAGTACATTATCAACGATTTTGGGGTGAAACTCATTTTTTTTAAAATGGAACCATATTGGTATCGTTATACCATTTATTATTACTAGTAATAAGGAATTTATAATAATAAAATGTGCGTAATATACAATTGAAATTACAGAGAAAAGAAAATACAATTATTTATTGAAAATTTACCGTTTAGAAGTTACTAAGGAGGCTCTGAAAAGAATTCCTTCAGATTGTCAAATATCTGTTGGCTAGTAATTTTCTTCAGGCGAATTGGGTTCGAATAGGAAATTACTCACCAAACGGTAAGCCGAATCTTGCACAAACATAATTACAAATATTTCAAATATCAATTGGATCTTGCACAAAAATATGCAGCCACAAATTTTTTGGGATTACATCTAGATTTACAAATATGGGATTATTCAACCGACAAAAGGTATTGGTCACAAGAAAATCAAAATTTAGTGCGCGAGGGTAACTTTCAAGTTTAGTGCGGTTCGGTTTCGATGTTTGGCTTAAAACACTCGCTCGTAGGCATTGGTCCAATAATATTTGAAGGATCTTTGACTAGAGCTAGTTACTTAGAATTTCTTTAAAATTAAATCGAGGACAGGACAACTGAATTCCCTGTTCATTCACGACAGGAGAAGATGAAGATTCTTCCTATAATTCTGCGATAGTAACTGATTACCTTCAACAGTCATTCGAAGAAAAATCAATTTCCAAGAATATGGTCCTGTGCAATGGCTTCAAGGTCACCTGATTTGATACCTATTGATCTCTTTGTTTAGAGCCATGCAAAAAACATTCTCTATGCAACCGCCTTTGATGCTCTTTGAGCCTTGTACCCATGGATCTTTTCGTGGTACCGATGTAAACCTTCCCACAGGTGCACGGAATGCGATAAACCCCTGCCGCTGACAGTGGGTCTCTTTTATCTTTAGCCGACCTGAGGCTTTGCTGGATCTTCTTGGTCGGCTTGAAAACTGTTTTAATGTTATATTTCCCCAAGAGTTTTCCAATCCTGTCAGTGACCCTCGGGATATATGGCAGATATGCATTCGCAACTACCTGAGAGTCCTCCCTGTTATGAACCGTGGGACTCTTCGGTTTCATGGCCCTGTTGATCTCAGATACACTGTACCCATTCGACCTCAAGGTCACTTGAAGATGTTCCAGTTCCTGCTCTAGATGTTCTGGTTCACAAATTCTTCGAGCACGTTCAGTTAGGGTAGATATGACTCCTCTCTTTTGACTGGGATCTCTTTTGACAAATCGGCGGTGGCGGAACACGCATTGAGTGAGGGCGACCACAAGATTCTGTTCGAAAATGCAACACTGATTGCCCCCAACCAGGGTTACCATAGCCGACTGGTGCGGGAGGCAATAGAGATCCAAAAACATGCGGACAATTTTAACAGAAAGGAAGAAGCGTTGACTCTAAACAGAATTTGGAATCCGATTCTGAAGAAAACAAGAATAACTAATGAAATCACAGCAGGTAGTGCGGCAACTAATAATGATGATTATTCCCCGAACCCGACAGAAGTAATTAACACTCCAGACTACCTGCATCAATATAAATACGCCTTGAGAAATCGAACTGTTTAGTCATCGGAGATGAATAAGCCTCTGAAGAAGCTGGCCACTCGCGCTAGCGAAACGTCAGGAAGAAATTCCGAAGAACGACGGCCTTCGAGCCCGAAGAGAAGTAGTTATACTAATAACCTCGGCCGCGAAAGCCTTAACCATTTTGTTTAGAACAAATAATCGAAATTTTTTTTAGCTGTAACTTTGATGGGTTTTTTTTGGCTTTTACTTTTCCGATTCAAAAAATAGAAATTACCACTTTTATGAAAGAAGTAAAATCAATGAATGCAATATTTTCCTAGTGAGTGAGATTTTTCTATAAATAGCTCTCTATTTCATTTTGTGTAGATATTACTATGTTTGCTCTCTATTTGATTCAATTTTCATATGCTTGGTATACAAACTGAGCAGGAAAAAGTAATTTGTATGTAACCCAGTGCCCGTCGTCGCTATATAGGCAGGGGAGTAGCTGTTTTAGACTTTTTCATCCTTCTTGTGAATGAATCGAATGTCTTTGAATGATATACACGTATCTATCAACAGAGAGTGTTTGTGAAGTTGTAATTTCTGTTATTCGATTCTGAAAAGATAAAAGCCAAAAAATAATTCATCAAACTTCATTTTATCCACAAAAATACCTACGTCCCTAAGTAATTTTGATTGTATTTATCGCACATTTTATAAGGTATTAATAAATTCCGTATAAATAGTACTAATAAATGATACCACGGTATCGATATGGTTCCATTTGAAAAAATATAAATTCAGCTCAAAATAAATTACAATGAGTGATGGATGCAGGACGCCACAAACCAGACTGACCGTTATTATCTGAAAAGTCATTAGCCAAGGATCCGACAACCGTAACTGACCTGACGGCTGATGGAACAAATCATGCTGGCTACAATTAAAGGCCGAAAAACTATTTAAAAACTGGCAAAGTATTTCAAACAACAGTTGCTAGTACCATGTAGGAGCAGTAACATTCTTGAAAATGCCAAGTGAGAAGTTGGTGAAACGTCGAAATCAATACCGATAAACCACAGATAATCTCCCAGAATAACAACTATATCACTCCACTTGTTGTTAACCATGCAGAATTTTTCTAAAATAATTTGATGATCATCGAAACGTGTACAAAACCGTGCACTTCAATATCGTATGGATAAATGAATCCATTTGTTCCTAGCGATAATTTCGAAATATGAATTCAGCACCTGTAAACGTTTTTTCTGTTTGTGATGGACAAGAATAGTTTCTTCTATTTTCATACAATCTCACATTAATGTCTTGAAAAAGGAGATAAAGATTTTCAAAAGCTCGAAAATTTAATGAAGAGTTTTACTATATCAACCCATCTCATTAAATGACTGCCACCCCAAGGTCAATTTTCATTTCATAAGGATTTTCCGAATTTAGACGGTTTGTTTACATATAATTTAATTCACCTTCAAGAATGCTTGGCAACAACTTGAAATCATATTATGACAATAAAACATTCATCTCTTAATGAAAACACATTTATTGCAATAGGTGAAGGACAATTTTATTTTCATTGTTATTAATTTTTTATTTCTGAGAAAAGTCTGATTTCATTATCTTTTTTTTTCTCTATTTATTCGATTCATCATTCATTTGTTTCTAATTTTCCCTTTTATAAACTTGTAAGTTTTTTGGGAAATAAACATCATTCAATTCATTTAATTTACTGATCACTTCACTTTCAGGAAAATAAGACTGCTGTTTAGATTTTTTTTTTGAAATTAAAATTAACTGAAATTCACTGCAGGGGGACAATTGGGAGCATATTCTACTTATAACTCAGTGAGTTATTTGTGACGATTGCAGAACTTTCCCAGAAATGGGGAATTTCTTTTCATCTCAAATGCAATATTGTGATGTCTACTTGCTGCTATTCTATTCAACCAAACTGCTTCATCTTCCAAACGTGGTTCTAGTCCAGTAATTTTACCCTGATATTTTTGTAAAATCCTATTAATATTGAAAAATGTCACACGAACTTCAGTGAAAGCAAAATTTCGGTTTGAAACTCCAAACTGACAGAATGAGATTCAACATTTCGAAATATGAATTCATATTATTCATTTTTTTGGAATTAGATGAAAAAAAATGTGGGTTTCTATCGCTAGATCTCTGTAAAGCCTTCGACACTGTTGATCATGAAATCTTGTTGACTAAGTTATTCGATATAGGTATCAGAGGTAATACATTTTTATGGTTACAAAATTATTTGAATGATAGGAAACAATTTGTATCTTTGGAAAACTATGAGAGTTCATTGGAGAACACTGTTTGTGGAGTCCCACAAGGATCCATACTAGGACCTCTACTGTTTCTTATATATATTAATTCAATTTCAGAATTGAACATCACTGGTATTATTTGCTGATGATACAACTTAAATATATTTCAATAAACATTTGCAAGTGATCTTTCTTGTTCATTGATAAAAAACCAATTTTATCACAATCGAAATTTTTATTGCTAGGACAACAAAAAATTAAAAGGTCATATAATATAAAATTTTTAGGTCTGAATATTGATGAAAATATTTCGTGGGATATTCATATTAATCTGATCCGAAAAAAAATATCACCAGTCATTGGAATTTTATACAAGATAAGGAGCTATATACGTTTGAAATATCTAAAATTAATTTATTTTTCACCAATTCATTCAAAATTACAGTATTTATTCAGCATATGGGGTACTGCGTCGAATACTATTCTGAAACCACTGAAGTCCTTACAGAGTAAAGCAATTAAATGTACATTTCATTTACCTTATTTGGAAACAACAAGGAATATTTATAAACCAAATCGTCTCCTCGACATCAATTCTATTTATAAACTGAAAATATGTACTATTTTGCATTCTATTGTGACCAATAAGAAACATTCTATTATGAAATTTTTTAAATCAAACAGTGTATATAACCACAAAACAAGGCAGTTCAATAATTTGTAAACAAAAAATCTCAAGACGGAATTTTCCCGACGGATTACCCACTGGAATAAAATGTTTTTCTCAAATGACCAAATTCAAATTTGCTATGAAGCGTTATTTGTTAGAATAATTTTTTTTTAATTTTTTTTTTTCATTTTCCCTATATATAAACTGTAGTTTCTTGGGAATAAATAACTGTTATTATTATTATTATTATTAACCAAATTTTCGACAGATAATCCATATCAAATTATAATCGTAATGAAACTTATTTATTCCATCTTTCTTGCAAGCCTTGAAAAAAAAAAAGACATTCTTTTTCGAATATTGTTGATTCATTTTATAGGCTGCATTTGATTCAATTACTTCACCACATACTTTACACCTAACGAAAGCACACTCTGTCTACTGGTCACTGGAGAAGTTTATTGGGGATAGTGGTAAGGGAAAAAATGTAAACAAATAATTTCATTTCATTTAATCGACTTGAAAATAATAATTTAGGGTTCCAGAATACCCTGGATACAGGAAGTCAAGTACACAGACAAGTTGAGTTGAAAACAAAAGCATTGAACTAACTGCTGTATTAAAAAAGCAATGGCCCGAAGGAATACATCCTAATTTGTGTATTGTGAATTTTAACCATAACCCTGAATATGCCAAAAATTAAAATAAAAAGTAAAAATAAAGGCTATACGTGTTTCATTGTTTCCGTATAATTTATGACTATACTGATTGAAGAATGCAGACAGACTTATTTCGTCAACGATCCTTTACTCGGACTCGCGCTAAAATAAGACGGTCGACGTTCGCAATAACAAAAAAGAAACTTATCATATTAAATTTAAAAAATAAAACTTACAATATTTGAAGAAAATAGGAATCGGTTAGTCACAGCGGTGTGAAAACGTCATCTACAGGAAGGACCGAGCGTTGTCATCTCTGGGATTCTGATTATTAACGCAAGTACACCACATCTCTTTGCGGCATTCATTGATCTCTCTCTTTTTTTGTATGTCATGTTTTGATTTCCGTAATCGACATCTCGTGACCTTGTTTGTTGCGTTACTGACAATTTGACGATCAGATCTCATTCACTTGCAAATTTTCAGAAGACCGCTCCCGCGATTCTAGTGTCATTCTTCTTCCGAACTCAATCAATAGGGCTGGGAGAACTGGGCGCTGCTAGGTTGGTAAAACGCAGACCTAGAAAAATATTTTCAATTTTATTTTTATTTATTTCAACTGACAGCTCCCAAACAGAATGGGGTTCTGGTATAAGGAAGTTAAAATACTAACAATGATAATTATAAACCTAATAATACATTAACAAATGTTGCTTGTACTTTGATGAACATCATTATTCTAGTAGTTTGTTTTTCAATTTTTTCGAAAAAATTTGTATGGATCTGGAAGATTTCATTTCTTCTGGTAATTCATTGAATACTGTTATTGAGCTTGAGATAGGATTGTTTCTACCCTTATTGGTGTGAATAATGTTTAGATGATAATTATTGAAAGTTCTAGTATCATAATTGTGTACAGTAGAATTTTTAAAGAACAAAATATTACTTTTCTGAAGTTTTTTCGTTGATTTGTATATATATTTGGCTTTTTCGAGTTTTATCAAACAGTTCAACGTCATGTTATTAGTCATTTTGTATAATTCCGACGATGGAATGTCCCATGGTTTTTTATGAATTACTTTGATTGCTTTGTTCATTAAACGATAAACTATATTTTTTTGTTTTAGATTGCAAGAAGACCAAATTGTGATTAGGTACCTTATACATGAAAGAATATATTATATGAATTATATAATAGAATTTGTACATATTTATTCAAGTAAGGCATTTTTTTGATTGCTCCTAGGAACGGAACAACCGTTTTTTTAATTTTATTTATATGTTTTTCAAAATTCAATTTATTATCGATGATCAGACCTAAATATTTATGATTTTGAACTTCTTTAATTAGCTTATTATTTATTTTTATATCAAGTTTCACATCATTCATATTTTTCTGTTTAAAAATTATATAAACCGTTTTTTCTGAATTAACTGTAAGATTGATGTTTTTTATCCACTCTTCTATCAATTCCATGTCATGTGTTACTTCCTGTTTTAAGTTGGTGATATTTTTTCCAGAGTGAAATATAGCAATATCATCTGCAAAAGAAAAGTGGTTTCCATATAAATTGAGTTTCTTTATACTGTCTACATATAATATAATTTATACGGGATAAACCCATTACAATGAAAAAATTTCACAGATATACAGATAAGTAACAATCTAAAAATGTATAAAGATATAAAATAAGTCGCTACGGAATGTTTCTGCAGCACTATATACAGCATAAAATACATTAGAATATAAGATTAAAATTGAAACTGGTTACCACCTAAATAAACAATATCCAACTCAAATCATTCAATGATTGTTCGAAACGACCACAAGAGACTCCATAAATGCTTATGTTTTTGCCATCCAATAACTTTAGGGTTCTTTCCGAGGGTGTATGTTTGCCATAATTTGTTTGTTGGAAGGGTATATGAAATAAATGGCTGTGTCTAAGATCTCTGTTCGGGACGTGAAAGTTTACAGATTCGTAATTCAGGACAAGTCATCAGTCCATTAAGCAGCTTGAATGCCTAGCCTCGATCTGCATGAATTCTTCCAGTTTGCAATAGTTTCAGACCCATTTCTTGCAATAAAACAAAAGAGTCATGGTTTTGTACTTGAAGACCCAACTTAACCTAACACAATCTGAACATATAAGAATTAATATTGAAGTCTAGAAGGGAAGATTCTTCACCTTCCCCGAAAAGTTGCTGTGTTCATTTAAAAACAGTTCCTTCTAAGTGGAACACGTTATATCAGTCAGCAACTTCTCAAAATGATACCAGGCAATCCAGTAATTTGAAAACTGCAAAAATTAGAACTGAATTCGGAAGAAAATCATTACATTCTCATGGAATTAACATTCAAATAGTTTGCCTCACAAGATTAGATCAACCAATTCCTTGACCAAATTCAAGAACGATCTGAAAAGATATATATTGAACAACCGACTCATTTTTTTATGCATTAATATTTTTTTCACATATATAATATTCTGATTTAATTATTGTACGTATTTGTTAACAATGTTAATAATATTATTCATGTATTTTTTTAAGTGTTCCTCTATAAACATTAACATGTTTCTTGGATCAATAAATACTAATCGTATTTGATAATTGAAATATTATGGAGATGGATATTAGATTGGACACTATTAACACCAAAAACAACGCAAAATGCTCTATTATAAAAGTAACTAGAGGGGAAAAAATCACTCAACAATAGCAGAAGTAACGATAAAAAACGTGAGAAGTGCAACTTGAAATGAAATGAACAAAAGTGAATGGAAAAAAATTTAATATTGAGTTTCTTGACACTCCCAAACGCAACCAAATGTCAGACACTTCAAAACAAACTATTACACTTGTCTGCAAGGGGTTAGCTTTCTATAAGGAAGCCTGCCTACACAAATTTGGTGCACTAATGATTCTATTGGTGAATGCAAGATGAATAAAAACCCTGGTGTGTTGACTAATACCTAATACATTGAGAGCAAATTTTCTCGACTTTTCGCTATCTTGATTTTGATCAATTTTAACTGAAGAGATGCCTTCGAGAGTTTGCCAGCAGAGGCGCACCTTACGTGATTTTAATTTAATCTGTGATACCATGATATCCGTCTGCTCGACGGCCATTCGATTATTTATAGATTTATAGGTTATGTTTATTTCATGGTCTCATGTTTTGCATGCAATTTCTTGCTTTCCCGCGAAATGCTAGAAATTATATAGTCATCACATTTTGACTGATTACTAAGTATTCCTTTTGATTTCAATTTGATGAAAAATAAATCAAAAACTCGGTGATTGTGATTTTAAATCTTCCGAAACAATAGTTGTGAGTGAAACCGGAAAGTATTGATATCTTATCTTTCTACTTTTTGAGGAACCAAAGATAGGCAAGTACTTTTTTCTTCAGTGTTAAAAAAATGCAATTTTAATGTGATTACTAGCCGATGATATGAGGGATAAGTAATACATACACGTTACACGAGCGTTTGATTTTGAGCTTTGTAAATTGGTTCATAATAAATCTAATTATCACTATAAAATCAAACAAATACAAGAACAGCAACGATAAACACTTAAAAAGAATATAAACAAGAAAAACGTGAAATGAAACAAGAACTAGATATAAGATTTTGAATATTAAAGGAACTTTCAAATGCATTCAAATTCAAATCGAACTGTCAAACATTTCAAAAAAATTGATAACTTTTTATTAGACGAACTTGACCTTACGTATTTTGTATACTGATGATTCTATTGGTGAACGAAAGATCCCGCAAGAATTTATCCAATGAGACCGCCGGTATCGTAAATCACTCGTAAGCTGCCGCCCCAATGAAAATGTATCCTTAGAAAGTCCCATTTGTATCACCACCTCAACACCACCTACCGTCAAAAAATGTAAGTTTTTCTTCGATTTCTCAGGTCGAGAGGAATTGGCTAAACAAAAGCATATCGGTCAACGCACCAGGGTTTTTATTCATCTTGGGTGAATGAAAGATCCCGCCAGAGTTTAGCTAATGAGCGTCGGTATCGAAACTCACTCGTGAGCTGTCGCTTCATTGGAATTGCAGCTTTGAAAAATCGCATTTGCATCATCACCTACCGTAAAAAAGTGTAAGCTCTTACTTCGATTTTTCAGGTCGAGAGGAACTGACTAAAAAAAGAATATCAGTCAATGCAGTAGGGCTTTAATGCATCTTGGTAGACTAGCTCCAACTCTCAACATAACGTGATCAAACCCCATTTTTTAATTCTATACACGCTCCAAATCAATGCGCTGCTCACCTATCTCCCTGGTATGTCGAGTCCTGCGACAACAAACCGTCCATTTGCGATTGGTACTCGGCCATGTAGGGGTCCTGGCTGAGTTCAGCCTGCGACAGTCCCGGTTGGCTCAGACTGAAGCCGGGCTGCGACAATCCGGGCTGAGACATTCCCTGCGTCAACTGGAGGCTCTGACTGAACGGCTGCGTGTGGTCTTGGCTCAGCCCTTTGCCCTTCTGTCTCTGAGGAGGTTTCCGATTGCGCGGGTTTTGCTGCTGGCGCGCTTGCAGAGCCTGCTGGTGTTGGTTGTAGAATCTACAGTGATAATTACAATAGAAACCTTCCTTTTCAAAACAGTTGAGATAAAAATGCAGAATGGAATTGCGTCAAATTATTTTTTGGTTGAAACTGTTATCAGCTGTGGTAACCCAAGAACACTGATATTTAGCGAAATAATTTCATAACAGTTTTCAAAAGTACGTTATTTGGCAAAGGCCCGACGCTGAGGACGGAGGGCTGTTGCCTTAAAGTAACGTGCTTAAGGAAGTTGTGATGAAATTGTAATGTTTCAATGGTAGAGGGATATGAATTGAATTGATGAAGTGTCAAGTGATAAATAAGGTGAAAATATCACATGGGTAGTTATCAGAGCAATGTTGGTTTAATTGTTTTGAGTGTTATTGAAAAAAAAAATGTAACATTAATAATTAAAGATACACCAAAAACAAGGATATCAACAGAACAGCTAAAATGAATTTGATGAGTACTGAAAAGCAATCCGAAGCATTGCATGGCAAAATATATAATACTCTTCCACAAGATTGGAAAAACTTTTTTTTTTTTTAATTTTAAATGTAGATTTTAATTATGTTTGTAAATATTTGAGTGACGTGTCTAAACGTTGTATGTGTGTTGTCTTTTCAACTTATGTACATGGTATTATGATGTTTATTGTTGTTTATTGAGTAACTGATCCCAAGAAGCTAATGCTTATACAGGGATGTACATATAGGAAAACATTAACAAGATACAAACACGGAATAAATGAAATCGTTATATCATAACATCAAAATGACGAGAAAGGAATTTTGTACACTTGGGAAATTCTATTCTATTGCCTCAAATATTTTTTTGATTTTGATTCGGATTTATTTATATTTTTTATAAAGTAATATTATAAGTAAGAACTCCTGAGTAAAGCAGAGATTTTCTACCAAAATTGGTTCTGATTTTAATCAAATCTGAAGCTACACCAAGATCAGTATGGCAAACCATCAACAGAGCCTTATATAGTGAGAAAGGAAAACAGGAGACACTATAAAACTAATAATCAATGATGGAAAGAAGCTAGAAGATTCTGTCAAAACTTGCAAAAATATGAAGACCATTGAGTTCTTATCTTAACTTACACATATTACACAAACTATAGCCTACAAACAACCAGCCAGGGACCCGTTGTTATGGAAATCAAAATCTACAAACGCATCCCCCTTTCACTTAAATTGCTAACAATCAAATCATTCAAAAATAAGTTCAAAGAGCTTCTCATTCTGAACCCCTTCCACAAAGTGTGTGAATATTTCAATTTTTAGTAATAATAATAATAACATTTGATAATAATAATAATCTCAAGGAACTACAAAGTTTATAACAGGGATAAAAAATCAATCGTAATCAACTAAACTATTTGGTACCGAGTAAAACAGTGTACAACACCAATTGATAATTATATTATGTTAGAATAACAATGAAAGTTGTATAAATGAAGAGAATAAATGAAAGCCGCTATCAAAAAATTGTAATTATGTATGGAGATCAGAATTTCAACTAGAGAACAAACATTTTTTCAATTCGGATTTGAATTTTATTTTCGGAGTTAATTTCAGTCTTTCTGGAAAATTATTGTAGATTTTAACACCAAAATGATATATTGATTTCTCTCCAAATTTAGAACGATAAGGTTCAACAATTAATTGTTTGGTTTGTCTCGTATTATGATCATGAATTGTATTAATTTCACTAAAATTCATAGTTGAATGTTTAATTTTTTTCTAACTGAATGTATAAAACAACAAATTTTTAATTGAAAAGCAGATTGAATATTCCATGCGGTTTATATAAATTTGAGGTTGGTTCAAGATATGTAATTTGAATATACATTTTATAATTTTATTTTGTAGTCTTTCGAGAGGATTCAATATCAATCTATTGGCTGTTCCCCAAATTGAAATCAACTGTAAATTCGAGTAAACGACATACATCAATTATTTTGATTTTGTGATGTTACTTTACAGACTCTACTTGAGTATCCGAACTGTTTTTATCTTCTACTCAATGGCGTAGTACTACAACTTGTGACTCATCCTATGTTAGTATCTGACTTCATTGGAATAATAAATATATTATATTATATATTATTATTACCTCGGCGGAATGTGCGCCATATTCATGAACATCCCCACGGGCACGGGCAGATTCATGCCGGCCTGCGCCCGCTCCGGCGAAATGTAGCTGATCGGGTCGTGCGTGCGCCCGAACATGTCCAACGGCATGCCGCCGCCGACGCCGCCGCCCCCGCGCGCCGTCGGGAAGTTGAACTGGCCGCCGCCGCCGCCGTTCATCGGCTGCCCGGTGCGGTCGTACACGGAGCCGGGCACCATCGCCTCGCGAGCGTCGAACATCGAGGTGGTCATGAAGTGCGAGCCGGGGTTCTCGGCGTTTATCAACTTTTTCGGCTTCGCGAACTGGATCAGCGACTCTTTGAGGTTGTTGAGCGGCCCTTCGCACAGCACTTTCTGCTCCTTGTAGAAGGAGAGCAGGTGGTTCCACAACGGCTGTTTGGATAACACTTTCGGGTTGCCTGCGGAAAAAATAACAACTTGCTTTAGGATTTCCCGTAACCGGATCGCTTTCGCAGAAGATATCAGTGACGTTACTAATCAAAGTTATAGTTTGTGAGACGGCAACAGATCCTGTAACACTCCCGTCGATAATGCAAACGTTCATTATAATTACATTAGCATTACATTTTGCATTTTGTTCATGCAACACGAAATACACTGTAAATTTGTTACAGTAAAAATGGCATTAAAACTGACATTTTTAAATGGTTGTCAAGAGTACTGAAAGATGATGATTACAAAGTAGTGTCCCAGTATAACTAAGATGTCTAGAAGGATGGTGTACTGAGTTATACCTGGGCATGTTTGGGGTATACTTGGCGACATATGCCTACTATGATAATAAGCATCATGGCTTTTCAACATCAAATCAGTTCAGATGGCGTTTGCAATGAAAAGAGTTACAAATTTCCTAGGAAATGTATAAACGGCCGACTGACGGCTGGCTATACTTTTACTTTTGGACGCTGAATGGTCAACAACCTAAGAGTATGACATTAGATTTTGCTCATTTTGTTGACTGCTCGAATCAAAGAATATAGTATGTCGATCGATCAGTTGACTATGCACTTCCAATTAGCGTCAACTAGCGATGAAATTGAGAAACACACCACGATACGTAAAAATGACACTAATGACAGAAACGTGTCGCCATAAAATTCTAAACAATATCGCATCGGTCCCAGCACCATCCTTCTAGACATCTTAAGTATACCATAGCCATACAGTAGAGACAGTTGAATGTCAATCCATTGTTGTCAAAGGGACAAATTTCTATGACCTTCATTCTGTGCACGGGGTGTGTAATGTCATGTTGTGTCGGTAAATTTACATTTATGTGATAATGAACAGAAATCACTAAGTCATTTTGCATGTTAAAATGATTATTTTGTATACAATAACATTTGAAATTAATGTGAAATTTCTCAAGTACTTTTTTTTTGAATTGATAACTTTTATTTCCCAAGAAACTACAATGTTTATAGAAGGGAAAAATATTAACTCTAAGAATATTATACATTAAAGAAAAAAATATGGAAATAAAAAAATAAATTATCTATTTCATTAAATGTTTTTTTTATTAAGTTGGCTTTGAAACGGAGTTTTCCATATTTCTTTATTGCATCTGGTAAACTATTATAAAAAATGATTCCTGTGAGATAAATTGACTGTCGTCCTATGTTAGATTTGAATTTCATCGTTGATAAATTTTTGGAAGATCTTTTTATAATGCCAAAAATATACACAAGTTGTTTACAAACACACAGAATGTTAAAATCACATTGATTGATAACACATCGAGATGTAAAACTGCAGAAGTTGGTGTTCTGTAGAGAGTGTCTCTACTGTATGGGTATGGCTTACTGTGGTCCCGTGTTAAAAATATTTTTAACACTTGTGTTATTTTGTATACAATAACATTTGAAATAAATGTGAAATTTCTCAAGTACCTTTTATAATGCCAAAAATATACACAATTTGTTTAGAAACACAGAATTTTAAAATCATTGATAACACATCGAGATGTAAAACTGCAGAAGTTGGTGTTCTGTGGAGAGTGTCTCTACTGTATGGCTATTGTTTACTGTGGTACCGTGTTAAAAATATTTTTAACACTAGTGTTAAAAGTATTTTTAAAACGATTTTTTTTCGACCAAATAGCAATAAACAAAACCTAGTTATTCAATTTTCGAGGAAGTTTAATTATGAACAACAGATATAGATACAATTAAGTTCTGAAAGAATGTAGGCTTTCACGGCCGGTGTTGTAATATCGCAAGGTTTTCGGGCTTGAGGGCCGTGTATTGGAATTTTTAATTGGAATTTTTAATTCCGAATTAAAAATTCCAATACACGGCCCTCAAGCCCGAAAACCTTGCGATATTACAATTAAGTTCTGTTACAAATGTATAATATGACGAGTTTTTGGTTTTTTGGGCCTATTTTTCCGCTTTAAGAAAGCTATTACCTTGAAATATTTGCACGTATTAACACTTTTTTCAATGAGCGCAGTCGACTTTATCATTGAAAACTTGATTCACAATGTTGACGAGTTCCATATTTTTTAATTCTCTTCTAGATAGGCTAAGGAGATGGTTTTGCTGAAATTTCCTACGACTTTTTCAAGTCTACACCAGCTAAGAAAATTAGAATATGGGATGTCGTACTGGTGTGCCGATTTTTTCAAAAATTTATCAAAAATAGCTATTTTGAAACATCATGTCAAATGACGGAATGAACCAATACGGCGGCATCTGCCCACTAGAATCTTTCGTTTGTTTTTTTTTTCATAAGAGTGTGATTTCCATGGAAAAACTGGTATTTCCCCCCCAGACATCATGTGATCTGGAATGACTAGTTAACCGAAACTATGATCCGAATATCACAATTGACAGCTGACAGCAGCGGTTACCTTTGGACCACTAACTATGATTTTGGTTACTCTCGGACATATTGGCAATTTTAAGTGATATCATTAGTATCAAGATTGTCAATGCCATTTGCTCAACATTGACAATCGTGACATAACAAATCAGGATTGATAAGAGAAGGATGTTAAACCGGCCCAACATTTTTTTAAGATAGAATCTAGTTTATTCTCTGAATATTGGAACTTATTCCTCGTCAGCTACAAGAAAAAATTGTGGGAAAATGCATATCTTCTCTAGATCATCTCTCAATGAAGGCCCTGGCAGAAAACATTGATCTATTCCTCATATTCATTAGATATTTGAGTCTCAAGCAGCATCACTTACTTGACAGTGTCTCATTTCATCATTATTGTCATTATCTTTCTATATTCACATTGATATATCTCACAGAAATTACCTCTCAATGTTTTCTTTTATTCAGAACATGTTTCAATAGAATCGAAGTGAGAGAAAAATAGGAAAATTGTTGCTACGTTCGAGTTTAAGCCTGATCGAGCGGGCAGGGCATTCAGTGCATTAACGGGGCTTTCAATGCCATTGAAAACAACAGAACAGAACTCGCCCCGAGTTTCAAAAGAAATGCGATAAGGTTATTGAGTGCGCGCCCGGGTCATTTCGGGCGTCAACTCGAAACGCAGCTTGTATAGACTTAAGATCAATGAATGACTTGGTTCAAGTTTACAAGAAATATAAATAGGAATGATTGTATATTATCAAATAATCCAATGAAGCTCAAAAACGCTTCACATTTTTGCAATTATATGATAACTTTTATTTCCCAAGAAACTACTAAGTTTATAGAAGGGAAAAATATTACCTCTAAGAATATTTACATTAAAGGAAAAAAAATGGCAATAAAATCAGACTGTTTCATTGTAGAAAATGAAAAAAAATTTGGCAATAAAAAAATAAATAAAAAATTGCCAATTATCTATTTCATTAAATGTTTTTCAAGTTGGCTTTGAAACGGAGTTCTCCATACTTCTTCATTGCATCTGGTAATCTATTATAAAAAATTATTCCTGTGTGATAAATTCACTGTCATCCTATGTTAGATTTGAATTACATCGTTGATAAATTTTTGGAAGATCTGGTTGAATGACTCTGCTGATCACTATCAATTTTGAAGATAAGATTTGAATGTTTTAGTTTGTTTTTAACCAAATGTATGAAGGTACAAAGTTTGAGTGTATATAATGATGATATATCCAAAAGATTATTAGGTTTATATAAATTTTTTGTTGGTTCCTGATAATCAAGTTTATATATACATTTAATCAATTTATTTCGTGGGGTTGTCACAGGTTTTACTAGGGTTTTTGTTGCCGCTCCCCAAACTGGAATTAAATACTGAAGTTTGGAGTATACTAGAGAAAAATAAATGAGTTTCAGATATTTCATAGGTATAAAATTTCTCAATTTGAAAAGGATACCAATCATTGGAGATATTTGTTTTCTCAACATTCCTATATGTTTGGTCCACGTTAAATTTTCATCCACATGCAGTCCTAAAAATTTGACAGCAGAGGAATATTCAATTAATTCCATTTTTTAATTGAATGGGATCTTCTGATAGGAATGAATTTGATTTTTTACAAATATACATAGAAGACGACTTTTTGAAGTTCAATGTTAATTTGTGACTATTCAACCAGGATAATATTGTCTGAAGATCCATTATCATGTTAATTTGTATTTCTTGTTTATTTCCCCTATATATTATAGAGGTATTGTCTGCAAACATGTTAATTTTTCCATTCAATTTCAAATCAGAAAGAGAATTCACATATATGAGGAAAAGAACAGGTCCAAGAATAGATCCTTGAGGAACGCCACATATAACAGTTTTTGATGAACTGACTCCTTTCCCCATATAGACGAATTGCTCTCTATATGCAACGTGTAACATCACAACTGCACAAGTTGTCCCATCAAATTGGCGCTTGAGTAAATGTAAAATTGGATTATGAGTACATGCATAAATGTGAGGTGGTTTTTATCCCACCACAACAAAAACTTTATACGATCAACTCACCAACTATGATTATTCCGTATTTAGATCTGGTCAAAGCTACGTTCAATCTCCTGGGGTCGTTGAGGAAACCGATTCCTTGGTGCTCGTTAGAACGGACGCAAGACATTATAATGATGTCTTTCTCACGACCTTGGAAAGCATCAACGCTCGCTATTTCAATTTCCTGGTACAACTTACTATGCAGAGACCCTTGGTACTGCATATATTGAACGAGGTAGGCTCTTTGGCCCTCGTATGGAGTGATCACACCTATTTGCTCGGGTTTTACGCCAGATCTTAAAAATCTAAGAAAAAAAGCTTTTAGTACGGCGAACTCGTCGATAATCATAGAGAATGGTATTGGTTCAAACTTTCTCAGACTTATTATTTAACTTTATTGAAATTTTTCATTGAAATTTGGTGTATCAAAATGAATAAAATGAAATAAATCAAGATAATAAACCTTGATCAAAATTTATGAAATATTGTAGTATATCATTCAAAAATAAAACGTTGAACAAAAATTTTGAGTTGTTGATAAAATCAGGAGCAGGCAATAAAAATTAAAAAAAAAAAATAAATACTTTTTTACTAACATATACAAAATTTATACAACAGGAAAATCTATCTTAATATATATAAATCTCGTGTCACAATGTTTGACCTCAATGGACTCCTAAACCACTTAACCGATTATAATAAAATTCGCACACCATGTGCAGTTCGATCCAACTTAAATCTCAAATTATAGTCGCAATTTTAATTTATTGCTAATTATTTGTCTGTTATTATTTGACAGTCACAATTATCTGTTAACTCCAAATGATTCTAACAGATGTCGATACCTTTCGACTGGGTTGAGTAAGTAATCAATAGATGGCGCTGCTGAGCCCATCAGTTGGCAGAACAAATTGAATCAAGATGTCGATACCTTTCGACTGGGTTGAGTAAGTAATCAATAGATGGCGCTGCTGAGCCCATCAGTTGGCAGAACAAATTGAATCAAGAAATCCAGCTCAAAGAATCAGGACAGCAGAAGGTCATGCACAACCACAAATGGTTTAGATTTGGAAAATCCATGTTTTTCTCATGGGCAACTATATGTTGCGAGTTCACGTGTTGGGAAACCGTCGAATCTATTTGTGTTAGCTAAAGACAGGTTAACCAAAAACATTGTGCACCGATTGGTGTTAAATTAAATTGAAATTGATAGTATTTATAATTCAAAAAAATAGATATTAATGTTTAAAAGTTTAAGACTGTCTGCCTTGCCTACCTCATTCATGAGTTTAAGCGTCACATGTTATTTACTGTATCATACTGTAGTATACTTATATTTGTTATAAAATTAAATGGAAATAATAAATCTGATATATTTTTATTTTGTACCTTTTGATTTCTGCTTAATATCAAGTGTAAGAACATTTTAATTAATTGTGTTCAACGTACTTCCCCTTCAAATCTCAATCCAGTGAATTTGTATACCAACATCAACATTTTCGTCTTTGTTCGTGAATAATTTCATTGTACTAAAGGGTTATAGTAGTAGAAAGTCAAATAAGGAGATCACCATATTTTTCTACAAATACCATCTGTATGAAAAAGCATAGTGGACTCCGTGACTGATGTTCTCTTATTGTTCCTCTTAGATTGTTTACTATAATGTAATATAACAAAAACTTAGCCACAGCAACGCGTGGCCGGGTCAGCTAGTAGATGTAATAAATGATACACCCATTGTTCATAGAAGACATATGATGGCTAGCCAACCATATGGAAAATTTGAAGGGATGAATATTATCTGATGCTCATACATTATGCCAAAAGATGGCAATCAACTCGGAACAAAAAGTGAATTTTTTCATCATTTTGATCATTTATTTTAATTCCTGAACTTTTATTACCTGTATAAACTTCTATTGTCAACTCTATTTTAAAATTTCATTGGCTTTCTTTAAACATTTCAGAGAATCTGACAAAAAGACATCTGCACATACTTTACCCTTTACAGAAGGAAATTTTGTCTTGCATTGTCAAGTGAACAGAAATATTGACAATATAAAGTACGTGTAACAAAAACGGTTCAGATCTACATTGACAATATTTTTTTTATATGCAGATTCACACGAGAGGGAAGCCCTGTAATTTTCAAAGAACACCGCGTGAATCAAGGGACAGGAAATACGAATTAACATTTACTTTGAATTCCTGGAGTTTGTAAGCCTCAGGAAAAACCTCCTTTGGCAAGGAGTTCCAAAGCTGAGCTGTTCTATTAAAAAAAGATCCCTGAGCAAGAGAGGATCGACAGGTTTCCAAATTCACAACAAAGGGTTGGGAATTCTGTACTTGAGTCATCCGTGTAGATATTGCCAAGGAGGGAACGATTGACAACAATTCGGAAGAGCATCGACCGTGAAAGATCTACAGAAGAGAGACAAGTCTCCGACCCTTCTACGATGTTCCAATGAAGTGAGCGAGTCTGTGAGCGAAGAATCACCAACAAGGCGGATCGCCTTTTTCTGAATAGGATCGAGAAGCCTCAATGAATGTTTTGGTGCCGAACTCCACACATGAGAACTGTATTCCATGACCGGTCGTATCTGAGCCTTGTAGATCATTAGAAGCTGACGAGAAGTGAAGTATTTCCTCGCACGAAATAGAAATCCAAGTTTCTGGGAAGCACTTTTAGCGATCGATCTCACATGGTTTTACCATGAGAGATTATCACTGATCGTAATTCCTAGCATCGAGATACTTGAGTTGGCAAAGGTGTAGAATACGTCAAATCGCCAATTTTTGTAATTTTTTTTGGAAATCGCCAGAAACGGCCTACAATCGAAAAATACATAGAAATTTTGGCGCGGAAGCTATGAAAAACGATTTTTCCGTGTGAAAAAGTGAAATTATAGCCAAAAAACTAGTATTTCTGAGTTGAAAGAAATCTCACTGTTTTTTGGTTTAGTCACGAAATTTCGAACGAAATACAAGTACTCACACTTTTTTTTGATTGAACACATCAGAATTGAGCATATGTTTTTTTCCAAATATCCATTGAAAATATCAAAATGTTTACTTGGAAAAATTCACCTTTGACACTGACAACAATGACTGTCATAGTGACAACAGTTTATCGATAACGCACGTAATGTAAAGCAAGTTGCCAAACTGTAAATTAGGACAATTTCGTATTCGTATTGCCATCAAAATCTAAACCAACCTAGCATAATTCGAATCACGTCTGATTATTGAGATAAATCAAAATCAAACCTAACTAACCTAGCATCACTTGAATAACGTCTGATCATTGAGAAAAATCAAAACTAACTTACCTAGTACCACTTGAGTAACTTCTGATAAAGATAAATCAAAATCAAATCCAACTAACCTAGCATCACTTGAATAACGTCTGATTATTGAGAAATATTAAAGAATGGGACCGATACAATTATGGTGCAAATCAAAAATTATTATTTTTCGATTTTTTTTTGAGAACTGAATATTATACCATATCGAAAAACCAGCACCTACAGAATATTTTAGAAATCGCGGTGGTGCATCACAATAATCGTCTATAACAGTTGTCGATTATTTTCAACAACCAATATATTTTTATCTTCTCATATATTATATGTAATAAGAATATGAAAATGCATTGAAATTAAATATAATTGAAAAAATAAAACCGATTATGATCCAAAATGTGCAATCCTGTGAAAGAATAAGTCAAACCTAACTTAACACAGAACCTTAACAAAATGTTATTAAACTACTTCCACAGCATCAATAATAGTCGCTTCCATCCTCTTTCATTAAGTCTAAATCTTCAATCGCATCAGCCGAATGCAAAGAAACATCCTCATAAAAAAATTCATGAATGAAAACGCGTGTGGTCCGAGAGATTTTGTGGCGCAGAAAAAGAAGGCAGAACATGTCAATTTTCGAACTTCAAAGGATCACAATTGTATACCATTCGAATATAAAATAGAACATTTTGGAATTGTGGCAACATCGTACCGGTTATCTCTATGCAGCTGTCAAATGACTGAAATTTCATGAACGTTGATGTCAACTTTTTGACTTGTAGTAATTGAATTCCAGCAATGAATGCAAACTGTATGAGCTGTAATATGTACAAAAACATAATATTTATTCAAGAATAGTATATGTAGATATAATTTCATGAATGTAGTGGTAAGTACAAGGATTATATAACAGTAAATCTAGGGTTTTTTTTCGTACCGTCCGCACATTTATTTTCATTGAAATGAGGTTTTCCTATGGTTTCCGCATCAAAATTTCATGTTTTCCATTCATTTCAAGGTACCCTGAACTTCCCCTGCGATTTTCATCAGAATCTGAGATTTGACGTGTTCTACACCTTTACCCTTGAGTTTGTAGGAATAGTTACTCCTGACATCTGAATATTTGATGATGATAGATTGGCTTTTCTTGAGAGGAGACATGCCTGGGTTTTCGTAGCATTAAATTCCACCAAGTTCATGTTACCCCATTCTATAATTTTTGCCAAGTCGTCGTTGATTTTATTGTTCCTTTGAATTTTTGTATCTTTTTTGTTTATCCTAATAAGCAATAAAAAAACCCAAATATTTTAAGCGAAGTTCAGAAGATGGGCATACTCACGACATTTCAACACCTAATATCAGCAATCGTATTCTGGTGTGGAACTAATGACTGACAATTAGAGGTGATGTCAGCCTCAAACCTTCAATGATGGAGGAAAAAGGGGGATTAGCGTGAAGCTTTCGTTTGGTGGGTCGAATTTGGTCAATTTGCCGAATGAGTGGTTTCCACCTATTGTTGTTATACGCTTCAACATTCATAACCCCATTCGATTTCAAGGTTACAGTTATTTTTTTTATTTCGAATAAGATTTATGACAGGTTTCCATAGGCTGAATAACAGAGTGGGGCAAAATCTGATTTTTATTAAAAAAATAAAAAATCATTGATTAAAAAAAAACATGATTTATTTGATTTTTTTGATTTTTTAAATTTGAATATTAAATTTGAACATTTTGATTCTTTGAAATTATTTTTGATTATTTTAATGTATGAGTCTAAAAATTTTAATACAATTTGCGGCTCAAAAACTTGTGACAACGTATTTGTCGCGCTTCTTGCAAGAAAATTCTTGTCGCGACTTGTTTTCCTTCTGTCCTATACACTCGCTATACAGTGCCGAGTGAAGCACGAACAAGAACGCGTTTGTTGTGCTTTTTGCGAGAATATTCCTGTCGAGGCTTGTTTTCCTTCTCAACCTATGAATTGACGTTGCCCAAAAATTTCACGCATTTCGCTAGTTGTACACTCGGATATTAGAAACAGATTGGGCATAGAAAAAGGAGGAAAACTCGTGTTTTGTTTAAATTGTATAACGAAAATGAATAGACTGAAAATATACAGTAATAAAATTTAGGTGTTATGTTTCGTTTAAGATTTTGGAATTATGTTCTTCTTATTTGTTGATCTTCGAGAAAACTTTTATATTATGTTGTTAAAATTGATTTAAATCATGATTTTAATTTTAAAAATGAGGCGATTTAAATCAGCCCAATTCTGCTGAATAATACCATCAAAGGAATTTCAAACCAATACCACCCAACAAGCAATATCGTCAAATACCTTGTAGCAATTTTCTCGACATTGGAAGCCTCTGTCCTGTTCAAGTAACTGGTTCCGGAACCGGCGATTTCCTCTTGACCCTGAGTGACGAGGAAGAACATCGGCCGATCGGCGATGGGCCAAGGGAAATCGATCTTGGTGAGTTTCCTCTCTTCGGCGCTCACCCCGTTCTGCAAACTACCTTCGTAGAAGAAATTCGACGGAAAACGTGACAGCTCCGGGTGCATGCGGTACTGGACTTCGAGGCGGAAAGGCCTTATGCCGAGCACCACGAGACGTTCAAACAAGCTCTGAGAGAGACCTGCGCGCGCCGCTTTCTTGCACATCACTACGGGACCTAGTTGGCAGTGATCGCCCACCAAGATCAGTTGTTTGACGCCCAGTACGACCGGTACCATGCATTCTGGTTCTGTAGCCTGCAAGAAACGTGATATAATAATAATAATAATAATATAATAATAATTTATTCACAATAAATATATATAACAATGCAAAACAAAACCATAACAATATGTGAATAAATAATTGAACCTCACGAAGTTGTGCACTTGATGTGAGGAATCATTATATTATATTTTTATATAATTCAAGTGAATATGAGAATATTAACAAAAATCATAAATATCAAAGATAAATAGTAGTGTAAAAATGAATAGATACAATATAATCATGACACAGGCTATATTGGATATTTTCTTTCAATAATATTTTGGAAATATAGTCTAGAAGTTTCAGTAATCCATGTGTTCACTTTTTTCTTATAAGTGTATTTCGATTTGGTAATTTTGATTGAATTTGGTAATCTATCATAAATGAATGGAGCTAAATATAGAATTTTTTTTTTGTGACTTTACTTTACATGTTATTTTTTACAGTTATGTAATTTTTATTTCGTGTATCATGAGTGTGCTTACTATTATTAATACAATTTTTATGAGAAAATATATAAGTGAGTATCTTGAAACTGAATAATTGCCTAATATCCATTATTTTACAGTCAGAATATAATTTATCAGAAGAATATCTTAGGTTTTTATTAAATATGATTTTCAAAAACCACTTTTGTAATAATTTTAAAGGCTCAAGATATATTTGGTCAACTCCCCCCCATGATAAAATACTATAATTTAATTGAGATTGGAGTAGATTGAAACCAATGTTGTTTTTTTTCTTCAAACAGATCCACATACGCCTCGTAAAATAAGAACAAATGAACTCTACAAATAGTAATATGCTTCATTCTGAATAATTTGAGATTTCGGATGTAAAAAACATGGGATTGTTCGATTCTTTACTAGTAAGTAGCGTAGTAAAGAGTTGTGTGAAATTGTGTACTTAGTTATACCTGCCTTTCAACACTTGTATAGATTTTAATATTAATTCTTATTTTTTCAGATTGTGGTAGGCAACAAACCCAGAAAACTGAGGAACAAAAAACAACTACTTTTCATATTTTGACTCGTTCTTTTATTTTCAAGCATTGAACGAGAAAAATGCATTCCAATTTAGACGCGCTCTTTCAACACGAGAACATTTAAGCCCGATTCATGCATACAAATGTAAACATAGCAATCTAACCATCAAATCAAATCAAACACCTTTATTTAGCCCCATAGCTAATTTGTACATGGAGTTTCACATTACATTTTGAAACATTGTCACCTCTATCCAACCTAACAATATTATATATATGTTGTTTTCAATAAACGCTTGAAGGAAATTATGCTTTCCGTGTCTTTAATATTCTGATCGAGTCCATCATATCTACTTATCCCTTTGAAAAATATAGAGTTCTGAGCTGCGGCTGATCTAACTCTTTGCAGGACAAAATTATCTCTTCCCCTTGTATTATATCCATGCAACTCTTCAAATGTTTGCAGAATATTTTGTAAATATTTTTTGCCAGGCCTTTTCTGATTTTATGAATGAAAACCAATGCATTGAACTCTAAAAAATCTTCAATATTCATCCAATTTAAACTGGCTAGCATAAAATTAGTACTTGTATACCTATCACAACCCATTATCAATCTCATTGCTCTATTTTGTAATTTCTGCAACCTATTTATATCCCCTTGGTTTGTAATGTACAAAATAGTACTGCAGTAATTAAAGTGTGGCAGTATTATAGTATTATACACTAATTTACGTGTTATTGGTGTCAAATGTCCACCGGCCCTTCCAAGAACCCCTACTTTTTTACCAATTTTTTTGCATATATAATCAACAAAGACATGAAATTTCAGATCACTGTCAATCATAACCACCAAGTACTTTATTTCATCAAACAACTCAATGACTTCATCATTCAATTCAATTTGCAGGCGATTACTATAATACAGCTCTTTATATGCCCTTTTTCCAATAATCATTCCCTTTGTTTTAGATATATTCAATTTTAATTTATTGATTTCCATATAGTCTCCAACATTTTTCAATACACAATTAATATTATCTACAAGATTTACAATTGACTTGTCTGATAGGTATATTATAGTATCGTCCGCAAACAAATGAAATTTAGCACCTCCCATGATCAAAGATATATCATTGATATACAAAATAAACAGGAGTGGACCCAAAATACTGCCCTGTGGAATCCCTATATCAATCACTTGTTCATCTGATACATATCCTTCATATTTTAGCTTTGGTCTTCTATCAAACAAATAATTCTCAATCCAGTCAAATACCATCCCTCCGAATCCCATAAATTTTAACTTAGTAAGCAATCTATTTCTATCAGTGGTCTCGAAAGCTCGTTTCAAGTCGAGAAAAACGATAGCTGATCGACAGTTCCGCGTTTCCCCTCACTGGCGCTGCGATCTTATTTTCTATTGCGAATAGGAAACAGCGTTGACAAATTAGGATTATTGAAATTTGTATCGCAATGAACACTTTACCCCAAATAAAAACACAATTATGGATTTTCGACGATCGGTCTAGACTTCTAGACTAGAAGATAAGTGTCAGGACAAAAGCGCTCACCTGCATACTCTCGTCGATAAGTATCGAATGGAACTTCAACCTGACCAGCCTCGGATCCCCGGCGCCGACGCAAGTGCAGCAGATGACGTCAGCGGCTTCGAGCAACTCCTTCTCGGCCATCTTCTTCAGCATCCGGTAGCGCTTCTCGTCGACGGAGCTCAGCTCGCCCGTCTCGTCCTTGAGCTGCTGCAACTTTTGCAGCTCGGTGTTGACCTCCATCTTCCTGATCTGGTTGTGCAGCGCGAGGAAGCTGACGGGCGAGTCGATCGCCTCTCTCGATTTGGCGCACAGCCTCACCACCTTGCGTTGAAAAATAATTTAAAAAAATTATTGATTCGCGAAACTCGTGGGGAAACCCCAATTTACAAAAACGATAATCAACGAGTCGACAAACCAGTAAAAATCGAAGAGAAATTCGTTTAAATTATTCACTACAGTAGCACTTTTACAAGTATATACATGGATAACAGTATATTATGCAACGATCATGTAATAACCATTACATGAGAGTCTAATACGCAATTTTTTTCGTCACTCGATAAATAATGAATAACTAAATTATAATATTATTTGTATTGAACACACTAACAGTGATTACTGTATAATCATGGATATAGGAAAACTAAAAACATTCTAATTATAATCAGATTCAATGAAAAACCACGCCTCCTAAAATGTAATAAAAATAAACTGGTTGAAGAGGTGATACCGATTTTGACAGAAACCGCGTCCCGTAAATATAAAATTTGCAAATCTTCTGATTCACGGTCAAGCTTTCAACCAGACTAACCAAACCGTTTAATGGAACATATACTTAATTGGTAAAACCGGTGACAGCGATTTGACAGAAACCGCGTCCCGTAAATATTTTTAAGAGAACCAATAAATTGCAAGTAAATCAAAATTGTTCATGAACTCTCCTTATTCAAGAAAAAACCTGGAAACATCAGTTTCGAAGTTTCTGTCTAAACACTCATAAATCATGGCCATGTTCTGGAAAGATGAGTATTCTGGCAGATGAGAGACAAATGAATCATATTTTCTCGGTTGAAGATATTGAAACTATTTCGAACCATCATTTCATTAGAAACGCCATCATTTTCATCATCGCAAAAATGATTACCTAAATAATATACGTCACAACTTATAAGTTAGTTAACGTTTATTGATCCAAGAAACATGTAATGTTTATAGAGGAACAATTTAAAAAAAATTCATGAATAATATCATCAACATTATCAATATTAACATTATCAACAAATACACACAATGGTATATATATATATATATATATATATATATATATATATAAAACAATTCATTAAAAAAAAAATCAGTCAGTTGTTCAATATATATCTTTTCAGGTCATTCTTGAATTTGGTCAAGGAATTAGTTGATCTAATCTTATGAGGCAAACTATTGTAAATGATTATTCCATGAGAATGTAATGATTTTCTTCCAAATTCAGTTCTAATTTTTGCAGTTTTCAGATTATTGGATTGCCTGGTATCATAATTATGAGTATCTGAATTTATCACATAAGATATTGAGGAATGTTTGTTCTTATGTGTAGTTGAATGGATGAAAATGCAAATTTTTAATTTAAATAAGGAATCGAGGTCAAAGAGATTTCTTGGTTTATATAAGTTCAAAGTTGGTTCCAAAAACGGTAATTTAAAAATGCACTTGATTGCCTTGTTTTGTAAAGACTTGAGAGGTTTCAAAATAGATTTATTAGCAGTGTACCAAATTGATATGAGGAATTGAATTTTTGAATATATCAGACTAAAATATATAATTTTCAAATATTTGATAGGTACAAACGATCTCAATCTATAAAGAATTCCAATAACTGGAGAAATTTTTTTCCTGACACTTTGGACGTGCTGTGACCATGAGAGAGATTTATCCACAAGCAGTCCTAGAAATTTCAAACACTTAATAATAACATAAACTTAACCTGGAATAAGTTTATTGCAGTGTACTGTGGTAATAACAAATATAATCCTTGGTAATAATATCTAGTAACATGGATGGTTATTTTGAATATTTCTTTGATATTTGGAATTTAAAGACAGTTGACGTAATCCCACTCGATTGAAACGTTCTGCCTTGGTAGTTTTGAAATAACTGCAATATTTGATAAACGATATACCATCTGGTAAAAAGTTTTCAATGTGAAAATATTTTCAGTGTAGTGCTTGACAGTTGAAGTCTTAGTCAAAGTAGCGGTGCGATATTAATTTGAAATTTTGAATAATGATCAAATTTAATACATATGTTTATCAAGCACAACTCATGGTTAACATTCACATAAAAAGTGAAAAAACATTAAGAACTGTAATAGTTGCTCACCAAATTTTACGGTTTGGGATGTTTAAATAAAGTCAAAGTCCTAAACTTGAATAGTAATAGGCATTCCAGGTACTTGTCAAAAATGTCAAATGAATCAATATTGCGGCATCTGCACCCCAGAAACTTTCGTTCGTTTTTTTTTTCAAAACAGTTTGATTTCCATTGTAAAACTGGCGCTTCCCCCCCCCCTCAGACATCACGTGATTTGAAATGCCTAATTAATTGGAGTTTTCTTGAAGGTGGCGCTGCGACCTCAATTTGAAATCCCAATATAAAACGCCGAAAGGTGAATGTCAGTAGTCAGCCATATTTGACAGACCAAGGAATCGAAAAGCGAAGGCAGTTTTTAGCGATAGATAGTGGACAGTGTTTCATTTGAGAAACAGTTTGTGTTCCATGTTTTTTCTGTGAAATAATTTTTTTCAAGTGTTTATTGAATTTTCGAACAATTTTAGAACAATTCGTTGTTGCTTTGGTTATGCCATTTATTATCGAACCCACTGGAAAAACGCAACAATATAAAAATTATAAAATTTCCAACTTACAGAACAACAAATTTGTAACCAGTCTAACCAAACCAATTAATTGGCAAAACGAATTTCAGAAAAACAGTTTGTATTTCATGTTTCATTTTGTGAAATAATTTATTTTGTGTTATTTAGTGTTAAGTAAATGAATTCGTTGTTTTTGGGAACATATCCCATGATTAAATTACATTAACGAAAACGATATTTCTAGAAATATCAGTTTTTCTCTGCCATATGGCAATCCCAACAACCTGATAAGGTTTGATAGGTTATTGTTTGTTCATAAGACAAAAATGTCAGTACAACAAACATAATTGTTGAGTCAAATATTTTCATTTTTTTCCAGGTGGTGAACCACTTCAAAAAATAAAAGGGGGTAAGACATTAAAGAAAAGCACCGTAAACGATCATCTTACCTTGAGATTGGTCTTGTGTATCTTCTCCGTCAGCTGATCGACGGCAGTGTTGCTCGGCGCGCACACCAGCACCGGCCCCCCGTTCTGCTTCACCAGCTGGTACACTATGGTCGCCGAGGTGACGGTTTTACCGGTGCCCGGCGGGCCCTGGATCAGCGACAGCGGCCGCTGCAGCGCGTGCTTGACGGCGTACACCTGCGACCGGTTGAGGTCGGGCAGGTTCGGCGCCGAGAAGTGCTTCGGCAGGTGACAGCGGAAGAGCACCTCTTCGACTTCGTGGCCGAGCAGGCGGTGGTAGATGTACGCCGAGACGGAGGTGTCGTCGACTGCGAATTTGCGCAGAGCCAGTTGCATCCTGGAACATGTTCGCGTTTCGTGATCGAGAATTACAACCGTTCCGTTGTCATTAAAGCAGGGTTTCAACAAAAGTAATATAATCCAAGTTTACATAATCTATGTTGATTTTTTTAAAAACTTCATATATAATGCGTTCTTAACAAGAATCAATATACAATTTAGAGTCTGTGGTAGTTTGCATTACATTGAATAATGAATATCCAAAGCAGCAAATGTGCTGGTCTCGGAAAAGTATCTACAAAAACATACACAATTCATCTACATTTTTCATCTTTGATTACATCGAGAAAGCTATTTCGTCGGTTCATTTTCACGATGACTGATGGCAACAGTGTACGATGACATCACACAGTGAACCATTACAAGCGGACCTTGGTTGTTGCGATGACCTGTATCATTGAATTTCATTGATTTGACATCAGGTGGTAGTAGACCTAATTTGTTTGCTCAAGGAAGTGACGATACTTTATTATTACCAAATATGCTAAATTACATCAAATTAATTATTAACACTTTATCATCCCAAGAAACCTTACAGTTTATAACAGGGATACAACAAACATAATCTTAATTGAAAACACACAATACATAATTCACTTAAAAAACATACATACCATGACAAAATTATTGAGGCTTTCGCGGCCGTCTTCTTCGGGTTTAAAGGCCGTCGTTCTTTGGAATTTCTTCCACGACTAGTCATCGGAAGAAATTCCAAAGAACGACGGCCTTCAAACCCGAAGAAAAGTAGTATACATACTATTTTTCAAATACAAATATGCTTGATCTTTTTAAAATATTCATATTTTTATTGTGTTCCATTTCTCTAGGAAGATTATTATATATTGTGAGACCTTTGTGAAAAATATTATTTCATTGAAAATTTGTCCAAATTGTTTTGATATAAATGTTTTCACAACTTCTAGTTGAATGGTTATGAATATCATCAACGACAGTCGTAATATTTGAAAAATGAGTTGGATATAATATTATTAAAATTGTATTCCTTAATTATTTGTTTCACACTGAGAATTTGAGTTTTATTCAGCATTTGTTCAATAGGAGTATATCTATCACAACTATGAATTATTCTCAATGCAAGGTTTTGTTTTTTTTTGGAGAATTTTAATTTGGGTCTCATCAAAATGGGGAAACAATAATAGAAATGGTGATGAGTCATAGTTTCATATAAATTATTTTGTCTAGAACAACATATTACTGGTAATTCGTCCAAATAAATTAACTCATATCCTTAGTTTGTTGGCTACATATTCACGCCGGACCATGAACTCATTAGCGTCATCACTGCTTTCATCTTGGAGATGAAGACTGTACAACCGTCGTAGAGCTTTCATTAGAAAATTTTACTGTCTTTTATTTAAAGGCACGAACACGTTGAGGTACATTCCAACGACTTGAATCATTGTCCACAACATAAAATGGCAACACTCCAATTTCTCATCCATAGGTTAACAATATTTCTTTCGAAGAGAGATAAATACAATGAAAATAGAGTGATATGATACGTAGCTGGAGTGAACAGTTTCAACCCAGAGATAGTAGATGTGGTAATGAGAAAATGTAACACTCCAATTTCTCATCCATAGGTTAACAATATTTCTTTCAAAGAGAGATAAATACAATGAAAATAGAGTGATATGATACGTAGCTGGAGTGAACAGTTTCAACCCAGAGATAGTAGATGTGGTAATGAGAAAATGTAAGTTATAAATCATCAACTTTTCGAAAAGATTGAGAGTACTAAAAAATTCATAGTAATCCCATATGAATCACAATAAAAATATCCGATAAGCATATAAAACTTCTTATAAATTACAACAGCTCCTTGGTAATCCAAAAGATAAATCAGATAACACAGCAAAGTCGGAAATTTACAAAATCATTTGTCAAGATTGCATCAATAAACACATAAGCCAGAGCCGACGAGATATAAAAACTCTTTTCAAAGAACACCCATGAGATACTTATAGGTAGAAAAGTCCTGTGTAGCTCAATGTGCTCTGGACAATGACCACATAATTCGTGGAAGCAATCTGAAACTGATTAAGGACGTGCACGACACCAGGTTACTCGATGCATTCGAGAGTCCAAATAGCAAAATGTGAAAATAGTATGAACGGTGATAAAGGGCCTATTCCTTTCAGCCACCTTTTCAGTTTATTGTTGAGAAATTAATCAGAATAATAAATAATAGTTTAAAAAACTAAAAAAACACGCTTTTATAGCTAACCGAACTAAAAAATAGAAAATAATTTTCAATTACAAAGAGTTTATATTACGGTAGTAGAAGGCTAAACAATCATTCAAAGTCAATCAGCTCAAAATAAAATTATAATAAAATTTAAGTAATTAACAGAATAACGTGATCCAGAGTAAAATCGTGGGGTGCTTGATATATTATATATTACAATCATTCTATCGGTAATTATCTTTGAGAGGAGACTTATGCAATGTAGTAAAATGCACCCCACGCTTTTTACTCTGAATTACTTTATTCTGTTAATTACTTAAATTTTATTATAATTTTATTTTGAGCTGATTGACTATGAATGATTGTTTAGCCTTCTACTACCGTAATATAAACTCTTTGTAATTAAAAATTATTTTCTATTTTTAGTTCGGTTAGCTATAAAAGCGTGTTTTTTTAATTTTTTAAACTATTATTTATTTTTCATTTTTTAGTTCAATTTATCAATTATTAGTTTCTAGTGGAAATGTGATATTTCTTACGAATCATTCCGCAATCTCATCATTTCATTTGAAGCTTCACTATTGCATGGGGTACTTCCTGTTAACTTAGAGCAATCTAGTTCTTACACGACTAAGTGCTACATAGGCTTGTCCAGCAACAAACAATCGCGAGCCTAGATAAATTACTGCATGATCAACTGTACAACCTTGCATCTTGTGAACGGTCGAAGCCCAACTCAGGATTATTGGCAACATTCGTCTTTCAGCAGTTCCGTGGGTGTATTTCGCTGGGAACTATGTTACATAAATATCATATACAGTAATTTGCATGTATCAGATTCATGTACACCTACGCATGTAAGATAAGGAATGAACATTGTGAGAACGCAACTACCCTGAAAACGTTTCTGCCTCCGTTGTGCTGTGCCGAGTGCCCGAACGAAAGAACAAAAGAGTAAGTCCGAAACTGCAGGCACGCGCAGAACGCGCGCTAGCTCTATCTTTTTTACTCCACTACAGAGGATCTATAAAAGAATTTATTAATCCTGGTGGTCCTTATAAGGATAATGGAAAACTATGATCAAATCATTGCATTGTCATCGGTCCTTGATACGTATGCAAAGTTTCAAATTGATCAGACTTCTGGAAATTGTGAAAATTATCCTCAAAGATTCCGTTACATACATAGTTACAACCCAAGCTAATAAAAGCGTGTTAATAAGTAGTAACCAACGAAGTCCATATCGGACCAAAAAACTTTGTTTTTGCACTGACTTTTTGTAGAGATCAATTTTAATTTTGAATGGTGACCCCTGTATATATCCATGCATGGTTTTATCCATTAGTGCAATAATGAATAGAACATTTGGTTCCATTTTTGTTTGATATAATTTTTGCCATACAAATTTCAAACAAAGTACAATACCAATACAATATTCAATCATTTCTTGTATCTCTTGAAATCGTTCAAGTTCATTACAACCTGCGATGGAGTTTACTTATCTCAACCAAAATGAATATAAAACACTTTCGGTAAGGTTGAAACCTTCGGTCTAAACCTGAAAACTTTCAATTTATATCTATTGAGAGTTTTCAAATAGTACCTGTCAAAACTTGTGCTCTTCCAGATGAAATCCACAACAAAGTTACTGCTGCACTCGCTGGGTGCTCCGGAACCGTTCTTCAACTCGATGCCAATATCCTCTCCATAATTATCGGGAACCTTTATAACGTGTCCTACGCCGGCCCAGGTCTTGTGCATCTCTCCGACATATCTCAACCTCAACTCGTCACCGTGCATCAGTTTCATGTCTCCGTCGGTCTTTGCCAACGTGAAGTAGGCGATGGTCTTTTTATTGAGACCGACATCCCAACGCACTTCGATGTTTTCTTGAGTCTGGGATTCCTTCAGGCGCTTGTCGTAGTCAGCCTCCAGCTTCACCAATGGCCCGAAAATGTTCTGGTATTGATAGCCGTCTTCATATCTGAGCAGCACCTTGATTCATTTGCAGAAATTGTATGTGAGAACACAAAGCAACATCAAATAACAGAACTTACCTGTTGCGGTTCTTCATCCACTCCAGGCTTTTCAAGATCCTGAAACGTCGCATCGACGTTTTCCTTCCAAAGTTCTTCTAGCTTGTTGATCTGCTGAGCAGAAATTTGTCTGGCTCTCAATTGTTCTTGTTCTGAGGGTATTTTCACCAACCATGTAAGGAAACATCGATCAGCTATCAGAGGTTTCCACTGGTCTTGATCCCAGTTCATATCCTAATGAAATGAAACAAAGTTCTCTTGTTTGTTACAATGTGAGAAACTTGTAAAAAACTCATAATAGTTTCTAGTGACTCATAGCTCACAAAACCAAAATTTACAAAATTGTTTTTTGGGCAACGTAACAGAGTGTAGGGTAGTAATGTAGATTTTCCTACAGTTGAAATAGCAAAAACACGACAAAAAAATCAGCAAGCCATTCCAGAGCGCTCAAAATTGGAAGAAACTATGAAAATGGGCTTCGCAAGTGAATTGTTGATAAATGTAGAAAATTCATAGGAATTTTCGAAAAACTAATTCGATTCTACAGAAAAAACATCATAGAAACCGTGTTTTGTTATCCGAATGGATAATAATAATAATAATAATAATAAAATTTATTCGTATAAGCATACAGCAGCCATCAGTAGATGGATATACACGTCAGTTTTGAAAAATGATCGAAATATGTAGCATAAGCTGAGACATCATTTCAATCTAAAATATTTTTACATAAGGACACCAAGTAACATTTACAATTAAAAATTAAAATTTGCATATAAAATAGCAAGAATAAGGCAGAATTAATAATAAAGGCTGAGGCCGTTATAGCAAGCTGGATTCATAGTACTCATTCAGATTATAATAAGCCCCCTGAGCCAGTATGCTCTTTATTGTTGATTTGAAATTATTCAGATTCATTTGTCTAATTTCTCGAGGTAAATGATTATAAGTATAGTTTGATTCCTAAATAGTCCGGGGATTTTTGGGTACGTGACAGATTGTGTCTTATGATATCAAAATTATCAGCATTCCTGGTAAGATATCCATGATGATCAGAGTGTTTTAAATACCTGTGTGAGTTGTGATAATTACTTTGCGTAACAGCACTGCTACAAGCAGTCAAATTAGATAATAGGGAATATGCATATTTTTTTAATTTGTCCCAATATTTTTTTCTCGGATGTTTATTATAGTCACATTATAATCGAAAGGTATCATTGTTGTTCAGTTATTATTCAAACCCATAAAATATTATATGAAAGCTTTAAATGAGCAGATATCGAAGGAGTGAAAGCTGCAAGGTAATTATGATATATTTCAGTCTATAACATAGATTTGTATCATAAATGCACACAGCATAGAATAAAATAGAATGTTGGTGCTTAATAAATAAAACAAACAAGTTTTTACACGGGTCAACACAGCAAAGATACAGAAATATACTTAATTAAATAAAATAGAAATAGAAGTAGGTAGGTTTCACAATATCAACACAATTTAAAACTTTCATCTCATTTTCTCTGAGATAAATACGATTATAACAATAAAATGTCACCTGGCATTCCAAATATTCAATTTTTCAGTTAAGGAATTCGTTGTAGCTATAGAAGGCATTTTTAATAAAATAATCTTTCAATAGAACCTTCAAGATCGCTAATATGGTAGTTTGTTGCAGAATTCTGGAGCATATAACCTGAATTTATGTAGTCTAAGATGATTCATTCTTATTCTCATTCTTTGAGTTTTGTATTGAGTAATATTTTCAAGCATATAGACGATGTATTTGTATATGTATCTTGATGGAATAGTCAAGATTTTGAGATCGATTAATTATTGGCTGATATCGGCACGAAAGTACACGCATTGCTCATCTCTGAATGCCAAATACTCTGGGGGTCATTTCTTGAACCACACCTTGAACATATACATTGTTGATAGGCAGAGTACGATCCGATATCTTTTTGATCGGTCTAAATTCAAATTTAGACCAATTAGAAAGCTATCGTCGTACGATCGGATTTCGGATCTGTCTGAATCCAGCCCGAGATTGTTGAAAAGAAGAAGAAAACATGATTTGATTTCATTTGACACTTTATTATTCGATTGAAATTTTTTTAAATTTTTTTTTATTTTTTTATTTTCTTCCGTAGAATTGAATCGTGATTCGTTTTTTGAACGCCATTTCTATTGTTTCTTTAATTTTTAAGCGTGTTTTTGAAAGGAGACTATCTATTGGAAACTTTAGATAAAAAAGAAAAGAATGAGTCCAGGTAAAACGCTTTACGCTAAATCGTTGAAGGAGGAAATGAATTTGAAAAAAAGGATTTTTGACGAAAAAGTTATCTTTGGAACTATTTGTTTCATTGTTATTAAAAAAATTGTGGCTATCGAAAACATGACAAGGTATATTTCTACGGAACTTAATTGAAATTCAACAACTTTTGTGGAAATTAAAAATAAAAACTCAGTTTTTCTCGGTTATTTTGAGGTTATGTGCAAAATTCATCCACACAAGTGTTTTAGATCTTTTCAAGATCTAAAACTTTTTCATTGAAAACTTTTCTTTGAATATTTTTACCCCTTTACACCAGGCCTGGAAAAAGTGAGCTAACCTACTAACGTCGTTTTCTGAAAGCCTTCAACCACCTACCCGAACGCTTCAAAAACAGTAGCATTATAGCATTCAAAAAAGATGTTAAAACATTACTCCTTGCCAAGGGCTACTACAGTGTCATGAAATTTCTCTCAGACCATCTGGACTGACATTCAATTTTCACAAATACAACTGTTTCCTTTTGAATTTTAAACTTTGACTTTATATTGAATATGTATTGTATTTTATCTATTCTTATCTATTTTTTCGGCAATATCATGTAAGCTGGAAGCTTACGACTTTTTCCAGGTGCGCTTCATACCCCCCAACTACTTACTTCCAATCCCGAGCTCGAGCATTTATTATTTTTTACATTCAGAATAGACCACTCAACTATTTCTCAATATCAAAGTGCTGTTAACAATTTTTGTTTTGTTGAAGTACAGCTTGCCTAGTTTATTGAATAAACCCTTTACAAAATATATTGTTCGTCAAGAAAAATTTTTCAAGCTATCATCCTATGCATAAATTCAATAAACAAAGGTACTTACATTAACCAATATTAATAACAATAATGGAGTACAAACCCACTAAATAAATCACCGAAATTCTTAAACAAATACTATTTTCAATCTTTGACTGCTGAAAAATATTCATAACCTTAGGTGCTCTAGCCTTGAGCTGAATTTTGTTAGTAGTCATTTTATTTTTTTATAACAATTTTTCAAAGTTGTCACTGGTTTATTGATAAGTTGGAAAAGTACTTATGTTCTTGCAGAAAAATAAAAATTATCTATTTATATCAGACTTCTACATTCTCTACAACAAATTTGATATTCTTCTATACAAACCTTGAGGGAATTTTGTGCTGCACATGGCTGACGGCAGAGCAAAACAACAACAGAATCAGCCTTTGCTGGAATGAAACCAAGCACAAATACGTTTCGGACTCCACAGCTATAGCATTCCAAAATCGTTTCTCCCAGAGGGCCATCCTTGTGTAAGGTCACCTCCTTGTGTTTGGCTCTCACCTCAAAATATATAATAGATAGTTCAAAAGAGAAATTGAAAGATAAAGACTTACAAGATGATTGATGATGTGACTTCCTGAGGTGTTTCCCCTACCATTACAGAACCACTTTTTGCATAAATTACACATAACCACACAATTTGGTTCATGTATTCCACAATATTTGCAAGCATAATCTGGCAACTCTTTGCCATTAAAGTAACCTTCTTCATCATCTTCCTCAAACTGCAGTTCACCCAGTGCAGCTGTTACAGTGGCAATTTTTGTGACAATATTATTATTTATCTGAAAAATCAACAATTTCAGTTGTAAAACGAAGGATTTCTTTTGAGATTAGTGGAGAAAACAGGAAATTGACGTGGGTCCAAAATACAACATATTATGTGAAATTTAGATATCATAAACATATTGCACAAAAACAAAATAATTATTGAATTGAATAGAAAAATATGATAAATAAACAGTAACTTTTATGGTGCCATATTCGGCTTCAGATAGGCTTTATAAGTCAAGAACTTGTCAAAAAAACGTCATCTCGCTATAGGACTCCTAAAAAACATGACCATATGAAAATGCAGTCTTTGGCCACGTTAACATAATATCAATTTTTTGCTTCACGTGAGAAGTATAAGTACATCTTCACCAATGTGACCTTGGTACTAACCTGAACTCCCGAAACTTTAGGGCCGGTGTGATCTAGCTGAGAGGCTTGGGTTTGGGAAGGTATGGTGAAATCGGTAAATTCGCATTCAGAACCCTGAGTATCGGCTCCGATCAAATCCGCATCCTCAGTGTCCAAAAACGTGAGTGTTTGCGAACTCGGTCCATACGCATCTACGCTCATTTTTGTATATTCGTTGAAAGACTTCGTATCAAACTGTATTATATCTAAACTCCTTTGTGTATGCTTGAAACTACGAAAATAATATATTTAGCAGTGCCACAGGTTCACTTTCAATAACTCCACTTACGACAGCAACCGCCATTATCTGGATTACTCATTTGTTTTCTGACATTTGACATTTCTGAAGCTGCCTATCCTTCGTATCCGGATCGGCAATGCGGGAAATTTGAATAAAAACTTGATAATCGGGTAGAAATATAGGATATATAATCGTTTTTGACATGAATTTATGCTTCTAAATGGAAGAAGCGAAGCAGGAAACAACCATGACCACGACCTATTTAATTTTGACCAACTTCTTTGGATTTTATAAATGATGCGTTCGGTTATTCCGCACACAACTCTTTGTTGTTCGAATATCACGGAGTGCTTGAATACGAAACAGAGAACTTTGAGAGCGACAGCGATTCACGATTTCGATCCTGCCGCACAACGCTAGTGTAATCGGACTACAGAGTTCTGTGGGTCAAACCTAGCCAAAACACTTACATCCCGGGGACGTCGTTGCGATATTATAACAACGTGTGATGTCCCAAAGCTTGTCGCAGAAAACTTACAATTAATTACATCGCTCACATATCGTGATGTCTCATCTAGGTAACAGGCCTTCTGATGCAACTGCCACAAGATTTGCGATGTTATTGCGATGTAACTATTGCAATGATTCCTTTGCGATATCATAATGACTTCACAATAGTTATAACAATGAATGATGAATGTGGCAGAAGAAGTCCAGCGCAAAATTGCTAAATTCAAATCTCGTTAGTATTTCATTTGTACAAAATATTCAATATTCAAAATAATTATAATAATTTCAATTTTGTCTCGATGCATGCTTGAGCAGGAGGCACAATAAAATCATGTGCAACTGTTTTCGAAACCTTTTCAAGGAACAATATTGTTACGAAATGCCTGTCGTCGTTTAACTCAAATTAATATGAGTGATCGAAGAAAGAATGTTACCAGCCAATAAATCCCGAAACGCCTAGAAATTTCGATAATCGTCATTGAGACATGAATGGATAAGTCCGGAAGACTCTCCATAGGCGTACACAGGGTAAAAATAGGGAGGTACTTCATCGTAACGGCAGTTTCTAGTAGAGAGAATTATTAGTAGGAGTATTGAGAGGAAGTAGAACTTAGTGGAGCTCAGTGAAGAGTCGAAGCTGTATAGAGCGTTGAATGTTTTATCTCAGCAGTTTAAGTGATTTGTAAGCGGATTATAAACCAGTATAGTAGTTTTATTATAAGGAGTTGATAAAAGTGTTGTTTGGAGTATTATAGGTACTAGGGAACGAATCCAGGAAAGATCGTAACACTGGTGTCAGGAGTGGAATTTCGCTGATAAGTTAAAACAATTTATGATAGATACGATGGAGGATATATTGAATTTTATCTAGAAACAATTTGCGGATTTGAAATGACGACGGCAGGAGAAAAAAGAATTGGAGAAAAAGCGACGACTGAAAGAAAAAGGGTTAGAAGAAAAGCGATGACAGGAAGAGAAGGAATTAGAGTTAAAAGCGACGACACGAAGAAAAAGAATTAGAGGAGAAGCAAAGGCAGGAAGGAAGACAAGAACGAGGAAAAGGACTTCTGAAAATTTTCGAAGATGAAAAGAAAGAACGGGAAGATGCACTCCAGAAAATTCTCGAAGAACATAGAAAAGAGCCAGAACATGAAGAGGAAGAATGGGAAATTGAAAAGAAATAACAAGAAGAAATACTCCAGAAAATTCTAGAAAAACAAAATAATGAATTAGAACAATTAGAAAAACAACGGAAAGCATAGTTTCAGATGGTCCTAGAACATCAATATAAGTTCTTCGAGCATGTGTTGCAGGATATGTTGCAGATGAAACCCATCGAGCAACAAAATAAATATACGAGGATCTGATTTTTGCGTTATAGTTGCGGTATGGCGATCAACATTGAGAGCAGCTGTACCGGGCGTAAATGAAAACACGTACACAAGAATCCGGTGAGAGTCTGCAAGAATTTGAAGCAGGATGTGATTCAGCGTTCATTCAGCTATGATGAATTAATTCAATGAAGAAATTAATAGTTTTTGCTATATTTCTGTCATGTTATTATTCTGTGCATCAATTGGTTCTTTGGGTGGTTATATGGAAGAGCGTGTTGCACGAACATCGCCACCCGCACTCTGTAAATCTATCTTCTGAAGAATTTAAATAAAGACAATTATTCACCTCATCCAGCTGGTGTACCCAGAAGCGCCAGGATATTTCAAGAGGATGTTTATGGATGGACTGAGGTACAAAGAACTTTACAACTGAAAGTTTCAAAAGGCGTAGCTATGCATTGGTACGTTCGCTAGAAAACCTTGAAAACCCGGAGGTCGAATGTACGAGAGGTATCAATAGAGGAACCCGACCAACACGATATGCAACAGCTACTGGATCTTTCGAAAAAGTTACGGAGGAAATGGAAACATAAGTAAGTAGAATGGGCACCCATAAGATGAAAACATGTTAGGGATGTGGAAAACTTGGACATCGTATAAAGTACTGCAGGATGAGAATACCGCAGAAGATTGCTGCAGACGTAGAAAACCAGGACATTTTATAAAATAATGCAGAGAGAAAATGTCACAAATATCCAAATCACCTGGCAGGATGCTGCCAAGTTCGCTATCACCTACGAGGACAGGGTCATCGAGGGTCATCCGTGTCAAAAGGATAAGAACAACAACCGATATCCTAACCATTCCAGGAATATTGAATGGAACAGAACGTTTCATGCACCGGCGCTGCAGTTTCTCTGGTACGCAGTGACATCCCTCGACCTGAAAACGTAAGCCTATTTCTTACAACTCCATGCTTCCAACAATCACTGGTGAAAACGCACCTATTTAGGGAGAGGCTGAGATTACACTCATTCTTGGGCGACTTACCATCACAGATACGGTGTACGACGCGGACATAGAAGATCAGTGACTATGGGATTTCATTCGACAATGAAAAAAAGATTATAAAGTTTGGAGGAGAAGAATTTGTCCCTACAACTCCAGTACAGAGAACGATGCCTGCGAAAGTGTGATCAGCCAAAATTGCAAGAATTCCTGCACTATCGACGAAAGTAGTTCATGCTACATTGAATAATGATCTTAAATGCAGCGTCCGGCCCTGGGATGAATCTCTCATCAATTCGGTTTTCGCACGAGCCCGGATGAAAACAAAACCAGCCATGCCTGTGAGAGCTGCCGGGATAAGTATCAGTAGCACAGTAAAGCAGTAGTAAAATTGACTTCCAGTCAAAGATGGCAAGAGATGAAGGCTCGATGCTCGATACGATCTGAGGGCAAACATTGGCGGATTCGATGCTTCTTCAGAAAGTATCAATTTCGGGTTCTTCGTAGAAGTGCCAAGAGAGATGAAAACTATTGCTGCCGAAAGTTGGTGACATCTTCAATAAGTTATTTCGAAAGAGAGCGGGATAATAATGTCCCTTCGCTTGCCTTAACGAGTGTTAGGGAGCTAAATTCATTATTATCGTGTTGCTGCAGATTTGAAGTCAAGTATGTTTACTACTGTCAGATTAAGCTCACAAACCACCAAAACGCCTAAAAATACTGCAGTACTATGAGGGAACACAGTAAGTATTTGCAATTTACAAATATGGAAAAATATCGATTTTTCAAAATAGTTTCGATGTAGCTACTCAAAATATTGATTTGACCCTTCGGAAGGGCATATAAGTTCCCCATTGGAAAACTAGGAAACACTTTTTTTATGGATGAGCTTCCACATTTCAATGAATGATATAAATGTACCTTTCAACAAAGAAGGTTTGTGAAAATTTTCGATTTTCCTTCTTTCATACTCAATACGTCACTTTGATTTATATCTGAAATTCCATTATTCAAAGACAATTTCAAAGCGCTGAACGAACATGCAAGAAAATGTATTATAATTGTCAGTTTAGTTCAAATTGACAATTATATATAACTGTCAGTTCGAACTGACAAATATTTATTATTGACAATTTGAACTGGCAATTATAGCTATAATTGTTAGTTCGAACTGACAATTATACATAATTTCCACTATGAACTGGCAATTTTGCATAAATATTTTACTGGATCTCATCGCCTAACGGGGTAAAAAACAGGGTTGATAGCATTTTCGGCTTCTTTCAAAAGCTCTTTGAGTGCGCTAAGAAGGTCTTGTGATGATCTTATAAAACTTGATACTAAGATCTACACAATATAATTGAATCAAAAATATAACCCGGTAAATGCAAATAATACATACTACTGAAAATTTGTACCTATTTTGTGTAATATGGAATTGGTAAAGAATTTAACAGAAAAATTTTCAGCTAAGAAATCATTCAATCATACTATGAATTAATTTTCGGAATCATTGGTTTTGGAATGGGTTTAGGGTTTTATCCGTTTATAACCTGACGCCCCCTTACGAAAGTAAACCCTCAGATTTTCAACATGTGAGTCCCAGCACAGAAGGAATGAGACAATGTAATAAGTTAGATTTAATCTGAGAATATATTTTGAAAAATGAGAAATTAAACTCTCTATGTTATTATGCAACTTATATTTGTAACTAGCGTTACTACAGTTTCTTCCTACACAATATATGCCCTCATATTTGCAAATTTCAGAATGTTGAATTGCATTGCAAAAAACTTGAAATTTACGGTTACCTGAAACAGTAAAAGTCCAAGTAAATTTCACAATAAGCCTCGACTTGAGAAAAATTATGACGAAATGATTCGATTTTGTCTATTTGAAATAAGTATAAAATCATGAGAATACTCAAAAATTATATAATACAGGAGAAAATAACATTTTTCCAAGAAATAATGAAGATAAGAATATGGGACCACGACTCTGTATTTGATTATAACTTTTGATTTTGAATAACATTTTACTATATCTCTTTAAAAAAGGTAGTTTATTTTTGGACGAACTTGAGATATTCTTCTACCCTTCCTGTATGTTGATTAATCTGAAGCCATTCTGAATATATTCAATAAGATTATCGAACATGCACTGACTTTTGGCAGTTCAAATTTTATAATGTGTGAGTAATAGATTTTTATACATTTGTCTCACACTTAATGGACCACATAAGTTCAATTCTGGACCTTGTTTACAATTGTTTTCTAAAATTATCATACAATCACATGGGCGTCTTGATATTGTTTTGTATTACTTTGAGGTTCTCAATTCTGAACTCATCTATCTTGTCATCGGATGTATGACGAGCCCACAAAAAACATATTTATTATCTGGTTTGCCGCACTTATGACCACTTTCTAATGGATATTTCAGATGTGACTAATTTGGTTCAATATCATCGTATACAAAATATTATGAGGAACGAATTAAGGGCTATTATCTTTCCCAAATTGAATAAAAAAAATCTCTGTAATTTTTCATTGAAAAGGTTCATCATTTGTTACGAAAATCTTTTCCATTAAACATCCTCACAGGTGTGGTTTGAAGGCATTCTTGGGTGGATAAAAGATGCTCAATATTCTTGATGACGTAGTATTCCAATGCTTAAAACTCTTCTAGGTCACCTCTGAGTTTAGTTCTTCTGATGGCTTCCTAAAAATATATACCCAATGCTTCCAAGAAATCATATGATTTATATCGGCCATAATCATCTTGTGCATCTGAATGCCGATTATAGTTACAAAAATCAATTATAAAGTTCAATATTTGATTATTCCTCTCTTAAAATGGTTCAATCTTAAAGTTTCATTATCGGCTGAAAAATGGTGATATCAGCGCAGAAACTTTTTTATGGACCATTACATTGCGAAGAAAAAACCTCGTTCTTGTATAATATGTTCATTCTTAATAAAAAATCGCCAAAGCCAACTGAAATAAATGAAAAATTGATCGAACAGTTCCAAAGTTCTGTGAATAAGGGTGAAATCGCAAATGTGCAGTTGAAAATAAAAAACTTCCATTTTACAACTTCAAGATAAACCATGCTTTGTATTGCGAAAAAATGAAAGATGAATGAATTCAATGAAACAATGGAGTACACATGGATTCACATTCATCAGGAGTAGTCACTGAAAGGTTTCGAAACGTCGTACCTCTTCAGAATTACAAAAGTAACAAAGCAAGCGGAAGATTTTCACGATAAAAACAGTAATGTTCAGGCAGCACGAAACCATATATTAAAACAAATGAGACAATGGAATCACCTTGTCTTGGTTCTCATCTAATCTAGAGGCCATGAAACTTGGTGAATTATTCAAAGTAGCCTCCCAGTGGAGAATGTTTCAGGTGAAGAATCGAATGTTTAATCATCTGAGCGTCAGAATGTGCCATCAAACGGCCTTGGTTGAAGAAAAAATCGCTGAATTGATAATTTAACCATTCAGCTTGGGAATATCATGATGGGAACTGAATTGTTGTATTTTGTCAGTGCTTATTTGTGAAATAGAACTTAGTTACTTGACTGGTATTCATTGTTACTGAATGAAATATGAGCAATCTCAAAATGCTCTTTAGGAAGAGGGAAAATGGGTCCTGAAAAAAAAGTTAATTTTGTATCTAGACTGACAAGTGTAAAAGTGAAGATCATACTCGTCGAGCAACAAACCGAGTTGATAATTTGAACTCTTATACAGGATTCTCTACAGCCACTCCCTTTAGCTTTCTAATTTTTTTTTGAAGTGAAGGAAAATACGTAGATAAAATTCTCGATAACAGTTATCAAAGGTTTCAAGGGTGCAAATTTTTCAGCTCGAAAAATATCCCTTACAAATTCTTCGCTACCACCATTTGGGTGGTCTCATCAAGGCTGAATTGGAATATTCCCTAAAATTTTGTATGATGCCTTTGAAATTAGGTACACGTCTTAGGGAGAATGCAAGGCAAGGTACGATGGGAACTTATTTCCAAAATAAATGCCAATGATGACTCAAAATACTGGGTGACACCGGAATTATTGTACACTCTGGTTTTGCAAAGACAATACTTGGACCGTGCCTTAGAGAGAGCATCGATTAAAACAAGATGCAATGCCGTGATTGGCAATATGAATAATATACCGGTAACGTCTCATTTCGGGCTCAAAAAAGTATAATAGGCCGCTAACTAAGTTTAAGATTTTTTTCGAGTGGTACTTTTTTTGCTTCCGATGCGCATGGAAATTAGTATAATATCCTTCATATTATCTATCACAGTATCTCTCACTTTAATGCAATCTGCTCTGAGTTGAATGCCTTTTGAATTTGTCAGCCAATTCAGGTATTTCATTAGATCTATGGTTGTTTCTTGGGTTGGAAAAGGGTTGCAAATGGGATTGAAAAACGCCGTGTGTGTTTTGGTCAAATATTTGAATTTTCGTTATCAACTCAAATTTCATCTTCTCTTTGTGTCTACATCAAGTTGTTTGACAATATGACAGATGGAGTTATAGAACCACCCTATTGAATTGTGAAATGAAATTTTCATATAATTGAAAAGCTAATTTCATGCCCTATCGAATGGTTCAGGGAGCTAGAATAATCAACACCCCTTTGGGGGTAGGTTCCAGATACACACGCTCCATATTCAAATTTAGACCTATGTCGCAAATATTCATGGGTATGCTTGAAGATCAAATATTCTGAATGAACAATTTGTTCAGGCCAACCTCAACTCACCTACACTGTAGGTTGACGGACTAACACCTATCAGAAAACAACTACTCCCCTGGCTAATACCACGAAGGGCATTGGATTACATCTAACAAGTGTTAGCGCGGGATTCTTCACAGAAGAAATTCCCGCATATGCTCTTGGCGATACAACTGACAGAATCAATTTTTAATTATCGGGACGGAACATACTTGCAGACCGGTTTCGGTCTTTTTGGCCTCTCGTCAGTGCCATCATCAAGTCGATGACTTCCCATAATTGAAAATCATATACGAACAAAGTATCTTCCCTTGGCCTAGTCTGATACAAACAACAAGCAAAATAGCCGTTGCTATGCCATCTGCCCGTAGACTAGGATGTAATCCAATGTCCTTCGGGGTATCAGCCAGGCGAATAGTTGTTTTCTGATTGGTGTTAGTCCGTCAACCTACAGTCTGGGTGAGTTGAGGCTGGCCTGAACAAATTTTTCATTAAAAATATTTGAATTTAGTCCTCATATAATCATATAAAAGTGTGATAATTGATTCTACTTTTTTGAATTCCCTTGTGCTTCTCATTAAGAAGCCCAACATTCGACTCGCCGATGAGACATCTTGGCCTATATGTGAGACAATAGTGAATTTTTGATCAGAATCAACATCAAGGTCTTTCATATAATTTCGTCAAGAAGTTGAAACAATACTAACTTTGCGCAGTTTTCTGAAGGAGTGGATACCAATCACAATCATATACCGAATCCAAACTTTTTTTATTCGTATAATTCAGCTGAGTCATTTTCAAAACGAATATTTTCTACCTACCAAAATATTCATTCATTTGACGCATTTCTTTGTTAATTATCAAATATTTTCGGAATCTTTCGATCAAGTTCAGGGGGTTATAAAAAACCTATTCATAGAATTCTCGACTTCCTTCATTTTTTCTGCCTGTGTTCAAATGATCATTGTGAGTAGTTATTATTGAACACTTTTTAGGATCATATATTGGAAATTTACATTGAAACCGCATCAATGCGCATTAATGGCGAAAAATTTCGGGGTACTAAAATTTTTGAATTGACAAAATCATATTGTTTCTCGGAATGAAAAAGGTATATATTTCGAAACAGTACAAAAGACTCACGTCACAAATTGAAAATTGAAAGTAAAAAAGGAATATGCAGGGTGTTCTATTTGAATTAGGGAAGTTGTTGCTAAATTTCGCTATAACCCGAAATTAAATTGGGTTCAAACTATTATACATGAATAGATTATTGTTAGTTATGGTTTGTCCCAAATTTACAGAATTTGATTTGCTGTACGTTTCGAAACACCTAGTTTGAGGTCAAGAATGACCCCAAATTCTTGTGCTTTGCTAACTCTCATTTCCACGAAGTGATTAGAATCACATTACGAAATATTTGTGAAATCCTCATGTAGGGCCCGGTATTATAAAACTATTTTGACAGATAACTAGAAGTTAACTTGTGGAGTAACGTCACATGTTACAGTACTTTAAAAGGCATGAGTTAACTTTGTTGGTAGGAGTAGGTATCAGTTAAAGTTAACTTTGTTTTATAATACCGGCCCTTACAAAGTCCATTCTCTTCACACGAGGCTGCAAACTATGCACTGAACAAGAAATCTCCCAGTCCGCTATGGAGTTGAATAATGCGGTGCTAGCATTGATTCTTGTCCAATACTAGCATTTTTGGTAGGTAGTGCCAGGTGGAACCCAGTTTACAATCAAGTAGAGAGGTCTGAGACAGCCTATCCGAACCAACTCGGCACAATTCGTTCTTCATCCGGTTGCGCAGTGAACTGCATTAAGGTTTCGAATGGCTGCCTGTTTTGCAGTGCGCAGTACGTCATCACTTCCGTGCCGAGATGAAATGGATAAGCTGGACCACATAGAGAATTCGATGCGCCATAAATTTTTATCTGTAATTTTCCTTATAGTGGTACCTAACGTTCGCTTTTTCAAAATATGTTCAATGATCTATTCCGATGATGTGCAATAAATTTAGGTAAATACTTGTAGATCATTTTCTCTAGGATTGATATAATCAGATATTATACATAGATGAAATAAAAAATGATAACCTTGCTTCGAAGGAAAACATTAAAAATCTTGGAGGTATTTTCCAAACACTCATTTCAGACTCCGTAGTGTAGTGGTTAGCATATCTGCCTATCAAGCGGAAGGCCGGGGCTCGAATCCTCGCCGGGCCACCGTGCTGGGTAATCGCACGTTAAAAGGTAAGGCCTCGTTGATCCATTTCTCGCACAAGTTTCGACTTCTGAGGGTTAACGTTCGTCAGCTGGTTAACGAAAACGAACAATTTCAGAACAACAATTTAGACGCATATGTTGAAGGCTTACAAGATGATAGCAGGGTTCATAACCAGATTCCCAACAGATTTCTCTGTCGATGCAGTTCGCTGTGTTCTTGAGTATATTTCAATAGTTTACAAACTTCAAAAATAGAAAGAAGAGATTATAAATACAGTACAATAAAAATACTCAAGCCTCAACTATTTTGTCAATAAAAATACTATTCAACTTGAACTTGAATTCAACTCTGGTGAATATAAATGGATATTTGCTTCCTATATGAATTAGTAAATGGTTTAAATAATACTCCTGATTGATATTTGAACTTTCAAGAAATGAAATATGGAAAAATTCAAACAATCAAGCAACGCTAGTAAGCAACGCTAATGATTGCATCAATATTTCCAGCTCTATATCATCATTCATATAAAAGGTCGAAAAATAAACAGTAGTATTCAACATCTTGTTTTGAAAGTTTATTATTCGCTTTTGTTTTTTTTTTATCTTTGTGTTTCTCAATTGGTAATGAAATGAATTTGTACAAACAATTGATTTTCCTTCCGTTAATAAATGTAAAATAATATTACTGAAAAGCTGTCATGTATGCGAAGCATAAGCTATCAGACTACCATCAGTTGAGCTCAAGTGATTAAAATTGCCCTGTTCATCGTTGATCATTACAGAGTGTTCCTAGTTTTCCATTAATTGCATTGCTTTCTCCTCAAATTTCGAATATAAAGTATACTAAAATTTAGTTTCAAAGTTCACTATTCGAAAGATCAGGTCAGCTCCAAATAGATATGGAATTCATACTTTGAGTAATGGATCCCATATTTGTACATGGGTCAAACAAAAAAACATAATGATAAATTTCCTATTAAAAAAAATCGGTGCTTGATATTTCAGAGACTTTAGTACACGTGTGAACTGTAGAAAAAACTATGCAGAATCATATGAATGAATACTTACACAACTCGTAGGATTTTTGAAGGTATATTTTATTCTGACACAATCGTAAGGGATTTTAAATTTTTGCTACTATTCTTATAAATATGTTGGTTTCCTTAAAATAAAGAAGTTGATATGTGTGACTTCATAACGGATTATCATCTGAGTTACATTTTTTTTTTTTTTTTTTTTTTTTTTTTTTTTTTTTTTTTTTTTTTTTTTTTTTTTTTTTTTTTTTTTTTTTTTTTTTTTTTTTTTTTTTTTTTTTCTGGTTTTGCAAAGACATATACTTGGACTGTGCCTTAGAGAGAGCATCGATTAAAACAAGATGCAATGCCGTGATTGGCAATATGAATAATATACCGGTAACGTCTCATTTCGGGCTCAAAAAAGTATAATAGGCCGCTAACTAAGTTTAAGATTTTTTTCGAGTGGTACTTTTTTTGCTTCCGATGCGCATGGAAATTAGTATAATATCCTTCATATTATCTATCACAGTATCTCTCACTTTAATGCAATCTGCTCTGATTTTTTTTTTTTTTTTTTTTTTTTTTTTTTTTTTTTTTTTTTTTTTTTTTTTTTTTTTTTTTTTTTTTCTTTTTTTTTTTTTCTTTTTTTTTTTTTTTTTTTTTTTTTTTTTTTTTTTTTTTTTTTTTTTTTTTTTTTTTCTTTTTTTTCTCTCTTTTCCTTTTTCTTTTTTTTTTTTTTTTTTTTTCTTTTTTTTTTTTTTTTTTTTTTTTTTCTTTTTTTTTTTTTTTTTTTTTTTTTTTTTTTTTTTTTTTTTTTTTTTTTTTTTTTTTTTTTTTTTTTTTTTTTTTTTTTTTTTTTTTTTTTTTTTTTTTTTTTTTGTGCTTCTCATTATGAAGCCCAACATTCGACTCGCCGATGAGACATCTTGGCCTATATGTGAGACAATAGTGAATTTTTGATCAAATCAACATCAAGGTCTTTATATAATTTCGTCAAGAAGTTGAAACAATACTAACTTTGCGCAGTTTTCTGAAGGAGTGGATACCAATCACAATCATATACCGAATCCAAACTTTTTTTATTCGTATAATTCAGCTGAGTCATTTTCAAAACGAATATTTTCTACCTACCAAAATATTCATTCATTTGACGCATTTCTTTGTTAATTATCAAATATTTTCGGAATCTTTCGATCAAGTTCAGGGGGTTATAAAAAACCTATTCATAGAATTCTCGACTTCCTTCATTTTTTCTGCCTGTGTTCAAATGATCATTGTGAGTAGTTATTATTGAACACTTTTTAGGATCATATATTGGAAATTTACATTGAAACCGCATCAATGCGCATTAATGGCGAAAAATTTCGGGGTACTAAAATTTTTGAATTGACAAAATCATATTGTTTCTCGGAATGAAAAAGGTATATATTTCGAAACAGTACAAAAGACTCACGTCACAAATTGAAAATTGAAAGTAAAAAAGGAATATGCAGGGTGTTCTATTTGAATTAGGGAAGTTGTTGCTAAATTTCGCTATAACCCGAAATTAAATTGGGTTCAAACTATTATACATGAATAGATTATTGTTAGTTATGGTTTGTCCCAAATTTACAGAATTTGATTTGCTGTACGTTTCGAAACACCTAGTTTGAGGTCAAGAATGACCCCAAATTCTTGTGCTTTGCTAACTCTCATTTCCACGAAGTGATTAGAATCACATTACGAAATATTTGTGAAATCCTCATGTAGGGCCCGGTATTATAAAACTATTTTGACAGATAACTAGAAGTTAACTTGTGGAGTAACGTCACATGTTACAGTACTTTAAAAGGCATGAGTTAACTTTGTTGGTAGGAGTAGGTATCAGTTAAAGTTAACTTTGTTTTATAATACCGGCCCTTACAAAGTCCATTCTCTTCACACGAGGCTGCAAACTATGCACTGAACAAGAAATCTCCCAGTCCGCTATGGAGTTGAATAATGCGGTGCTAGCATTGATTCTTGTCCAATACTAGCATTTTTGGTAGGTAGTGCCAGGTGGAACCCAGTTTACAATCAAGTAGAGAGGTCTGAGACAGCCTATCCGAACCAACTCGGCACAATTCGTTCTTCATCCGGTTGCGCAGTGAACTGCATTAAGGTTTCGAATGGCTGCCTGTTTTGCAGTGCGCAGTACGTCATCACTTCCGTGCCGAGATGAAATGGATAAGCTGGACCACATAGAGAATTCGATGCGCCATAAATTTTTATCTGTAATTTTCCTTATAGTGGTACCTAACGTTCGCTTTTTCAAAATATGTTCAATGATCTATTCCGATGATGTGCAATAAATTTAGGTAAATACTTGTAGATCATTTTCTCTAGGATTGATATAATCAGATATTATACATAGATGAAATAAAAAATGATAACCTTGCTTCGAAGGAAAACATTAAAAATCTTGGAGGTATTTTCCAAACACTCATTTCAGACTCCGTAGTGTAGTGGTTAGCATATCTGCCTATCAAGCGGAAGGCCGGGGCTCGAATCCTCGCCGGGCCACCGTGCTGGGTAATCGCACGTTAAAAGGTAAGGCCTCGTTGATCCATTTCTCGCACAAGTTTCGACTTCTGAGGGTTAACGTTCGTCAGCTGGTTAACGAAAACGAACAATTTCAGAACAACAATTTAGACGCATATGTTGAAGGCTTACAAGATGATAGCAGGGTTCATAACCAGATTCCCAACAGATTTCTCTGTCGATGCAGTTCGCTGTGTTCTTGAGTATATTTCAATAGTTTACAAACTTCAAAAATAGAAAGAAGAGATTATAAATACAGTACAATAAAAATACTCAAGCCTCAACTATTTTGTCAATAAAAATACTATTCAACTTGAACTTGAATTCAACTCTGGTGAATATAAATGGATATTTGCTTCCTATATGAATTAGTAAATGGTTTAAATAATACTCCTGATTGATATTTGAACTTTCAAGAAATGAAATATGGAAAAATTCAAACAATCAAGCAACGCTAGTAAGCAACGCTAATGATTGCATCAATATTTCCAGCTCTATATCATCATTCATATAAAAGGTCGAAAAATAAACAGTAGTATTCAACATCTTGTTTTGAAAGTTTATTATTCGCTTTTGTTTTTTTTTTATCTTTGTGTTTCTCAATTGGTAATGAAATGAATTTGTACAAACAATTGATTTTCCTTCCGTTAATAAATGTAAAATAATATTACTGAAAAGCTGTCATGTATGCGAAGCATAAGCTATCAGACTACCATCAGTTGAGCTCAAGTGATTAAAATTGCCCTGTTCATCGTTGATCATTACAGAGTGTTCCTAGTTTTCCATTAATTGCATTGCTTTCTCCTCAAATTTCGAATATAAAGTATACTAAAATTTAGTTTCAAAGTTCACTATTCGAAAGATCAGGTCAGCTCCAAATAGATATGGAATTCATACTTTGAGTAATGGATCCCATATTTGTACATGGGTCAAACAAAAAAACATAATGATAAATTTCCTATTAAAAAAAATCGGTGCTTGATATTTCAGAGACTTTAGTACACGTGTGAACTGTAGAAAAAACTATGCAGAATCATATGAATGAATACTTACACAACTCGTAGGATTTTTGAAGGTATATTTTATTCTGACACAATCGTAAGGGATTTTAAATTTTTGCTACTATTCTTATAAATATGTTGGTTTCCTTAAAATAAAGAAGTTGATATGTGTGACTTCATAACGGATTATCATCTGAGTTACAGGCGCGTATCATGGGCGCCGCCAGTAAAAATTTCAGGGGGGGGCACATTTTTTTTGTGTGGCAATAAATTGAATAAGTATAACAACACATTAAAAAATGTATTTACTAAATGCCTAACATTCACATGTAAACAAAAACATGAAATATATATATATATATATATATATATGTATATATATATATATATATTATATATATATATATATATATATATATATATATATATATATATATATATATATATATATATATATATATATATATATATATATATATATGAACATTTTTCCAGGGGGGGGCGGCCGCCCCCCCTTGCCCTTATGTGGCGGCGCCCATGGCGCGTATACAGCTCAACTTTATAGGGGGGTAATCACTGAGAAAATTATGCGTTTCCACCATTTTATCAAAACACAAATGCATATTGGCCTTTTTACAAACTTAACTTTCACAATGACTTAAATTATCACGAAACTGTGGAATAAAAACGTCAGATTTGTTCAATCTTAATTTTTTTCATGAATAAAATTGGAAAGTAGAGAAAACAATAATTTTCGATGAGAATAAACTTCAGACTTTAGAGATAACTAACATTTGCCCTGTCGAGTAAAAATAAACCGTTATAATGATATTCGTTCATGTATTTATCATACTACATATTAATATGAGTAGAATGAAAAGTATATACTTATTGAACACAAGATAATGCAACAGAAAAATCAAATAATAAATTTAAATTTAGATTTATCAATTTCTCTCGAAATACCAGAGACTATATAATCTTCTGAGATATTCTGTAATTTTGATAATAATTTTGAATTTAATTACTGGATTCTGCGATCTTACAGGATTACAGGGAGTAAAGGTGAAATAAAATTGTGATCGATTTTTCATTCAATTACATTTTTTTATATCTCCCTATCTTTTTCAATATATATGTATTGCAATAATGTTATGTGACTGACTGATCATGGGGGGGGGGTAATTACTCCCTTTACCCCCCCCCCCTTGTATACGTGCCTGCTGAGTCAACTTCACTTTCTGTGAGTTTTTCTCAAATTACGATTTATAAAATAATCAGGGGTTCGTAATGATACCAACGGAATACGAATAAAGAAATTATTCTGTGCTAGTATCAGTGGATATATCGAGAATCCGGTATTCGCACAGTGAAAGATACAAAATTCTCCCTGAAGAGCAACAATAGTTGGTGGTGGAGGAACTTTCGAAGGAAGCCGTTAGCCAGTCCGTTTGGCTAGTTTCAAAAGTAGAAGACACTTCAACTTATCTTCAGTTAACTGGTAGACTTTTGACGGCGCAGAACAGTGCATTTCCGGGTAGTGAGGGAACTTTACAAAATGAGGAGTGAATTGTGCGTTTTGGCGTTTGCGCTAATTGGTGAGTGGCAAATAAAATAATTTCAGAAGTTGTTGTGTATTGGTGATTTTCTAAATACGCTTGAGTTCATAGGTACAGACAGTCCCCGTCCTACCATCGTACCTCTTGAGTTATGAATACATATTTGTTTTTTTTTATTGAGCTGTAGATGAATCTGATAGTAAACCACGACTGGTTGAAAATTATTTATTTCAGTGGATCATATCGAGGTAATTTTGATTTAATTTTATATGCAATGTGTAGATTCAATAAAGGAATATTCCAGTTACCTACTAGCGTCAATAAATATTGTCAAGGTGATATATAATGTCGAAGCCACTATTTTTTTTTCACTTTCCTGAAATGTATTTCCCTAAAACCACCGGAAAGTTGAAAAAATTGAATGTTAGTTCATCTTTAGAGAACAATGAATTATCCATGGCAAATCTAAGGCAAGAAATTGAGATTTTCATCAGAAGTTCGCCCAATGGTTTATTTGTGAGGGGTTCGCGAATATTTTGAATATTTTCTTCGATTATAAGATTTTTTTACTATAATTCGGATGATCTCAAACATATTAGTATTCAGAACGTGAATTACCGAAATGATAGTTTTAGTTTTGAAAAATATAAAGCCCCAAATGGAGTTTGCTGCACCATTGGAAATTACATTTTGAAGGAATAAAAAAATATCTGTGGGATCTTTCCTCAAGAGGAAATCGCTTTCCTGGATTTCCCGAACCTTGTAACACAAAATTGAAAAAAAAAAACAAATTGAGTGGGTTTCAATAAAGAAATTATCTCGATCTTCATTTCGAATTCAACTGAAAGTGGGAGTATTATTAGTTTTCTGAGTCCGAATAAATGACTACAGATAAAAGAAAAAAAATTAAATTGAATCAACTTCTATCAGTTTAAGTATCAAAGGGCAAATCAAATGAAATTTATTCATAATCAGGCGATAAAAACCCGTGAACATGATCTTAACGATATACTTCAGTGTCTTCTGTACTCAAATTAATTAGTTTTTATACAGAATATATTGAATTTTCATGTATTTCAGTGAAATCCATCAAAAGACTTTATACATGAATGGAATAAGAATACACTTCAAAGAAAATTCACAGATGTGCTTTAATAAATAATAACGATTACTCCGTTCGGGGGGTAACTACTTCAGAAATAAAACTTTCCAAATTTCTGAGGATATATATATATTAAACGGCGAACTTTCTTTATTTCACGATTGTAACAATTTTGATATATTTATTTATTTTTCATTTTGATTATTTATGTTTTTCTCATATCACTATGATGACATTGGCTGGAATCTTGATGTAGTTGCGGGCTCTATTTGCAATGCCTGTTTCTTGTTTATTTTATATATAAATATATATATTTTTGAATTATTATGATTAAAATACAAACTTAGGCAAAACTCAACATTGCCCCCTTGAGAAACTGCTTAGGTCGGCCTATTTTCTCGCCAAACAATATTTGGTACTGTGATATATTATTACAACCCACTTTTTTTTTTCAAAAAGATATTCAATAGCTGATGATTACACAGATATTAGCGAGATCAACTGGGTGAAAAATCAAACAATGTTTGAATTGGATCCTTCTGGTGTTTCACATTTCATACTGAAACTTTTATCGACTAATTTGTCAAATCAAATTGATCAGATATGAAACTTTTTGCAGAGATCAAGCTCGACTTTTACGTCAACTGTACCGATCTCACAATTCATTGATGAGATATGTTGAATACTTCCAATTGACTAAATCTTCATACATCATTGCTATTGATTTGATACCCTGATTTCTCTGGATCGGAAAAAATTTCTACTATTCTTCACGTACGTCTGCTCAATCATTGTTTAATGATTAATTCCAACTTCATACAGGCCTACCAGCATGTGATAATTAAAACCACATCGACAAAGCGGTAATAGTTAGACTAACGTGGAAGTACGTTAACCCATTTTTGCCTTATTGTAACGACTTTTACAAAGATACTGTCTAACGAATATGGGTGTTTGCTGAAGAAATCAGTTGCATAAGCTAAATTGGTACAAACTGACATAAAAGTGGAAGTTGAAATGAGATTGCGGCTCTCTAATGACATTCCTTCTTGATGAAAAAAATATGATCGTTATTATTTGGTGAATCACTCTTTTTTTATTTATTATTATTACATACTATAGAACATGTTGTGGAAAGTGGGCTGTCACATTCGAAGATGAATAACTGCTTGGCCTTTGTCATTTCATAATTTAATATCTGTTAAATTCACTAGTAGTCATAATTTACTCCTGAGATTCAATGAATAAGTTCAATTATCATTTTATGAATAATTTAATGATTTATAATAATTTCGTAACTAGTTGCAACCGAGGTCGCATCTATGAGAGGTGTTAACTATAATCGTTGACATTGGTCCTTCGGTGTGAAAAAGATCATTTACTCTTAACATCTGACCCAAACCAAGTTAGTATCTTGGGGAGAAAAAATTGAGACTGATCTCACGAACTAAGGTGATTTGACAGATTTAGCACCGTTTTTTCGATGGAAGATATTTATCAGATAAAAATAACCAACAGTATTCATCTTTATCAATGTCAAACATTACTCATAAATCATTCATCCTTATATTGAAAAACTGGACCTGAGGAATTAGGGATCTACCTGTAAAAGTCTTGACGAACTATTAGAAAATTTTATACTAGCGACTAATAGGTCTTCTGATAGTCGCTTATACTATTAGACTAAATATGATCGGTTCTTTCTCAGGGAAGTTTCCAGTTATTGTTAACATGTCAAGTTGAATACTGACCAAATGAAATATTACTTGTCATAAGTAAACGTTGAAAAAATTTAAAGTTATACACTCTATCGAGAAACCACAAAATCACCCGATCGATCAAAAAATGAAAGTCTTCCCAACGCTAATAACGTTGGAATCGGCAGGTCTGTGGATGACCATGCTGCTCCTGAGGAATAGTATCGTGAATAGTACCATCAATACTATTTTTTGAATATCATTTAGCGAAATGGTTTTATATTCGAGAAAAATCTCCTGAAAATAGTTTGAGAGTATTACACAGATATATCATGGATATAATTCAAATTCTCAATTTTGTGTACATATTTTTTCATATAGCAGAAATATTTCATGATGGTTATCTTGTTTTCTGGTGTTATATCAATTAGTTCGAGGCCAAATGGGGCATTCTGTAATTTTCTAGGCAATACTTCTCGTTGTGTCATTGTTTTGCGGATTTTCTGCTGTATATTTCTGAAATGCAGCTATTGAATAAGCTAACTTAGTCTTACAAAAAGTACATGGACCAGACAGCATATTTATCGTTTCAAGGAAAATATGACGTGATTTACAATTTTAAGATTACCATCCGAAATAAAAAAAAAATTAAGGTGCGAGAACGAAAAAAAATTCTTTAGAACCTGTAAACCGATCCATTTTCCCCATAATTCACATGCCGTTTGTTTGCATGTCAGCTGCTGTTGTAGAAATCAAAATTGTATGCAATCATTTCCTATAAAAAATCACGTCAATATGTCTCGCGATTGATCTCTCTGAAGAGCAAATCTGTGGTATACCGTTCAATCGAAAGTTCAGGGTCAACAAATGCTCTACTTTCTCCAATATGGTTCACGATTTATTAGTAAACAATGATTATTGTTATTTATCCGCCAATTGAGAGACATGAAACAACTTTGCCGATGCTGCGATTGTGTTCTGTTCCGACTGATCGCTTCAATGCTTATTAGATTACAACTCAAAAACTTGTGGTTGGTTACGGTCGTTGGTGGGCTTCAAACGACTTTCAATTCATCAATTGCGTTTTCACGGACCGGTTCAAGTTGATTCTCGTTGAAATTCGCACTTAGGAAATCATCCATTTGAAATTGTAGTTGTGAGGATGGGTTGGAGTTTCATTAAAGACAAGTCCAAGTTGATCAAGAGCAGAAGAATAAATAGCCAGAGAAAAACCTCGTTGACCTCTTGACCCTTTCCGGGCCTCTAGCGCTTCCTAGTCTTTTATTTGGAACGTCATTCTGATCATCGAGATGTAGGAAGTGTTTAGATCTCCGTTGAAACCACAAAGTAGTCATAAAAAACAAGTTAACCCTGAAACCACATCATACACGAACTTACCATCAACGGTAGGTACCTACTTGTGTTCTCCCTTAAAAACCTTCCACCCTTTCAATAACTACAACCTTACACTTTTTCTTAGAAGAAGAACGTTACCAGTTTATTAGCCATTTTATCAGTTAGAGCATCAAACTTTTATTTGCATTTGGTCAAACTCTCTCGCTCAGAGTTCTTCAATTTATTAAAAAAATACCGCCAATATTCCTCGTCATTGGTTACTACTCACCATCCTCAAGAAATATAGTTGAGATTTATAGGATAATCTATTATTGAATGTAAAAAAAATTGAGAACTTTTACAAAGAATGACAATAATCAGATTGGTTGCGAACTTTCGTCAATTGCAATGCCCGCTTTGAAGACTTACTGCCTATTGCACCGACTTTTTGTTAGCATTGAGCTAATGGGCCATTCAAGGTCAATAAAAATATGATTTCGATTGATTTTTGATTGTCTATTGAATAATGCTTTTCGAATCTTGATAAATGGAAAAATTATAAGACTATTCAATAATTATGCTCTACTCCACTGGGTCTTACTAGAAAGTTATTAGTTGCATCCTTTTGTTATGTTAATTGAATAACCATCATTATAAAACGTTCATTTTTATTGGATGTAATTATATTTCTCCGTGAAAGTTGGCATTCAGTAAACGCAAATTCGATTATAGATTACATAGATAAGGTGATGTGATATCGATGGTTGTTAAGAGAAGTAGAAAGTAAAAACTTAGGTACGCAGGTAGGAAGAGAATTATAGTTATAACAGCTCTTTGGAAGGAAGTTATTTATAGAGAACAAATTCTCCTTATATTGTATATTGATTTTTTTCGAAAAATCTGATAACAAGAATTTATTTACTGAAGACGGACTGGTGGCTATATTTCCTGAAGGAATATTGAGAGTGCTATTATTTTTATTCAAAAATTGAATATTCCTACTAGAGGAACCCATTGTTACTGAAAATTTTTGCGACATTAGCACAGAGGAATAAACGTCGTTCTTCTGTGATATTAGTGGACAACAATTGGGCTTTCCAACTTACAACCTGATTTCCTTCAGGAATAGGATGTTTTTGCGAAATTAAATGAAAAGAAAACTTAAGAAAATCGAATGCCTCTGCTTGAGATGGTTTCCTCTCCCCTTATGGTCAAACATATTCAATTTTTTTTAATCTGATAATTTTCTGATTCGTAAATAATACCTCTGTGGTTCCAACAATTTGGCCTCCAGAATAACGCACTCGTTGATAAGCAACTACTAAGAATTCCCAGATCCTGTGCCATAATGAAAAATAATATTTTCGACTATAATATCATCATTATGATTGCAGACAGTGATAATAAATATAGATAATCGAAGACACAAAATTATATTTTCACCATATTTACCCGTTAAATCCTCATAACAACACTAATTATCGTTCGTAATGACTACCATAATGTCGTACAATCGTTAAAATTTCAACGGCTCCAGGATTGTGATATTAAAAGGAGCAGACAACAATTATGAATACCTTCAAAACGGAATTATGGTTGCCTTTGGAGAGAAAATATGACTATTTGTCAACATGCTACTATTAGCTGACATGGTATCAGTAACTTCCATTTTTATTTCCAAGAAGTTCTTTCAAAAACCCGTAAGTGATATTTTTTGTAGGAATATGATGGAGATTACTGAACAATACTTGGTCCACATTGCAAACTGAATCGGATAATTTATTAGTCTCTGGCGAGGGAGTTGGCCCTATGGTTCTGTGCCCGGCTCATGATCGAGAGGTCGTGGGTTCAATTCCCTTATGGGGCAGAGATTTTTCCCTTGGGAATGAACGACTTTGATCAAAGTCGATGGCGTTTATCAAGAAAAACCTCAACAAACACTTCTAGAGATCAACTATCCTAATACCAAACTCATATTATCTGAAGTTGACCAGCGTTTTGCTAAGAGGGGAGCATCTTCAGAAGAAGAACATTGATATTGAGGGCATAAAATATCTGTTTGGTGTTAGGGTAATTGATCTCCACAAAAAGTCACGAGTTTTACCCCAAAGGTTTCAATATCATCCTTTAACCATAAATAACATTTACTACTACTACTACTCGGTTGATCGCCTCAGCCGCAAAACTTATCGCCGCGTATTATATTATAACGTTTTTCCTCTGGGTTCGAAAATAAGTGATAATTGGTACTGCAAAATCCAACAGCTTTGTTGCATTCAACTCAACAAAATACCAAACAGCTCATTCACAACTCAATAAATCACTGAAATAACTAATACTGTTCGCCATGTGGGTCCATGATTCTGGAATTTTCCGTGTCCGAACGGGATTCGACATTTCTATTACTTTCGTGATAGTTGCCTACTCATGTAATCAAATGCGGTTGGTATCTCTCGAACATTCTCGATCAATCACAATGACAGTCGATGGGCGTGGTCTTCTTCGAAATTTCTATCATAGGCGTAGAGAAAGTCATTTGCATAGAGAAAGAGTTTTATTGTTTCGCAGAATTATTGTTGATCTTCGAATTCGTGACACTTATTATATGCTCGATACCCAAAAATAGACATGAATTTTTTGACATTTTTTCAAGCACAAGTTCTGTTTACCGAACTGACTGAATAAAAAGTACTTTCACGGCCGGAAGTGAATAATCTGGAGTGTTATTCAGGTTTGTTTGCGGTGGTCCACATGTTTTTACTCCTGACCTTTCGCCTACAGCTATGGTAGGCATTATCAAAGTGTATGAGGTAACGGAAGCCATGTTCTCGTTCTCACAGCGCATACTAGTATGTGCGTAGTAAGCACTATATAAACGAGAACATTGCGTCCTTTACCTCATAGACTTTGATAATGCCTACCAGAATCAGTCACAGAATACATCTCATTTTTTCTTTGAAGATTTGGAACTGTTAAAAAAAAGTTGTTACCCACTTGATGATGCAGTCGCCTGGAAATTTTTTGCCTATCCTGATATTTCTGTACTTTGGCTGCACCTTTCTTTGATGTTAGTATACTTAATATATTTCATGAATATTTTTACTGGATTAGAGTCGTGAATTATTTGTATGCATTTTAATGGCATATATTCGATTTATTTAATGTTTTTTGGTATTCCATTAACTTCCTAATCGATAATATCAATTTCATTTTCAGAAGGCCTTCTAATTCGTTAAGAATTCTTGTTGATTTTTTGAAGATTCAATGTGACATATTGTACCGAAAACGCCAGATTTTTAAAGTGGGTTTGCACGTTCATTTGAAAAAGATACTCAACAAGCAGCTTTCGGAAACCCGTTCAATTTTTAATATATCATTGATTGTTTTCATCACGAAGTGTGGGTGTGAGTCTTATATCCTGAGGTCTGAAGTATCATCAGATATATGATCAGTTTCGTCTGTTAGCACATTATTCCGTGGAGATCTATATTGATTCAGCCGCTCCTTCATTGTGCAATACACTCTTACTTTCAACTCTGACCGGTACCAAACCCAGTTTACACGCTTTTACTTTCTTCGATGTTAGTGTTGTGACCGAATATTATGAATTTCAAATACACAAGAAATTGATCCGAAAAACATGAATAAGATGTCCTTCTTTGAATGCGTCCATCATATAATGGAAAATTACTTGATGAATGGGGAAAAGTAATAATTATTATCCGATTGACCTTGGTCAATATGGTCTTGATTATTGGGTTTCAACAAGTATTAATTATAATGATCTCTTGAATAATGATGGGCTTTAAACTTTAATTGATTTTCTTGAAAATAATATGATAATTAAAAATTTCACATTGATTTCAACTTACCATTATGAAAAGATGCTTATGACTGATTTTGAATATTTTATTCATCTGTTTCAAAAGTAATAAGTATTTCAACTAGTGACTCTGTGAAAATTCCATTGGTATGGAGTATTATTAGAGAAAGTTCTCCGAAGTTTTACGGGAGAAAATGAAGTACATGGTACCTATTTGAATAGTTGGACATGTCTACACATCGCGGCATAAAAAAGTTTCACAAGAAGCATGAAACACCATTCAAGAACTATGACATTCGAACAATACTTATGAAAGTAAATATGACAGATATGAGAAGATCCCAATAATGAATGATTTTCAATGTACAAAAAACTTATTTTTATTCATAAAATAATTTGGAGCTTATTTGTTCCTTCAATTTTCGAAGACCTTTAAAAAAATGAAATACCTATGCGTGCAAAAAAATAACTCTGCATATAATGGCACTAATTTGAAACGAACTAAAATCATTCTTCTCCGAGAATATCAGTAAGAATAAGATTGTCATTAGAAGGGAAATATCAAATCGTTGGACTTTGCTATTGAGGCAGATTGAATTAGAATATTTCTTTTCAGAAAAATGCATATTTTTTTATAATTTTATATTCTCTTAGTAGTTCAATTATTAAATTAAATAGTCCATAATATTGATCTGATGCACCTACATATAGTTAGACATTGACGAATAGTTAGCAATAAAGTTTAATAAAGTCATTCTATTCTATAAATGGAATTGATGAAATAAACACTGATAATTTGAAATTTATGCAGATGACATATCACTATTGGATTCCTATAAAAATGACATTAAGAGAATAATTAGTAAGACTCCGCTAATCTTTGAAATTTACATACTTGCAAGAACATAAATTATAATGTTCATTGAAGACTAGTTCATGAAATTTTCTTTATTCTTTGTGGTGAAGATTATCTGTCGACGACTTAGAAGTTGCCTGGACGGATGGTTATCGTAACAATGGGATTGGGTGTAAAAGTTGAGACTTTTACTATTTGCCATCTTCATGAGAAAAAACTTATACTACATCTAAAGACGAGGTTAAGTTATTTGTTTCCTTTAAAATCTGAGGTAGCAAGCAACAACAACCTGCGAAGTTTTTTCTTGATCCGTCATGGACTTTGTATTTTGATTGGTAATTATTCTGTTGATTCTTCAACAAAAACTAAAAAGCTGGCTAAGAGGGGTAGACCCTTTGTCACCATTCAGTTTATTTTTACGTTTTGCTAACAACAATATCCTTTTTAGCCCGATTTCAAATTGATTGTTGAGAAATAGTCCATATCGGACACAGACAACACTTTGCAGTTAGTTTGTTAGACTGTTAAAGTATAAAAATAAGTAACCTTAGTCTTCAGATTAAGTATCAGTTCTCTTCAATTAAAGATCCTAAACTTGTTGTCGAAACGAGCATCGAGTGCAAATGATATGATATGAGTCTGGTGTTAGGGTGATTGATCTCTTCAAAAAGTTTTGGTTCTCTTGATGCTTGAAAGGTTTGTCTCGATAAAAAGCAGTCAAACAGTTTTATCTATACCAGTTATTCTATGGAACTGATGTAACTAATAATAATAATAATAATAATCGTCTTTATTTCGGAAAATAAAATTCAAACATGAGACTGGTAAATTGAGGATGATCGCTGATGAGGCGGGAATTAGCTAAAGCTACTCTTACATCCAACCCCATAACGATTCCCATACGTAACAGTGGTGTAGGAAACAGTTGAAATAAGACTAGACTATACTAAGCATAACAGAAATTAGTGAAAATAGGACGTATTTATGAATTAGCCAGGAGATTGTCTTTATACCAAAATTTGAAGGTGGCTTTACCTTTTTCTCTGATATCTTATGGTAAACTATTGGCGAGTTTGATGAAATTATAAGAAAATCCTTTTTGAAATAGAGTTGTGGAATGTTGAGGTATAGTAAACGTGTCTGTGTTTCTGATGTTTACCGAATGCACCTGTGATCGAGACACCAATTTATTTTTTATATCTTCTGGGCCGTTAGTAGAACTTTATTCAGGTAAGTAGCCAGATGGAGCTTTCTTCGATCTTCCATTTTCAGCCAATTGAGCTCTTTGAATTTATCACTGACATGGTCATATTTGCGAAGTCCAAAAATAAATCGAACACAATAGTTTTGTACTTTCTGAATTTTATTTCTATAGTTGGCATCTAGAAAAGGACCATAAAGAAAATCGCAATATGTAAATTGGGACAACACCAAAGTCTCAGCCAGCTGCACTCGTAGCTTGAAATTGAGAATGTCTTTATTTGAAAATAATAATTTGAGTGAGCAGAAAGTTTTTTTCATTAAATTATTCATGTGATTTTTGAAACTTAAATCATCATCAAGAACAAGGCCTAAGTTTGACATAATGGAATGATATGATTTATTTTAGCAAAATCAATAATCTGACTGAACATGAGTTTTTCCAAAATTTTTGATAGACATGATAGAATGCTGATAATTCTCGAATCAGAAAATGTCTCAGGTTTTGATATTTTAGATAGTGGCAGACCAAGAGAAATTTTCGACAGTGTAGGAATTACTTTTTTTTCAAAACAATAATTGATCAAGTGAGTTATATAAGGGTCAATTGAACGGACTGCAATATCGAATCATGGTTATTGAAATATCATCAATTCCATAAGCAGTAGATTTGATCTCAGAAAGTACAGTATGGATTGTTCGTTTTCGTTAACCAGCTGACGAACGTCAACCCTCAGGAGTCGAAACTTGTGCGAGCAATGGATCAACGAGGCCTTACCTTTTAACGTGCGATTACCCAGCACGGTGGCCCGGCGAGGATTCGAACCCCGGCCTTCCGCTTAATAGGCAGATATGCTAACCACTACACTACCGAGACCAGAAGCCATTTTGAAGTGAAAAGAATCGTTGATTGGTGTGATGTAACTATTTTGGTAAAAATGAATCAAATCTTTACAATTGTCATCTGAACATCCGGACCAAATTCTGCTGAAAAAGTTATTTATATCATCAGGATTTGAAAGTTCATCAGCAATAACTAGTTGGTTTCTCATAGTAAATTACGTAACGAGTAGGATTAGTAGCAAGTAATTGGCCTTATTCTTGGATTGCGTACTATACTTTTTCTACTTCCACCATGTTTGTACGGTAATTTCTGTTGGTGGAGCACGAATTTCTCCGTCATCATCTATTTTTAATGATCGACGAGACATCAAGTCATGACAGCAAGTATGTGAAACAATTGCTTGTCGATTCAGGGATATAACTATGTTGATAAGAGCTAGTCAAATTCTCAAAAATAAACCACTGTTGAATAGACGACTGAAATGGGTGTCACAAGACCCTCATTTCTATTTGAAAAAAAGCTGATAGCGCCTTTTTGGCATCGAATGAGGTCACACTCTTGTGTTTTTCATCAGAAAGTAAATTTGGTGAAAAATTTATATGAATAAAGCATCAGCAAGTATTATTCAGGTATGCAGAATCTAACACTTCTCCAAAAAGTTTTCTTCAATCAAGAAAACAGCCATCTCAATTATATATGATGTCCAGAAGAAAAATAATTGTGTTTGAGTCAGGTTTCATTATGAGCTGTGGCAACATTTTCGGTTATAATTGCACGAGTGTATAAAAATTACCGATAATTCTGCAAGAAAGCGTGATATCTAAAAATTGCAAGAGTTTATTTTCATATTTTGGCGAAAGTGCCCGAGTCCGAAGGACGAGGGCTCTTTTACAAAATATGAAAGTAACCGAATGCAATTTGTATAAGATATCACGCTTGAATGCAAAATTATCTGGTCATTTTTATGCATGAATGTAATTCATTGGAATATTTCACGAATAAAGAAATTCTCAAGGAAATGTTATTTTTTGTTCATCTATACGTTCCTCTAAATATAGATCATATGGAGTACTCACCTAAACGCGAAATGTTTTTCTATTTTCAAAGTCTATCTGACATTTATTTGTGTTGTTTACTGACGTCTAGCGATACGGTTTCAAATTTGTTGTTATGGTGACTTGATACAATGCAATTACCGCTGTAAGTTTTCGATAATTGCATTGCTCTTATGGGACATTTTATATATGAGGAAAATATTCGAGAAAATATATGATTATCGTTCCAAAAAAGGTAAATAATTCAAAATCCATAGTCATGAAATTTATTTGTCGAGATCGTATGTTTATTAGAGATTGAGAATTTTCAACGTAAAGTTCGTTTTCGACAAATCTGTATTTTGTACCTTCTTTTCAGTTTTATCAATAAACAACGATGGGATTTCACCACGGATGCTGCCACACATCACTGAAATAGGAAGTTGCAATGCTGAAACGTGATTTCTTGTGAAATCCACTACGATTTCTCACTTGTTCGAAGAATATTCAGAACGTCCAGTTGTTGTATGTTTTGAAACAAATCTGAAATATGCTTTACTCAATAAATGGCTCAGATGCATGGAATAGAAAGTACGGAGAAAGTTTAACATTTCTCTCGGGTTATTCGAATCATCTAATGAAACGTACAAACGTTTGCAAACGGGTCTAAAAAGATTGACCTTTAACTTCAGAATTATTTCATGTAATGGCTAGTGTTATGAGTTTCGCAACTTGTGGGCGTATTTTCATAAGGAATATTTCAATGCGTACACAGAGAAAATATGTAGGTTCCACAGTTAAACACAGATTACAGCATCGAAACAATACGCATCTATTCTTCAATTAATTTCTTGCAACATTCAGATAATGATGAATGGGTATCTGATATTGACTAACTCAAATATGTTCGCGAAAATCAATGGACAATTGCAATATAGGGAATTCATTCATTCGATGATTCAAATAAATCCAAGTTATGATACAATCAATAATATTCTGGGGGTCCACCCCTATTTTATAACATACTTTTCAACTTCTTGAACCATTTTTGGGTTCTTGATAATAGTTTAATAATACTCAATATGTAGTTTGTTAATATTTGATCTCCCAACTTTCGTAAGTATCATGTAAAAAATCACTTCTACTGTTTTCTCATTGTCAATTCTATTTCAGCTCTTTTTTTTGTACCTAACTGAAGATGAACATATATATGTTCGAAACATGTCTTAACTAGGACATTGTTCCTGTAAGAATTGAATATGTTGTGGAGATGACTTCGTGTTTCCTTTTTACAATTAAATCCAGAGATTTTTTGATCTCTTCGTTTAATAATAATTATCGCAATGCATTCTTATGATATAGAAATAGTCGAAGTGTATGTTGTTCATGAGAAGAGAATAAGTAATTGCGAATGCATTAAAACTCTTTTAAGTTTTCGCAATGTTATCCTCGTTGCGGAAGTAACCTTCGGAAATCATCGGGAATATTTTAAGAAATGAGTAATAGTAAAAGTACTAAGAAACTAATATCTTAGTGGGTATTGCAAGCAAGGGTCATCCCAAAAGAGGATGAAAGCAATCAAAAGGGTCAACTCAAAAGATTGAAACTTGGGGGAATGAAATTGATGTATGAATACTATATTTTGGAGTGACATTGACACATAAAAATTTCAAGACGGTGACTGGGCGCCATCTGGGAAAAAAAATAAATAGAAAGGGAGGTCTTGTGAAACACCATTTTGAACCTCCTGACGAATACCTTACAACCCTAGCATATGAAGTCAATATCTTTACCTTCTACAAAATGACGGAACATATTCAATAATTGCCTGCACACATCGACGTATTACATCATAATTTTAGGAAATGAGCTGAGTTCGGTTCAGAAGATGCTCGAAATGGTTGCCTCAAACGTCTTGAGATAAGAACAGACTATCCGATATTTCACGTCGAATATTTTCGAACACAGCAACGTCGATATTTCTGCAAATATTTATTATTCTCTGCCGAACATTCAATATTGAAGCAGGTTCACTTTCGTACACCTTCCGCTTCAAATAGCCCCATCAAAAAGTCTAAGGTGTCAAATCTGGCAAGCGGGCTGGCCATTTGGGTAGTACCTGGATGGCCAATCCAACGACCATGGAAAGTATTATCCAAATAGTTTCTTCTTTCTCTGGAGTTATGTGGTGGTGCTCCATCTTTTTAGAATAATAATATCCATATCGAATTCATTAGGATTCACTTCGACGATTTCGGTGATCAGAGAATCAACGGTAGTGGCCAGAATATTCAAATACAATTCCCCTGTTGAATTTTGTTCAATTGATCATTATGTGGTACTATCTATTTATGAAATCGAAAACTGAATAAGAATATATGAACTGAACAATGATGTTCGTTGTACTGACATTTTTGTCATTTTTTATGAACAAAAAATAAAAGGGGGGGCATTAAAAAATGCACTGTATAGGTATACTCGGGTGGAGCAGACAGACTGGATGACCAATTTAACACACACAGAAGCATCTGAGATTTTCATTGATTAATTTTCGTTAATTTTCCAGGTAGACTTTTATTTATGGAAAGAGGGACACGAATATGTAACAAATATTAAGGTCTTAGGGTGATACCAGAAAATGAATGTATAGCTCATTAGAAATTGAAACTGCATGAACTCCATTAAAATGAGCAACTTTGTGATATGTTCTATGAAAAGTAATTCCAGAACTCGTAACACTGAGGTGTCCATGAGAAAAATACTGATGAGGTTTTGTTACAGCTAGAAACTAAAGAGTATGTTTAGAGGTGACGCTACATAAGACTATCCACAAATAAGGATTCCTGTGCAATGTACCTGCTAGATGTGTGAGGAAGCTTGAATAGGAATGAGTCACTGTGTTCGAAGGACGAGGGACAACATATGTCGAATAGTCGAATCCCACATGAGCAGTTGAGAAATCAATGAATACATGAACGAAACGGCAACAAGAAAATAAGGTTTCCTATCCTACAAAAAATCAGTTTTGTACTGCAGCCGTGAAATTTTATATTGAAGGACATGTATACTGCGAACCAGACAGGAGAGAGTTAGATAAAATACGTTGATCTGATTATACCGGATATTTTTGAATAATTTACAAATTATAATTTTGATATGATTATTGACCATTATAGAGAATCGTTCTTCAATTAACTCCATGGCCTACTTCAACTAAAACCAACCCGAAGCAATTTATCAAATGATCTCTAGAATATTTTGTCAGTTTACCAAGCCGATATATCGGGTACTCTGATAATATAGAGAGATCGAGTTGGCGCAGGTGGTTGTGATCGAGAAGTCTTGGGTTCGTTCCCACGTTTTTTTGTGACGGGACCGCGAATAACCATGGCCCTACTTGCTGAAGAGCTTCAGTCAAAGTCGAACGCCTTCATTAAGAAAATATTATTATTTATGTTTACTACGACTAGTAACATAATTTTTTGGTATAGGATACATGGAAGAGAACTGATTAGGAAGTACTTATAACTAAGATGAAAGAAGAAGTGTCAATGAACGAGACTCATAGATTCATTTTTTTTATCGAATTACATAATATATTCAACGTATTCAGATGTATTCCTGAATTTTTTCACGATTTCTTTTTTTTATACATTGTCACAGGATATGAGGATGATGAGTATCTCGAGATGTTTTTTTTTAAGTTGAATTGTGAGCCCTGGGATGATCAAGCATGGGGTTGTATTCAGTTCGAACACCATTCTCTGATTGTTTGCAGGGTTATGCTCATATAATTCCTTGGTCCTCCAAGAAAGAGTCGAATTACATTTTATATTTTCTCTAGGTTCATCATCTTTTGATCTACATCTACACAATTGCAAATTTCGCAAATAACTATTTATTCCTCCTTTGAATTATTTTTATCAATTCATTCCCATAACGAGTGTAGGCAATGCTGCAGTAGTAGTAATTTCAAAACAAATACCATTCTCATTGAAAGAGTCAAGATCATTTCACAATGGAATTATTATATCTCGTTACCTCAAGTGTTAATGTAGAAAGTAGCCATCCACTTCGATTTTACGATAAAATAATGTTGATGATATAACGTGAGTTATTTTTATCCGGTTATGAACGAACATGCGATTTACGTAACGTCTTCCAAGACCAAGCCTTCTTCTGCGAACTTATTCATGATTCGGAATCATGAATTGAGAATTAACATAGTAGCAAACGATGAAACGATAAACGATACCACAACTCCTACTGAGAACGGATTCCGTTAGCGCATCGTTATGACTCATACAAGGTAGTTGGTGTCGCCATTTTTACTTTCCATAGATGATGGTTTTATCGAAATTGGATTGATAGAATGAGGAGAAAAGAAGTAGCCGCCCAAGTAACATTAACGCTCTCATTCCAATCTTCAAGATCGCTTTAAAACTGTACAATAAAAATTTCAAATAAAATCAAATAATCTTCAAGATAGCCCTGAGACCATCAAGAAGCAGCTTCTAGCCAAAAAGGGCCCATCCTAAAAAGGCCTTCAAGACCTAATTTCAAAACTGTATTAAAACCATTGAGTTTTAATTCCATATTTTTAAAGAGTTCTTGAAGGTAACTTTAAATCCATAAATGAAAATTTATTATCTGACGTTTTTCTCTTAAAATGTATTTACAGCGGACTGAATTAACTTAAAAATAATCAATAAATCCTAAAGGAGTTTTAAGTCGGTATAATGGCCGGTAGAATGGTAACATTTTAAACCACATACGTACACAAAGCATATCATAACATAACAATCGAAAACAGCCTATTTTGGTGAAAAATTCAACAACGAATGGCACTATTCTGATAAAATTTAATAAAAAACTTCAACAAAATTCGAGCGCCACTAATTCAATGTATTAAAAATATGATAAATATCATTAAATTTTATTTTGCATTCAATCATCTATGCATTTTTTGAATGGCAGTTTGACACACCGTTCTTCAGTTTTTTGAGAAGATCCAAAACGAAACTAATTGAATAAATGAGTTTATTTGAATAGGAAAATCCTAATATACAAACATTATTATATTAATACATGAGATTAGCAATAGGTACTATTATACCAGGAAAATTTTAATCTATTTCAAAGTCAGACCTGTATACTAATAGAATAAACACATATATACACATATACATACACAAGTACAATCACTTCAATATCCTCAAATCTTATTTTATTAATTAACACGCTTTTATTGGCTTGGGTTGTAACTATGTATGTAACGGAATCTTCGAGCATAATTTTCACCAATTTCCAGAAGTCTGATTGATTTGAAACTTTGCATACGTATCAAGGGCCGATGACAATGCAATAATTTGATCATAGCTTTCCATTATTAATTATTATTAATTAATTAATTATTATTAATTAATTATTTTATTTCAATTAATTTTTCAACACGCTTTTATTAGCTTGGGTTCTAACTATTTAATTTTTTTAGTCTATTTTATTATTGTTAATTATTAACACGCTTTTATTAGCAGCTTTAAATGAAATGATGAGATTGCGGAATGATTCGTAAGAAATATCACATTTCCACTAGAAACTAATTGATAAATTGAACTAAAAAATGAAAAATAAATAATAGTTTAAAAAACTAAAAAAACACGCTTTTATAGCTAACCGAACTAAAAAATAGAAAATAATTTTTAATTACAAAGAGTTTATATTACGGTAGTAGAAGGCTAAACAATCATTCATAGTCAATCAGCTCAAAATAAAATTATAATAAAATTTAAGTAACTAACAGAATAAAGTAATTCAGAGTAAAAAGCGTGGGGTGCATTTTACTACATTGCATAAGTCTCCTCTCAAAGATAATTACCGATAGAATGATTGTAATATATAATATATCAAGCACCCCACGATTTTACCCTGAATTACTTTATTCTGTTAATTACTTAAATTTTATTATAATTTTATTTTGAGCTGATTGACTATGAATGATTGTTTAGCCTTCTACTACCGTAATATAAACTCTTTGTAATTAAAAATTATTTTCTATTTTTTAGTTCGGTTAGCTATAAAAGCGTGTTTTTTAGTTTTTTAAACTATTATTTATTATATAATTATTCAGTTTGTATTTGAATATATGTAAACTTTTACTGCTTCTTATGTCTTGAGGTAAGTTATTAAATCGATTCAAGCCTTTATAAAATAATATTTTCATTGAACTTGTTAGGTTGCATACTGGCAAATGAAAATCATTGATTTGTCTTGTATTATAATTATGCGTGCTACTTCGAAATGTAATAAATTCACTGAAATATGATGGTAGCATATTATTAACGGTTTTGAAAACAACTTTCATGAAAGAAATAATACCTGTTAGAAAACTACCCTTCTGATAATTACCACGCAGTGCTCTGAGTTATTTCCGACAGCCGCCAGTACAGATTTCTCAACAAAATATATTCCAGCAGTGACAGCAGACAAATATAATATAGTATATAGAAATAAATACATCGCAGTTTGTTTGTCGAGTTAAATGACCCGAAAAATTATTACCTGTGCAGTTACAGTATCGATTGTTTTCATTCCATAATTTCTTCAAAGAACAAACAGTATATAATATCTTTGGAATAAGTGCTTCGAATATTGATGAGTGAAAAAGCCGCAATGCAGACTTATTGAAATTCTTTTAGAGTATTTCCTGGTGAGTCTCGTACATCAGTTTACGAAGGCGTACCTGACGAGGATTCATAGTGAATAAAATTAAAATTGCAGGTGGAGGAAAAGAATATATCTTATTTAATTGAACATTATTTCATTTCTTTCAATTATTTGTTTATATCCCAGGAAAATAACTGCCACAATGATGTGCATAAATTGCCTTTTGCCCCTAGGCTTACAGTTTTATTTCCTCAAATACTTGATTTAGGATTGAACAAAGAATGAATGAAACATCATTCTCATACCTTGTAATTATTCATTACCAATCCACACTGAAAACAGTTCTCAAATTACGTAACTGAATCCTGGCTCAAGGTTGTACACGACTCCTCTTACTTTTAGTTCCTCTTACATTCCTGCACATTGACCTAGTCTATGAGAACATCATCTAACCCTCAGTCGTTTTCCAAACTGGTTTTCACGATTCAAACCAGATTATTTGGTTTGCGTGTTAAATCATCATGGGAAAAAAGCAGATGCGAACAGGTGTTGCAATCACTTTCGACTAATGGATGATATCAGTGAATAATTAAAATTTAACATTGCCAAAATTTTCCTCATTGGAATTCTTAACCAGATTTTGGCCATTGTCTGAGTATTCAAGGTTTCTGGGGTATGATATTGATGAATTTTTGCAGTGTTCTGTACGGAAGTTATTCGATTTTTATTCAATGCAAACTATATAATTTCGTTGGAATGGGAGCTAGTTTTTTCACGATTGATCATATTTGGAAAAGTGTTTTTTTTTTGTCGAACACGAATTCAATCAATTTATCGCAGATAACCATTTAATGTGAAACTCATCCAAGATCCCTTTTTTTATCTGTTGATGACACAGACTCATATCCTATTTATTTTCATTCCTCTCGAACAGCACTGGAATAGCAGTTTTTATGCACAACAAGACGACATCCTCCGAAAATTCGACATATCAAAAGTACCTTTCAATCGTTGGAAAAATTTACAAAAAAAATCGGTTTCGGCGGGATTTGAACCAACGACTTACACTAACCGTCACTTCAGAAATGGGCCGTTTGCACTATACAATTTTGGTTGATTATTGTTGTCAAGCTCAAGCTGTCAGTCTAATTTTTATAATTAGGTAAACATATTTGGTCTCGGTAGTGTAGTGGTTAGCATATTCGCCTTTCAAGCGGAAGACCGGGGATTCCCCGCCGGGCCACCGTGCTGGGTAATCGCACGTTAAAAGGTAAAGCCTCGTTGATCCATTGCTCGCACAAGTTTCGACTTCTGAGGGTTGATGTTCGTAAGCTGGTTAACGAAAACGAACAATTTTTAGAACAATGTCAGAGTTATGACGTTTCTAAGGTTGTCCCTGATAGGTTGGAATAGATTATCGGGGAGCTGGCCCATGGCCTGATCCACTGCGACCTTTTCAGATCTATTGTGATGTTCCTTGGTTGTTATATAGAGATCGCTGTCTAGCTTGATCTCTTTGATGAGTCTCCATAGCCTTGAGACTGACCCCTTCATATAGCTAGCAGCCTCTGGTTTTTCCTTCCCGCATATTGCGTGTCTCAGCCTCGCTATCGCTTCTCATTCACAGAGCACATGCAGTGCGGTTTCTTCTATCAGACCAATGTTGCTCATATGTTTCTTGAGCCGACTGTGTCCCGTTAGTAGACCCACCACTATCCTCACAACCTTACGGTTGTGGTTTAGCAGATCTTCCGTGAATCTGGGCGCTGGTTTATGAACTCTCTCGCCTGCCTCATACCTGGGAGCTTATTCCACCAATCTATCGATTCGGCTTACACCCATGAATTTATGGATGTCTTTATACATGCTTTCTCTACCCCGCAGAAGGGTTCTCGGCCTATCACAGCCTTAGATGCGCCTTCACAGGCTAGCGGCTAGAGCATCGGCCTCCCCGTTGCCCTTGCGACCCTCACGTCCAAGTACCCACGCTAGAGTGACCATATTTTGGATACTTAGCTCTCCGAGAGCGCTCAGACAGCTTTCACAAGTCTTGAGAAGATTTGAAATGAGCTGAGCACCTTGATTGGTTTTATTTGCGACCTTCTGCCTGTTTATTTCCCCTATACATTGTTCGATGGCCGCTACTTCTGCCTGGAACACAGTTGCATTATGTCCGAGGCTGAGTGCGATTCTCCGTATATACCGGCTCTAAATTTCTCCTTGGGTCTTCGAGCCATCTGTATACCAAATTTTTGTCAGTTCTTTCTGCTTGCGGTTTGGTGAGATGATTTTGAAAAGATTTCTTTGAAAGTTGTACTGCAGAACTGCGTTATCCACGGGCATTCCTAGTATTGGATCTGCCTTCAGTTCATTGTACAGTTTCAAGTATTCTGCCCCGTGTAACTGGTTGATTGGAGTTTGCACCTGCATTAGCCTGTGTGTCACCAGCCAAGCTTCCCTTTATATGTAGATGTGCAATGGTGGAAGACCAAGTAGGACCTCAAGGGATGCAAGTGGGGGCGTTCTCATGGTTTCCGCGACACTTAGACCCTGGTTACCAAGTATTTTGTTGTCTGTGATTGGTGGCATTCATATCCTACCATGTGTGGATATGAAATCATACCCATTCAGTTGACTGGAATCGTAAACTCATCCGTTCAGTGATCTATAAATAAATGAGCATATTTTTTAATCATAACACGACTTTTCATCAATTCGGGACATTTTCTCCACACGAACAATTAAAAAATGGAATACGAAATCTCACTGCAATTCCTTAAGTTGAACTGTCGTAGGACTTTGGATCAGATTTTACTAACTACTACTAGAAATCTGTTCATGGAATATAACGAACGCCTTTTCACTCACAAGAGATTTTTTTTACCGCTGAGCTCGTGCCAAGTTCCTGTAAAACGGTGTCGAGAGTAAGCCGTATAGTGGCCTTCATTTCTAGTCCCATTGTAATTGGAGAGTGGAGAACGTTCCTATCAGAAATCAAAAAAAATGTTCAATACTTCGGCATTATTTCTTTATGCAGTTTTTCAATGTTTCCAATTTTAGTTGTCTGAGAGTTGTCTACCAATCGTAACTTGAAAAACTAGAAGAATATGTCGAAAGTTATCACTCCTCTTGTTTCCAGGCTATGTATCTGCCCAATCGAAAGAAATCCAAGAAGACCCATGCAAAGTTAAGTCTAGGGTAGTTGGTGATGTCACGTACTGTGACAGGTACTGGGAATGTGTGGATGGTCAACCCGAATTATACGACTGCCCGAATGGTTTGGTATTCGCAGGTAAGAATAGGGGTGTTACCGAAGGATGTGATTACCCATGGAGGTCAAACTATTGCGATGGAAAACAACAAGCAAGTAAGTGTTCACTCATTCTCAAGGATATTCTACTTTTGATTCATCGAGACAAAAACCCTGAATATCACGCCTATCGGCAGTCATAAGCATGAAATGATTTTCCGCCAAAAAGATATAAGAAATATTTGAATGAACCTGAATATGAACAAGGCTTGCCTATCTGATGGAATCCCAGCAATCTTTCTCAAAGTGTGTGCCTCGAATTGAATTATTCAACCTTTCGTATAACTTGGGTGTTTTTTCTAAGTCCTGGCGAACAGCCAGTTCCTTAAAAACGAATAAACCTTGTGGGCCAATTGCATTGCTTTCTAACATTAACAAAGTCATGGAAAGAGTAATCCATATGAAGATTATCAAATATGATGATCGGCAATACGGTTTTTTCTGAGGCTTATGAACTTAGAAAAATTTAAAATTTCGTACCTTCTCACTCGACCCCACTTTTATTTTGAAATTTTGGAAGAAAAGAATGAAAAATATGTGTAAAATCCCTTCGGAAGCAAACTTCGCGTTTCCGAGCCTCCTGGCTTCAAATAAAAAATGGAGGAGAAAAGCACTGTATATGTTTGATGACTTGATACTATTTCAAAGCTAATTAACCTTTTATTCTCAAACCCATACAAGCTTGTTTCCTTAAGAAAATCACCCCTTGATCTCCTCAGTGGGTCTAAAGATAAATAATGTAACTTTTTCGCTAGACACATCAAGAATTTTAGGAAAAGTCGACTGTGAGCCAATCTGCTCTGAGTGAATTGATATTTCGATGACAACTAACCCAAGCCTTCGATAATGGTATTAAAAAATTATAATATTTGTAAAAAGAACAAAATTTTGAAAAACTGTATTAGGAATTTTTCTTCTGCAAATCTATTGAAAAATACTAATCTTTCATAAAAGAAGGGTACAAAAATTTTAAAACACTTGCTGATATGCGTAAATCATTACAGTTCAGAGCAAATTTGCTCGAAATCTTTTTTTCAAATATGTTTAATGCATTCAATGATTTAATGAAAAAGTTATATAATTTACTCATATATCAACTGGGGAGTTAAAGAGATACAAGCTGTCGGGACTAATAGTAGTTACCTCAGATGGACATCGAATATACCAAAAAAGTTTTTCGATGCATTTTATGGACCTATTTTGAATAAAAAAATATTAACAGCATGGGCCAGACGCTTCACACTACATGATTGTCACCAATTTTTGAATAACCTCGCATATATTATTTAATATCCAAATATGAAGTGTATATTCCAAGTACACACATTACGATATCATATCTCTATTGAAATTTTTCTATGTATGATATTTAAAATTCATGAAAATATAAATTATACCTACTCATTAGCTATGTTCCCAGAAAAATAGGATAGCTTCAGCATTTTGTGTTTTTTTTTTCATTTACAAATTTCTGCAGATCCACCAATTGGAACCGAACATTGCGAATGGTTGTATGGCATTTTCGGTCATGAAACATCGTGCACAAGGTACTGGACCTGTTGGAATGGTACTACCACCGAACAATTCTGCATCGGAGGTCTCCTCTATAACGAAAAAACCCATTCTTGCGACTGGCCTGACAATGTTGATGGATGCCAGAAACATCGTAAGTATACCTTCTGCTGGAATGAAATGAAAAGGGAGGCATGTGAATGATTCGAAAATCGTGAAGAAAATGTGTGAGATTGAAGCTGTAATTGAAAAGAAAGAATAATCTGGGGTACAGTCTTAGATTAACCATCCCCTCAAGATGGATAACGGCAATACCCACAACATGGAGATTGTGTGTCCAGAGAATAAACATAATTGCGGTAGAGGGGCGCGGTGCTGTATTTGTAAACAAGAGCCATGGGCGGCGGACACTTTAAATGAAATTGGGTGCAAATGTTTTTAAATTTCAATCGCCACAAAAAAATATTTTTGGCTAATGTGTTCGAAAGCCATTACTCTTTTTTCAACTTGCTTTTCAGGTTAGATTAGTAAAATTAAGTGAACCAATTATAGCGTTGATTATGAACGGTTAGAATCGGTTCGTAACCGGTAACAACATGTGCTGGAACAAACCCTCAGAGGAACGATAATAAACTTTATTAAATACTAACAGCATAATTGAAATAGAAACAAAGACATTTGGAGGAAGAAATGATACAGGAAATCAAATATACATGTGGCTGAATCATAAAAATGGTAAAATATGCTCATGAAAATGATAAATGCATCAGTTCATTATGACTGATCTGCTTGATAATTTTCCAGAAATTTGTGAATAAAACAAGTCATTTTTTTCGAATAGAAATAGACAAAAACATTTAGTACGAAAACTTCTGAATTGAATAAATAAGTAGGGAGCTACTTTTTTCTATAGTTCATTAGAGGTTAGAGGTAGAATTCGGCAAAAATTAATTAATCAATGAATACAAATGAAAATGTCTATCTCCAACTCCAAACCTGTTTATTCAATTGATCACAGTTTTTTCGTTTCATGATGAATTCTTATTGTGAAATATGTATTCAATTTTACCCAGCAAACACCAGACAGTAAAAGTAAAACGTAAAAGAACTGAGTCGATCTCAAAGGCATTCTAAAATGTAATATTCATGTGCAATCACTGATAGATGTCTTATTGTCTTCCCCTATGGGATTGTCAGTGCAATAGATGTTTTGAACTTCTTTGCTAAAAACTTATTTTTTATCTATGAGTGCTCACATCAACATTTCCTATATAAATTTGAATATTGCATAATCAGATAATCTAATTTCGTTTTCTTTGTGAAATTATTTTGGACTAGTTATTAGGAATTCAGCTTGAATCCTCTACTAGACTTCTTTATTGTGATATCTAGTTTAACATATTTTTGACAGTTATCAATCACCGAAACACCAAACTGATATCACTCCCACTCGACGCACACCCAAGTTGCCATTTTTAGAAGAAAAAACTGATGCCCCTCTTCCGAAGATACTAATTTGGGAAGCTAAGGGCGGGTCGACTACGAGTGATTTCGTAGATATTGCTTTACATTTTTCTATTTATTAGTTTCCAACCTCTAGAAATGAAGAAAGCATATGGTGAAATGAAATATAATTCAACAAAGTATTGAAACAAAACAAAAAGTGAAAATAAACACTCCATTCATATATTAGGTGTTTAGATTCGTTTCCTCATCTGCTGTTCCTTCAATGATCTGAAATTTTTCGGCTTGGTACTTTGTCCCACAGCATCTGAAAAACAAAAGAATACCAACATGATGATATTCATAAAAGATTATGCATGAAAATATTATGTAACTTGGTAATATGAAATGGAAAAGGGCAGAAACTCTTTCTAAACTCACTCCAACACCGAACAAAAAAAACTGACGGCCGTTTGGCCAGCCAAGTTCTCCTAATGATGTCGATTTTGTTGGTAAAACATAAAGTTTGAGTGAGTTCAGTTTGGTAATACGGTGAAACTTATAGGTATGAATTATCATAAACGGAAACTTCCAACCGCACCTATGATTAGCTGCATTTTCAAGAATAATACATAAAAAGCTATGTTTAAATAATATCTAAATATTGAAATATTGCCACACAAACAAATTCCAGTTAAGTGTCTGCAATAGTTCGGCCGCCAGTGATTCCTATTCGGCCTTAGAATCCTGACCAGTTCATATAGGGTACTCAAGTTCCGTTTTGAAAACTATATATTACAAACTACCTACTTGTATTCGAATATGTTTGAAGCAATGAAATACTGCAGCAAATGATATCGTTTCATTTACAGAGTGCATACCTAACATAACACTATTCAATTTAATTTAACAACTTACAACTAATGAATTGCAAGATTTTTTATACAGAAAGTGCATGAAATAAAAAGCAATTTCAATAGTGAAGTTCTTATTAATCGGTTGTGTCATATAGTTCAAGTAGAATATGTATGTATATTCAGTAACTGTAATTATCCAACTCTAGCCGAAACAGTGAATATGTTCTATGGCCGCCATTTTTTTTATAAATAGCCAAAATTGTTGAATCATTCACACACCTGATGAATGAAACTAAGTTTCCGATCGCTATTTTGGTGCAAAAAAGGCGTGACTTCGACTTTTTCTATTTGAGTAGCAAATACGTACTTATTTTTTTTAGGAACTGCAGTAACTTTCATAATTCGTACCCGTGATTTCCTTGTGAAGTCACTGTTTGGAAATGGTTGGAACAGACATACCTATGACCATTTTCCAGTATTCATTACTGATGCCAAGTGCTTCGAGCCACACCTTTCTTCTTACATCGTTTGGAATTCTGAAATAATAGATAAATTAGTTCGAGGAATCATTTTTACGGCTTTTTTTTCTCGGAAGTAGAATCAAATTCCTAATTAATTTAACTAGTTATTGGTAAAAAAATGTTCACTTTGAATTTCGGCCAATTGTTATGTAATGTGATATATTTTTTTTTCAACTGCTGTACACATACATCTACTTATGTTTGAAAGAAAATGGTAGAACTCGCGTATTACGACCAACTGAACACAAATCGAAAGTGAAAACTTGGCACTCTTCCTTGGTTCGGAAGTTATAACCTGTAAAGTATATGAGAAGATGCTTAATCCACCCTTTCTTGCCTGTTGATAAGACCAGAATACATAATTTTAGGCACCAGATCCACTTTACACCTGATTTCGGTAATAGTAGCTTATACCCACACCCCAGCCATATGAAATGAGTCCAGCTCTAAATAGGTATACCGCATTTTAACTGTTAAAAAGTCTGAAGTGGCAATAACAGACTTTTACTCTCGTTCCACCCCCGTCAATAATCTTTTCTGCAAATATACATACCCTCAATGAAAAACTCGATCAGTTTTGTGAAGTTTTCAACTTAACCTGATAGACAGGAGAAACGCTAATTTTTATTGAATAAAATTTTCAGAAATTTCAAATTGAATTTTGCCGTCAGGAATGGGAATATTTATAAGAAAAATGATCGAAGAGGGTAAAATGAGAAGTAGAGCAGACCCAACCACTGAAAACGTGTGTTCCGAGAAAATGTGGTTATATTGTGTAAAAAATAAAGTAGATTATGCCTCATTTCGTACCTCTGAAAGGTTATAACTCCCCTTTGAAGGAAGAGCGCTCATGTTTTGACCCAGATTCGTCTTCAGTTGCTTGAAATATGTAGGTAGGACATAATTACATTTATTTCAATACTCGCCAAGGTCCTGATAACAAACTTTTACCCAGAAATATTATGTATGAAACGCCTATGTTTTGTGTTTACTTACCGATGTTATGATATACCACCACTCTTCTTGCCCGATTTTTAGCAGATCAGGCATTTGTGAGTCATTTTAACGTCTTCTTGCACACGAAAATGAAAACTAACTTCGAAAATCAATTGGAACAGTCATTAAACTCACAACAACACCCAATAACTGCCACCAAATACCAATGTAAACTACATGAATGCTGGACTGGCAATAAATACTCGGACCGCTTCGCAAGTTTCCGCTCCCTTTCGATGTTCGTCAATTTGAATTCAACCAATCATCTCTCGTGGTATACAAAATAAGAAATGTAAACATTCTCCATCTCATTATGCGGACGTTTTCTCACTCTACGTTATATATCTTGGGAAGATGGTTAATCTAAGGGTACAGTGAAAGAAATGCTTCGACTCTTTGTCCTGTATTACACAACTAGTTTTGTTATGGAGTGGTATGATATGTGAAATTTCTTCAATGGTATCTAAGTGGATTGATATTCGACTATATAAATTTGACTATGTGCATTATTGGATGAGTTTGTGCATATTGAGTAGAAAAATAATATAAAAACAGATGATTGTTCTTAGTGTTTCCATAGTTGAAGTAGCAGATGTTGGTCGTATCTTACATAGCTCTGCCTTCTGGCACACGTGGAACTTTTGATTCAGAAACAGCATGTTTTATGAAATCTCCAATTACACAATTATGAAATATTAAAATTACTTTTACACCTCGGTTAAGATGAATTAAATTCCTGCATTGTGTGTTAATGAGTAACATTGACCTATTTTCTGGGCGATTAAATTCAGCAGGATGAAATGGTTCAGTGAGAATATGCAGGTATCTTATTTGTTGAGAAAGTTATATTCAAACCGATTGTTTCAAGACTAGGCTGAAGGAGGTTTGTTTCAATCTGATCTAGCACACGTGAGCTATCCTGAATACATTGAAAGGGTTTAACTATCATCCTCTTATTCAATCTTATGATGGTAGCATGTTAACTTCCAACAGAAGAAAGGATTCACCAAAATGAAATTTCAAATCATTCAACGCAATTTGTTGTGCGTCAAATCCAGGATCAATAATGTTAAAAATCAGTTCAGTTGTTTCATCAGGTCCACTGGGCGGATGGTCAAGCATATCCTATCTTATCGTTTTCTTGGGAGAGAAGATTCCTCTGAACAGTTTTTCTCAACTGATGATTTCTACTCTCTTAAGCACGACACCTTCGAACGTGGCTATATCTTCAGCAGAAATTTGTTGATTTGGTGATATGATAATCAGAAAAATCATTGAATAAGGAAACAAATTCAAATCACTTAAGTGAAATATACTCTTATTTAATTTTCATGGATATATCAGATAAAAAGGACGATCAAATTGTCCCAAAAACAAATTAAATTCTTTTTTTTTTGTTCCAATGATATCGAAATGTGGATTGCTCAATTCAAACTTCCAAAAAAAAAACACTCTATATCATCTTGTTAATTGAAATAACTTGTCCATTAGTGTAAATCATTGTCATTCAATATATACTTCAAAACATCTTTAGTAATCCTTTCACACATTTTATTCAGTTATCCATACATATATACCTTATTATCTCCCAATGAACTTGGCCCATTCTGTACAAAATAATTCGTTAAAAAATTAGCAGTTATCTTTTGTTCGAGGAAGATTTGAAAACATTTTTTTGAACAGATATCTGAAACCTCGTTTAGACCTTTCTGCATTCTTAGGCGAATTATTATTTTAGGTATCGAGCACAACTATAGTATAATCCTTGTTTTTGAACTGTGTTGCCTTCCTTCGGTTATAATTTTGCCAAGAAATAGTCTACCCAACTCAGTGAAGGTCGTTAACAAGGATGATTTGAATTCTCGAATTGAAACCATTCCATACATAAATATAACTCTTTTTTCTGCGTCATTTTTTCAGGTCCACATCTATTGTAGATTAGACGCATGCTTTTTATGTTGAATAAGCTGATGTTATTTCTAGTTGTTCAAGAAGAAATTTCTTGCTGTGGATTTTGCGTTCAACTAGTACTGGCAGAACCTGTGTTTTGGACACTAGATGTTTTTCTACAACTCAGATGCTATTTAACTTTTTCACTTCCGATTAAAATGGCGTCTTTTCTTCAGTTTGTAGACCCCGTTTTGTAAGGTTTTGCACAACCAATTTGTCCTGAGTTTCAACAGATTCTCCACATATAATGCTCTCTATTTTATACCTTGTGAAAGTTTTTGAAATAATCCTCCAAAGATGCATATGATAATGTAATTAATGATAAGATTAGCACATTAAATACATATAGGTAAAACCTCATGTTGCTTTTGCTCACTGTCGTTGAGCGCGCACAGGTCTTCCGGGCAAAGTGCATGCGGGAGACACGCGTGATTTTAATATCGGCGCGGTTATTACGTGTCCTATCGATCTCAACCTATGATAATTTTTTTTAAAAACTTCTGTGATGTTTTTGCTTCAATTCACTCGCAGGAAATATGTGAAAATTCCTGAAGATAAAAAAGTTTTTCGATTGCTCAAGAAATCAATGCACAAAAAATAAATACGAGTATTTCTTATTTTTTTCTGAAAAGAAGTGAATTTTCAAACATGCGGCCGCACTGACACCAGCGCCAAGATTTCTACTTTCGAATAAAAAAAAATTTACTCTGGTATCCCTAATAGTTTTCGAGTTATTACGAGTTATATCTAAAAAAATACGTTTTTTGGATTTTCCATTTTTTCACACATTTTTTGCTATAGAAAGAGTCAGTCCCAGCTGGCGATGGCGTAAATATCGATTTGTAATAGCCAATAACATTCTCAATAACAATACACCACTCGTTTCGTTCTACCTCAATTTGTTTTTTTTTTCGTGATAGAAGCGTCTTTCGAGCTCGTTTTTACTCCACTATATGAGGGAAGCAATATCAGTGGATGATCGACTAGCTGTAACGTTACGATTTTTGGCAACCGGTCAATCCAAGGAGGATTTAAAGTTTTCGGCAATTATATCACCTCAAGCATTGAGCAATATAATCCCAGAAACATGCTACTTAGTAAATTTTTGAAGTTCTTAGTGAAGAATACATGAAGGAAAGTACGTGAGAAATGGTTATTTCAACAGGAAAAATCTGTATATTTTTTAGTTCCCAGTCACTACGCGAGAATGGTTGAATATTGAAAAATATCCTGAAGCGGTGGTGTGAAAGGGCAATAAATTTACCTTCGAAGTGCGCAGGTTGGTCCAAAATATCCAAACTAGCTGAAATATCGCGGATCTCTCCACTCGTGCCTTGTTGCCAAATTTATGGACGCCCTAAAGTACATTAGGTGCAACGGGTATATTGTAAAAGTATACGCTTTCACGATTGACGGCGCCCCCCAAACAGATTTTTGTTGAACTAAAGATATATTTCGACTTTCATTGGACACATGATGGTGCATCCACTTATAATTTTTTCTAAACCAGATAACATTTTTGAGTGACGTCAGAAATGGATGTATCTGATATCTGCCGATAGGTCTCGGTATGTAGGACCTTCCCAAAAATCGGCATGAACCTCCCACATAGTTGTACGAATTTATAATGGTAAAACTTTACTGCGTCCGAAATACGGACGCACTATTGTAGAGGACGCAGCAATGAATGGTACAAACCCAATGTATGGACGTAATAAAGTATGCTGGATATATATATATATATATATATATATATATATATATATATATATATATATATATATATATATATATATATATATATATATATATATATATATATATATATATATATATATATATATATATATATATATATATATATATATATATATGCAAACTACATAACTACAAATGATAACGATATAAATATAGTGTGATCGATTCTCGTACCGAATATTCTAATCAACAGTATCGAATAGTTTCATTGATTTATTTCGACAACTGAAACCATTCGTATAATGCTGATTGGCGTGTAGAGGTCGTTTAATATATTCTCACCATTTATAGTCGTTGCAAAATGTGTTAGAGATGAGTCAGTTATGAATATGTATTTTTGAAGAAAGAAAAAATACATTCTATTCGACATGGAAATGTATTCATCGATTACAGTATATAAATTGTCGAGACTTCGAGATAGAATTTACGAATCAGTAACTTTATTATTTGATTTTTGAACATCTCAATTTTGTTACTGATGTACTTTTGGTTTTACAACTGTTTTACCATTATATTCGGATATTTACATCTGTGTATGAGAGGAGGGGGTGTTTGACTCCACCGCACTCAGTTGGGCCTCTTTAGTCCAATTGTGCTTCCGGATACACTCATCAAGTAACATCCGTATCGTTTGGACCCACTTCATTGGCATCTGCCTAGAAAGTAATCTTGCCCAGAAACCACATGTCATTAGTTTTTCACACTTTCCAGCACTTTGCAATGACGACCCCAATGGCAACGTACCACTAGGAAAATCATGCAACCGTTACTGGCAATGCCAAGGAGGCTACCCTCGCCTGCAACGTTGCCCCGCCATGCTGGTTTTCGATCGCTACTCCTTGAGATGTGTTGTACCCCCTACGGAAGACTGCGACGTCCCCACTACCCCACCACCTCCACCTCGGGAGGAAGAAGACCTGGATAATGTTCCACAGAACAACCCAAAGAATAGGGAACAGAAAGGAGATTTCCCCAACTTACCCCCTGGAGCTATTCCAATACCTGCCAAGAATAACAACAGGCCAAGAAATTAACAGAGTGTTCAGTCAGTGCAGGGAGGAATGTTTCTCCTAGTTTATACGGACGATAGGTTAAGATGTGAAATTTCTACAGAGACCTTTCTGATTTTACTTGTCTTTTGGAGGAAAGACTCCAAGATAAATTTATATATTATCAAATGAACTTTTCGGATTGGAGTTCAACTCTGGAATCGACGTTTTGGTATACGATTCCTCATATTGTGATTAAAGTAGTAGCACAATTTCCTCCATATGTGAATATTTATTAGATTCTGAGTGACCACATTCAGGAATTGAAAAAAAACATACATTGTGATTCAAATCAAGTATTACGTATTTTCAAGCGATTTTGTTCAAGGAATGGTTGCCTCTTTTCAATAGAAATCAACGTTTCACTGAAATACTAACTCGGTGGTTGACAACATTTTAACGCAATATTTCTCCAAGTCATCCATGTTCGATTAATGATGACCTACGCATGATTATTCGTTATGAATGATGAAGTCGTTGGTGAGCTATTACGTAATTAAAATTAATTTCTTTTCTGTTTCCACTACGATAAACAACATCATTGCTTTTATTCGACAGACATACTTTCACTTCCCTGGCTTCCTTTCCTTTCTCTTCGTCGTGGAATTATGTAGGGAAAAGTCGAGTGGAAATTATTATTTGGAAAGAATAAGGGTTTGACGGCAGATAGTTGTGCGAAGAATGAAAATTATTAAAATCGGCCAAATGTTGAATTGAATCTGAGTCTATTCTGATTGTATATAATCGTCTTCTTTCAGTACTTGATACTCTTACTTTCCATCGCTTGTGACTGGTATGAATAAAGCATGTATTCGTTTGTCAGCATGAAAATAACAAACAATTATTCTTTGGGTTCGTTCACTTTCAGTAGTGCCAGTATGTAGAGCATGTCGTTTCATGAATTTATTGTTTATCCTGTTATTTCGTGATTATATAGTAGAGATTGGACGAATGAAATAAAATTTTATGCTTACCTGTGTTTCCGATCATTCACTCTCACCACCTTTGATGATAGCTGAAGGCGAACGTGTGGGGATCTCAACTTCAAGAAGATATTTTGTCACTCAGAAGTTCGTTCATTGAAAGGTCTATTTTGAATCTGGAGAATATATGAATATATAATTTTGTATTTACCTAAACTTCATATCCCTCATGTTGTTTTTGTAATAGACATGTAACAGTCAATGTTTCAACTTGGACAGTATTGTGGCGTCTGTTTCTAAGAATTTTATTCAAGAAATATGATGAATGAAACACTTTTGTTTTAGAATCCTTTATTCATGAGAAATACTTACATATGAATTCTTTATATATCACCTGGGTTCTGGAAAATAAAGGATAGTTAAAGAACATTGTTAAAATATATAACATAATAATAGAAATATGACAAGCACATCATAATAAAGTGAACTTTTTCATACTTATTGAGAACCGATTTGATTCTTTCCACTGGAGCTCAAATGCAAACTCATTTTCGTCTGAATGATCAGAACAAAACTTCCTTAGATATCATATACATGGAATGATTATACACCGAGTATAACATTATAGGAAATACGTAATTGAAAAACACTCTCTGTGATTTTCAGTAGAAAGTTTATGAAACCGCTGCACGTGTGGCATTATACAATAGCTTCTTCATGCAAGTAAACCAGGCGCGTATACAGCTCAAGTTTATAGGGGTGGTAATCACTGAGAAATTTATGCGTTTCCACCATTTTATCAAAACACAAATGCATATTGGCCTTTTTACAAACTCACCTTTCACAATGACTTGAATTATTAGGAAACTGTGAATGAAAAACGTCAGATTTGTTTTATTTTCATTTTTTTCATAAATAAAATTGGAAAGTAGAGAAAACAATAATTTTCGATAAAAATAAACTTTCAGACTTTAGAGATAACTAACATTTGCCTTGACAAAATAGTTGAGGCTTTCGCGGCCGAGGTTTTCAGTATCACTACTTTTATTCGGGTTTGAAGGCCGTCGTTTTTTGGAATTTCTTCCTGACGTTTCGCTGGCTCGAGTGGCTAGCTTCTTCAGAGGTTCATTCATTTTGGAATTCACTTCGATGGAGTGAATTCCAAGATGAATGAACCTCTGAAGAAGCTAGCCACTCGAGCCAGCGAAACGTCAGGAAGAAATTCCAAAAAACGACGGCCTTCAAACCCGAATAAAAGTAGTGATACATTTGCCTTGTCAACGTAAGTAAAAATCAACTGTTATAATGATATTCGTTCGTGTATTTATCATACTACATATCAATATGAGTAGAATGAAAAGTATATACTATTGAACACAAGATAATGCAACAGAAAAATTAAATAATAAATTTAAATTTCGGTTTTTCTCATCAACATAACGATCTTTCAATGCATCAGCTTCTATGGGTAAGTTAACCGATCCTGAAATATTGTCAGACCAGGTCGAAGTCAATTATGCATTTTTATTGAGAGGCATAATGTTAGAATCGCAATTTTTGAAAGCGGTAACTATCGAAGTGGAACCGCACCTCGAACCGCACGAACGTTCTTCCAGAACTGTTGGTGACAATCAATTTCTTCCGAAATACTAGTCTGTATAATCTGAGATATTCTATAATTTTGATAATAATTTTAAATTCAATTACTGGATTCTGCGATCTTACAGGGTTACAGGGAGTAAAGGTAAAATAAAATTGTGATCGATTTTTCATTCATATATCATCTCCCTATATTTTTTAATATATACTATAATATGCTATGTGACCTTCTGATCATGGAGGGGGGTAATTACCCCCTTTACCCCCCCCCCTGTATACGCGCCTGAAGTAAACTGTCAGATGAAAATCAGAAAATAAAATGTTTTTTGATCACGTCATAATGTTTTTTTACAAAGTATTGTATTGGGCAATTCCATCAGTCATATAAGAAGAAGACACTTCGACTATAACCAGAAAATACTATATCTTCGACGAGAGAGAGCAATAATGAAAATTCAGAAATCGTCAAAAAAATCTCGAATAAATAAATAGTAATTTTATATATTATTATGAAAGAAAAATGGTAACCCGTCAAATCAGGTCAGACCAATCAATTCTAGAAAGTTGATGGATTTACTCACTTATTGTTGGTACACGCATCTATCATCTTTCGATAATATGGTGAACACGTGTTTGGGAAACAGAATTTTTGATGTAAGAGATATCCATGGCAAAGCATAAAAAGTAGTTGACGTTGCCAAAAATGATTGGTTATTTTGAAATGTTGGCTGATGTGACTGTAGATCATCTGGAAGAAATTGAAAGATATCGATTAATTGAAATTATTTTTTGATGAGTAAGGAAGAAATAGTTCATTCTTTACCCAGCAGAAGTGTTACATTTTCGGATAACTGTGAAGATTGCTTATCTTGGAAATGTGGATTTTACTTTTACTTACTAGGTAAGCATACTATTTTTCCGCAAATCGTTCAAATATAACAAAACATAAATTGGTATGTTATTCAATTTTGTAATAAACTCGGCTGAATTATTTACCAAAACATAAGTCCTTGCTGTCAAGAAATTCTAACAGTTTAAGTCAATTATAATTGTTGTAATTGTAAGAAATGCTTCCTCACAGAATAATAATGAACTTTTCGTAACAGTTTTTTATCGTTGCCTGGAAACCACTGGAGTCAGAGGAATTTTGTCCTTCTCCTTCAAAAATCTTATCGGAAATGTCAATATTTAGAATCGATTCGCGGAAAATGAATATTTTGGCTTGTAAGTATATTTTTACATTTTATATAATAAGTAGATGAATAATATCCTTTCATGAATTTTTTGAGGAGATAGGTGATTTTATAAGTGAAATTTACGAGATTTTGAATGAAGATTTGAAAAAAATACAAACCTGTAGTAGGGTGGTGATTGCGATAACTAGAATCTGGATATTCGGAGAAATAGCATACATCGAACCAGAAAACATACCAGCAACTAAACCTCGGAATTTTCTCTCGATTATAGAAGTTCTAGTGAGAAAGCATGTCACCACCTGGAATAAATCACTCTATACAACTGAACAATGAAATGGAAAAGTTCCAACAAAGTTGTATGGAAAGTTGTCGTTAATCAACATTGATCTTTGTATATCTCAAATATTTCTGAGAAATAATTTTCATGAATCTCCTGAGTTTGAATTGTCTGTCGGTGCAAATATCGGAAAACTGTCTCCAAGGTCGCCAGAAGAAAAATGCGGCACCGATGTATTAGGAAAGTTCTCACCATTTTTGAACTTTACGGGATTTTTTCTCTAAATTGCCGGGCCCAGAAGGAAACAGCCTTTTGGGGTCTTTTGGCTCAGTTGTTGATGATTTTCTGATTATACGCTTATATATACAATAACAGGTTCGACCGCCCAAACGTATTCCTAATGATAATAACTAGTCACTGGACACACTCGACTAATTTTTTTCCTTCCGACTGTTTCTTGAGTATGAATTCCTGTGGAACTGAAGTCCATACTAGTGGGCAGAGAAAGGTCTATACGTTACCTATGATATCACAAGTCAGCCCTTCAAGAAGAGTAAGTTTCTTACTAGACTTGTGATTTTTCTGAAAACAGGGACACGTTTATCAAACAGTATAAGAACACAATCTGATAAATCTTGATTCCTACAATGAAAACTGCTCTGGAGCTATGACCTCCAAAAAAGTAGCATTTAATTGCTAGCATCAAAATTGAGAACCAGGAACTAGTAAGATATGTTGAAGGAAAATTGTTGAGAACAAGACCAGCGGAGAAAACAAAGGAATCGCCAATATTAAATCATAAGTGCCATAATAGATATCACCATCATTCTGGTTTGATTCTGAAGCTGTTGGTAAAAACTTGAATTTTGTTTCATTGTTCTCATTTGATAACTATCAATCGGAATAACTGGGAAAATAACCTCCAAATATTATCCTTCTTGATATGCAATAGTACCCCCAAAATTATCTTTCGTCAACGTGAACAAAGAATAATTCTAATGAATCTAGAAATTGATGGGGTTCAGTTGGTTTAATTTACGTAGGTAGCTCCTGAGATTCATTGAACTTTTGTATAACTCTGCAGCATGTCTCAACATTTATTATTTCCCTAGAGAGAGGAGAAGTATTTGGCTGCGGTACTCGAATTCATGGAATGAGTTTGGCACCAAGGAATCACTAAACCACCAATCTCAAAGAGATTATGATAACCGCATAAACTCCTTGCCCATAACATTTTTTAGGGAGTCTATTGTTCAGGCATGAATTACGTTTTGAACGATACTGCTTAAAAATGGGATTTATGGGAAAGTCGAAACGTGTGCGAGCTAAATTTTTGACGAGGTCCTACGTTTCAACGAGCGATTCCTACTCAGTTGGTGAAACGACAAATTTGTATTAACATAATCATACATGAGCGCAACCTATTATTCTGAATATTCTTACACGATAAAGTCCTACGTAGCTTCCTATGAATAGTCCGAGGAATACATTGGATTTACTGAAAAAAATTCCCAAATTTTCTGACGGTTTTTGTACCAATTTTCCCATTCTAGGTAGTAGACTTTTCACAATACTGATGGCATATCCTATTGAAAAATATTTGAGGAGTCCCTGAAAATGGAATTGGTCAAATATATCTATAATTAAAGAAAAGGAATGTGGAGTTACCTCGAAAAAATAATCTTGACAAGTTTCCTTATGGCTACAAGTACAACCAGTTTCACTATTTTCATTTATCACAGGGGGTGTGTAGAACCTGAAAGTTATGAGAACTGCGTGTAATTATGATTATCCCCATTAATAAAAAAAAATGCTCGTTTCTAAAATTTTTTTAGTTGAGAAAGAATCAATTATTGATCAAGAATGAGAAGAGAGGTCAGACAAATCCTACTTTCATTTTTTTGATAGCCATCAATGTAGTTACAGCTTGATGTGGATATTTTTCGTCTATTTGAAAGGATTATTTGGTACATAATAGTTATCAAGTGTGAAAAGTGGTACTTTTCCGCACCATTTTTGCAAGTGCTATCTCGATTTTCCTAATCATACTCGCTTGTGATTTCTAGGTGAATAATACTAATAATCGATACTTGGAATAGTAAAATCTCATGAGATAAGTTATTTCTCACCAGTATCGTTCCATGAGATAAAATGGACGATTTCACGTTATCATCCAGTCTCACGGACATCTTTAACTTACCAGAAATACATGAAACCGATTTTATCCCTTCGGTTCGCCATAAGATGCATCAGAAGGCCACTAATACCGACGAACATAAGCGTTTCCCTTGTTTTATTGATTCCAATTTTCTGTAAGAGCGTTTCAATGAACTGAAAAATAATTTGAAGGTGAACTTTCAATAGAACCATCTACCATTTACTGTTCGGCTTCAGTAAAAAAAAAACAAATTACACTGGATTTTTGTCTGGAGTCTTCATCGCGAATATATCGGAAATGGAATATATATATTTCAGACATGGATAAAGTTAGTCAATTGCCTGATTTTGGAATTACTTTTTAGAATCTGTGAGATCTTCACTTTAGTAGAAACTAAGGTATGAACCATTAAACTAAACTACATTTGATGAATCTAGTTGATGCTTCCTAGGATAAAGAATTTCACACAGACCTTAGGCTAGTCCGAAGGCTTCTTTTATATACAATGGAAATAATGAAGCTTATGAGACGAGTTTTTGGAGGAACACCCCTTTTATATTTTCTTATGCCTACTGCCATCGGACTCTTTCGCTCACATTAACTGTTCTCTCATTTTTTTCATCAAGTTTACATTTCCCAAACACTCACCGAGTTGAAAAAGATAAGCGTGTCCAATATTTGGTTCTCTCTCGATTCCACCAACAGCGCTAGTCCTGATATGAAACCAGGTATCATAAGTAAATTATAATAGTGGATCCTCCCGAACAGTTTTCTGAAAATATAAGGAAACACATAGATATCTACAAGTACTGATACGTTATGAGTTCGTCATTCCTGAGGATAAAGTATATCTCACACTAAAAATTGTAGACTTTCACGGCCGGCAACTGCCGGATGAATTTTTAGAAGTTTTCAGGCTTCTCAGCCGTGGTCCGCAGGTTTTTGGGCCTGACGTTTCGTCTGCATCTGCGGCAGGCATTTTCAAAGGCGATGCGGCAATGGTCGAAGTATTTTTCCCTACTGCGAGGCTTTGAATTGATGTGGTTCAGATGACGTGTCATTATCTGTCGGACCTAGAATCGGACTATCATTGGGGGAAGTGAATAAAAGTGAGCATGAGTTCAAACCATAGATCCGTCCTTGTCATATCTCAACAACCCGCATAAGTTTGTCCCAAAAAAATTGAGTGTGAGCATTTGCTCCAACTTTATTCACTTTCCTCATTAACTCCATTGATTTTCCGAAATCGTTTTTTTTTTTAATTGGGAGGATCCGTGTATTTTGAACAGCTGGCATCCATGTTCTGTGGATTTTTAGGCTCTCCCCTTTGCGGTTGAAGTTGTTCGCATGCTTGTGAATTTCGATGGCCTCCCTATAGAGCCTGGGGTAATAGCTCATAGTTGTGTCCAGCACTTGCGTTCCGTCGAAGTCAATATCATGAACTTCAAACAGAGTGTGTTCGGCCAACGCCGATTTTTGTGTTTGACCATATCGACAGCTTCTTTTGTGATCGGTTAACCGCGTTTTTATGCTCCTTTTCGTGGTTCCGATATAGACAGAACCACAACTACACGGTATTCGGTACACTCCCGGAGTGGATAATTGATCTCGTGGGTCTTTTGCAGATCTGAGACATTCCTAAATTTTTCTCGTAGGCTTGAAAATTGTTCTTACCCTATGTTTTTCCAGCATTCTTCCAATGCGGTTCGTCACACCGTTAATATAAGGGAGGATAGTCCGTCCATTAACGGCTGGTTCGGGGCCATTCATTGAACATCCCTGTCGGGGACTCAAAGCTCGGTAATTTTCGTCCCTGCGCTAGCCCTTACCTAGCAAGGCGTTTTCTAAGTGACGCATTTCTTCCTCGAAATATTCTGGCTCAGAAATGCGTCTCGCTCTTTCTACCAAGGTTTTCATTACCCCTCTCTTCTGCCGCGGGTGATGGTTGGAATTCCTGTTAAGGTACCGATCTGTGTGAGTGGGCTTACTATATACCCTATGCCCTAGTTTTCCATTTTCCCGCCTTTCTACCCATACACCCAGAAAAGCTATTCTCCTGTACTTCTCCGTTTCCATCGTGAACTGAATCTTTGCATTCCAGAAATTCAGATGATTCAGACATTTCTTCAGTTCCTCTTCTCCGTAACCTCAAATCACAAAAGTGTCATCAACATACCGTAACCACCAGGAGGGTTGGACCGGCCAACGTGTTAGAACTTGTTTTCCAAACTGTTCCATGTACAAGTTCGTAACTAGAGGACTCAGGGGACTCCCCAAAGGGTTGCTATGGAACCACATCAAATCAAAGCCTCGCAGCAGGGAAGAATACTTCGACCATTGCCGCATCGCCTTTGAAAATGTCTGCCGCAGATGCAGACGAACCGTCAGGCCCAAAATCATCTATTAGCCATCCCTGAATATTTCAAAAATTATTCGATCCAATGGTTTGGTAAACATGTCTGCCAATTGGCTCCAAATTGAAATTGAACATCAACATCAACAAGATAGGCTCGAAGTTAGTAGACATGGTAAATGAATACGTTGGACACACCGTTCTGGAAAACTGGTCTGGCTTATTTTTATGCTGAGGTGCCTAGTGAAATTCAACACTAGTTTACGCATTGGCATATTTTCAAAGCACTGCTGTTGTACCGTACTCCTATCAGACCTTTATAGCAAGAAAACGGAATTTATACATCTGATGACTGCGTTGGTCATCAATAGATTGTGTAAATTCCAAACTTGAAGTCGATGACTTTCGAGTAAGAATCGGACAATTCAGAATGCGAGCATCTATGAAGAAGCATATTTCTGAAAGTCTTTTAAAAGACTAGCAGCAGCTCCTCCTATGATATTTTCACAACCCCAAGGAGTAGAGTAAGATCGAAATGACAAATATATAAATGATAACTTTGCTCTTCCTTGCCTGTTTTGATAACCAGAACTGACTCAGTTTGTGCCAGAAATGTACCGAAGGGATAGTTTTTTGTATCTGTATCCTTTTGGAAGTCGCGATTCGACAGCAAAGATTCGCTTTTCATTTTTTGAAGACTGAATATTATAATGATCAATTACTATTCAATTTCATGATCTCGTTGAACATGAACTTATCACACGAAATGGAAATTGCAGACTTGCACTTGTAAATGGATTCTCTTACCGAAGAAAGCAAATGGAAGAAACAAGTAGTGATCCTAATAAAACCCCATACATCATGGACCTGATTTGCGATGCCAATAAATCCCGAATCAGTGTTTTCTTTTCCTTTCTTCTGTAATTCAATAACATCTTGATCTGAAACGACAAGAAACAATTGAATTCACGTTAATCCTCACAATTCAATTTATGAAATAAGATTTTTGCTGTGCGCTTAGCGTTCGAAGACAATTCGAAAAGTCTGACAGATTTGTGAATGTTTAATGTCGATAAATGATTTTCATTTCATATGAATATTCTTCTACCACCATGTCATATTATACCACATACCAAGACGAAAAGTGTATATATCGAATTGCCTTCCATAAAACGCACTCAAAATGATCTGTTTATGTTCATACCCCTAAAAATTCACCTTCATCCCCATTTTTTCCAATGGCACAATCCATTTTTTTCATTCGTCACAGCATTGTTCATCTGGCTGCGAATTTATTTTGAAAATTTATTACTCGCTTATTGTTGTTGGGGGGAGGAGGGGGGGGGGGGGGACGGGGAGAGAGAGGGGGGAAGGGAAGGGGGGGGGGGGGGGGGGGAGGGGGAAGGAGGAGGAAGGGGGGAACCGAGGAAGGGAAAGGGAACCCTCGGCAGACCGGGCCCAAGAGGTCAGCCAACACACACCACCTCACAACACCCAAGGATTATAACAAAATTTCAAGGTGCATAAAACACTTCATGAAACGTGCACCAGCAGCTCTCCGACTATTGGAGTCGGTATTGGTTGGTAGTTAGACTGTTCGTTTGTAGAAAAAATGGTTTTTAGAAGAAGCCTTATGAAAATCTTTCTTGTTGGTGTCCCTTATGATTCACTTCGCTTATTTTCTCTTTTTTGTAGAGATCAATTATCCTAACACTGAACTGATATTATTTGCACTCGGCGCGCGTTTCGCTACAAGGTTAGCATCTTCAGGAGATGAAAACTGACACTGTATCAGTTTATTTTTATGCAGATGATTCCACCTTCATTGTGAAAAGTGTTAATATAGACAGTGCCTTACAGACTAGCAATCGTTCAGGACAGATTGTCTGGTTCAGTTGAAACTTCCTTTTCCTGAATGAAAGTAAAACGCAGCATCTCAGGTTGCACCATGCAGAAAAATCTGAGGATAAAGTTGAACTCTTGGGACTTCATATAAACTCACAACTGAATTTTTCATTTCACATTCAAGATCTGGCTAAATGTCTGGCTAAAGATACTTATGCTTTACGTCAGCTAATATATCAGTTGTCCTTCGATAATTTAAAAATGGCGTATTTTGCGATGTTCCACGGTATAATGACTTATGGTTTGATTCTTTGGGGCAGTGCTTCTCATGCACAAAAAAAGCCCTAAGAATAATTTCTTCGAGTAAGTATGATTCTCATTGTAAGCCCCTGTTTAAACAATTTAACATCATGCCGCTACCTTGTTGTTATATATTGGAGTGCCTCCTTTATGCTGGGAACAACATTTTCTAGAATGAGATAACTTTGAACTGTGATGTACACAGTTACATTACCAGGGCTGGTAGTGATCTGCGTCTTCCACTGTTCATACTAACCAAAACCCAGATTTCCTATTTGTCCTCAGGTTTTAAAATGTTCAATGCGCTTCCCGAAAAACATAAAAAGTATATGACTTTGAAATCATTTGAAAATCACATACGGAAATATTTAATCCACCATTGTTTCTACTCTGTGGAAGAATTCTTACTTCATGAGGGTGTATGTGCGTGTGAGTATTGATCTTTATTCATTTTTCGTATTTGTTTTATGTGTTTAATGACAAAATGTATACATGAATTATTGTGTACACGAATGAATTTCTATTCTATTCTATTTCATTAGTAGGTATGTTCGAATGCGGTCATCGCGATGCTCATGAGTCCCATAAATGCGAAACTGCAGTTCACGGATAGGCCACAGACCACTCCATGACGTCTCCTGGTACTTTTTCGGCCTTTGGCGACATGCATTGGATTGCAGATTTATGATTTCAAATGGAACCTTCTACACGGAGGCTCCCGGATGAAAATTCCGAGAGCATCTGCTGGGCTTGAAAGTGTCAACAACACACGAGAGTAAAGGCAGAAAACTCTGGTTCAGAGGTTCCTCTATCTAAATTTTTGCAGATATTATATATATATATATATATATATATATATATATATATATATATACAGGGTTAATATTTCAAAAAATGGTTTGTTCAAAGCAATGAGCTGGCTCTGATCGAGAGAGACCGATTCTGAAACGATTTACATAGTCTGGCTGATAAGATAGCTGTCCAATCGGTAAATCTTTATTCCTGGTGTAAGATCTCAGTTCAGGTTTTTAAGGGAGAGACTCAGTATTTATATAGAGCGGGCGCTGCGAAACATTCCGTTTGAAAAAACCGATGACCTCATTCTGATTGATGATTTGAGTTGAGGAAGACTTGATGAATAATATTTTGGAGGTTGCTGGACGGAATTATGGTCCAGTTTTTTTTTCAGTCCTATAATAGGAGTTTTCGATTCCGTCGCTGTAGTTGTGAAAAAATATGTTGTATAGAATGTAAAAACAATTGACCGCTAATTTCCTCGACTGGAATGTTTTTGCAAGATCCTTTCAAACCTGGAACTGAAAGTTGCCAGAATAGCCCGTTGTCAGTTTCATTATAAAACTCCTTCCCTCGAGTTTTGGAGCGGGCCGCGCTTTTCTCAACAGTTTTTGTGACTTCATTTATAGCTGAACTTCATCCATTATTATAACAGATACATTTTCCATAATTATAAAATGGCAGTGCCTCGAATTTTGTGATAACTTTTTTTAAAGTGAATAAATATCGCTATAATTATTAAATAAAAAATAGGCGAACAAAAAATAATGGTGAACTGCTGAATGAACCAAAAGAAACTATTCAAATGCAGCAAGTCGACGCAAAGACGAAATTTCAGACAAATTTGAGAAGTTGTTTGATCCGAATGCTGATGACGAACACTTCACGTGGTATAAAAGTTGCATGGTCAGCTATATCAGCGAAGTAAAAATTCGTCGTCGTCACTGCATAGAGCGCTGGAAGAAAGAGCTTCATCATCAACACAGGGCGTAGCTGGCCCATCAACTGACCCGCAAATCAAAAAGAAGCAACAGCGATTCGTCGAGTGACTCATGCTGTTCCATTTGTGGTAATACGACGAAAACCAAAATGAAAAAAAATGTCATCTTTTAACTGAAATTTCAGCAGCTTTGCTGTTTTTTAATACTTCGCGTCGAAAATACTATGAAATTTTCACAAAAATTTGTTATACGAAACACCGGAAGATTTGTTTGCAGAAACTTCCATTATCATACATCGTGTTACAGAAATTACGTTTCATTACCAAAATCTTCTAGTAACGAAAGAGGTCGACCAACAACAAACGTCACAAAAACAGTTACTGGCTGCTTTTGACAAATTAATGGCGGATATAAAAGACGGTGTTTCGACGACCGCTTTTGAATTGACATACTTGGCTCAACGCATGACTGTACTCGCTGAAGAAGAAGATGTAGTTCTAATCGTGATCTCAAAGTGATGCTTATCGAAAAATTTGGTGACAAGGTTTTATTCTCATATCTCAGGAAGTTCATTAAGGAAATAGCTGAACGTGTACGTCGGCTAGACTGTAGCAGAATCGAAAGAAACTATCCACTACTGAACTTACACCAAAGGACAAGTTGTGTGATGAAATTCTCATAGAAGATGCCGCAAAGAAATGCACATTTACGCCGAAATGGAAGACTCTCATACAAGCCTCATTTAGCAGTCAAAATCTAAAATTGTCAGGCAATACACTCCATGAAGCATTAGCGGTGTTTAGTGATATATATTTTTTTTCTCTTTTCAGTGTAACGAACAGAAAGACACCGCAACATACAGCTCTAGCCGAATTCATTCACCACCTACCTAACTAAATCGAAACATATTCTGCACTGTTGAACAATCTTAGACACTGTGACAATGACTTTCAAGGGAACATTAAGTGGCGGAGATTCTATGCACGTTACAATTATGATAGTTAATCAACAAAAGAATGATGAAAAGTATACCTCACGGGCATGGCCTAGCTCTTCAGGTTGACTAGTCATTCGATATCTCAAGCTAAGCAGTAGGGAAAGACCGCGTCGAAAGCTCATAAAACTGCAGAAAAGTATTATATCATAGCTCGCAGGCAATATATCAATGACCACAAGATATATTGAGGATATGCTGTCCTTCGGAGGAGACGTAAAGCCGGCGGTCCTGAGTCCATGGTTGTTGGACTCGTAAAGGATCCCTACCTCTGGTTGGAATACCAGTGTGTTCGGCAAAATTTCCGGTTGGGGGAAATGTGGTCACCGGCGTCGATGATTGGCCTTGGTAGGGGAAACAGGCCGATGTTGAATAAATCATTTCAAAAAAGAACACCTCACACACTGCTAAACCGAAACTAACTGAAACGGACTGCAAATGTATCAAGTCGCTCAACCAAAATCCCAGCTGGCTGCAAAAGGTTTTTTTCTTGTTTTCAAAATAAACTGCAGCTCGTTTAATTCCTCTGCAAGTATTCTCCAACTTTTCAAAAATCGATGCTGAAACAGAACTTTTTATTACCGGTGGATATGAAAACTCCAAAAAATCTTCAAGCTCCAAGGTAATAGGTCTTCTGAATTGCTAGACTTGAAGTCCACCTAGAACCTAGAAGCAGATTGAAGGATTTTCAGCCATATTTTTGTTGCTGTTCGTAGAGGAATTGAACAAGTTTTTATAAATTGTGCAGATTCCCATGTTTTCGTACTCAACATCCACTTTTGGCATAAGCTATCGAATAGTAGTTGTTGAGGAATTTGGTTTGGAGACTCGGACAAAAAACCTCTTTTAATGTATCTGAAATTATTAGAACTTTTGATGTTTTGTATTTACATTGCTTAAGGGCTGCAATACATGGGCCTCCGAACTTACTCCAATTCGGTTATGAAAGACGAGATGGAAAGTTGTACCCGGTGCAAATGGCAAAACCACTTATACCAAATTCTTTGATCAGGCTTTGCAAATATAATGCTGAATGTCTGATAATGTTTTGTACTTGTAGAAAAAGCGATATCAATTGTATTTTCCTTTGCAAATGCATCGGCAATTATTGTCAAAACTTACCTGAATGCATTTACCACTACTCAATTATTGATAGGTAAACCACTTTCTTTATTAAATTTGTATTTAATTAGATCATGCCGTTTTTTTCCATACCTCACCTAAACCAGGTGTTAATAGTCAATGACAATTTTTTTTTCGCAGCTACAGCGATGGAATCGGAAACTATTATAGGGCCGAAAAAAAAAACTGAACCATAATTCCGTCCGGCAACCTCCACAATATCATTTGTGTCTTTCTTAACTCAAATCATCAAGCAGAATGTGGTCATCGGTTTTTGCATACGGAATGTTTCGCAGCGCTTGCACTAATATGAGTATGTTGTTTTATATAAGTATGTTGGTGTTTGATTGTAAGCGATCTGATAATAGTTTTGGGTCATGCGGTCTCTGTGCCATTGTTAGCTGCCTAAATTTCAATCTAGGTTGGTGGTGTCTATGTCTGTTTATAAGGAAGTAGATTGAAACTTAAAAATATGGAGGGAAGAAACTGACAAGAGCTTGACAATATTGTATAGAATACTCTTCCTCAAAGCAAAGAAAAAGTATTTGTCTCAACTGGAGTGACTGATCGGGCATATACAGGCTGATTCACGGTGGATGGCACATTAGACGTTTCTGGTGAACCAGACAACGGATCACTTTGAAAATTTAATGGAGGGCATATTCGGACATTCTCTAGCCAACTAAAATATTTTCGACAATGCGGTGTTGCCGCTTCTATTAGAAAGCAGTAGCAACTTTGATTTTTCAAATGGAACACTCTGTATATAATATTATTTTTGGAATCTCCAACAATTGCCCGACAACTTTTCTTGATATTTCCCTATACCAATCTGTTACCGTTTTCGAAATAAAAATTAATTTCAATTTTTTTCTTCGAAAATCATGACTTCTAAAAATGCCGATATCTTTTAGTTAAGAAGTACTATGATATCGAAATTTGGTTTGGAGTTAGGTCATACTTGGACACTTCCCACACGTTAGCCTAATCTCCGTTACTTCATTACAGGGTGGTAAAAAAATACAGTTTTTTCGTTTGCTTGAAAAAGTTGCTGAAATTTGATTATTTCAAATGGAACACCCTGTATATTATTGAAAATTCGGAAAGCTGCTGAAATTTGATTTCTTTCTATGTATATCATACCTATACCTAACTAGTCAAGTTTCGGACTTATGAACATTTATTTGTGAAAATGTCCCTTCAGAATGGTATTTCCATTCGGTATTTGGTAAGCAGGCCATGATTACTATTTGACAGTAGCGTTGTGACATTCTCCCACAGAAATATAACCCAGGGTAGAATGGAGATGACGTTCAACAAGAGCGTTTATGCAAGGACAAAATTCAGAGTAGTGGGACGCATGCGCATTAACATAATATCAAGATTGTCACTGTTAACCAGGATCGGACTCGAAATATTTACAAGCACTGTTTTAATGTGATTCAAAATGCATGCATTCTTGGTGCGACTATAAACATCTCACGTTTTTTATTTGTTTCCCGTGAGTTATATGAATGAATGTTATCGTTTGAATCTGTGTATTTTATTTCATGCTGGACAAAATAGTTGAAAATAGTCAAAATTGCTATTTCAGCATACCCACATCATTTTTTTGTTCTGCATATGAAGACTAATCAGATCATTTCGTTCGATTCCTCATGTTTTCAATCAAAATAATCTCTTCGCTCTCAATTTTTATCAGCCATTTTCATTAGGAAATTCAGATACACAAAAACTCGTATAATGTATATATTTATATATATATATATATATATATATATATATATATATATATATATATATATATTATATATTATTGCTCACGAATAAATTCTTATCGACAGAGCAAAATATATATGTAATATAAGTAGCAGTTGAACTTGAGGAAATGATATCATACAAATTTGTCATACATAAATGGGCAATATAACCAGAGGAGTAAAACACTTCGATAAATGAAGAATTTAATATAGATGCACAACTTGTGAACACATAATACTATATAAAAAAATTTAAAATGGTTGAAACATTGAACGGATAAAAAACATTACCTATATATGGCTAAAACATTCACATAATATAGCCCTCTACTCGCATCTATTTCCTATTGATGGCTAAATAATATAAGTTTATTAAACTTTTTTCTAATCAAATCTCCTTTAATCAAGTAGCTTTGCGATTTTGCTAAATTATACATTCTGATTTTAAAATAAGACAAACAAAGTGACTTAACTAGTCTAGAGACATGATTTTCATCAATTGTTAAATTCTGAATATTATGTTTGTCAATACTTCTGAATAAATTTGAATAAGACAATAATTTGGAGGAAACATTCAATATGTAAGTGTGCAGAAATGTGTCTTCCGTTGGCAGTTGATCGTTTGTTAAGGTAAGAACTCTTCGAAGAGTTATCTCAACTTCACGACAGACAATGATAACATCCCGTGATGGTACAACCAAATTCCCCCATTTCTTCCTGAACAAAAGCAATAAATTTTTGTCACCAGGGCCATCCCCATACATGGCTTCTATGCAGGTTGGACATTTCAAAATCCTTTGTGTCATTCGAACAGCATAACCAGCAATGTAGGCAACAACATTTTCGACCAGATCTGTTAGTCTGGGACTAACTGGTATTCCATAGTCATGGTCGTGTATCACATGCTCAACTACATCTAATTCATATTTCTTCAGAATATGGATATCACCAATTTGTAGAGGCACTTGTGTTTTCGTACCAGTAGTGAATAATATGTTCGTATCATCCTGAGCTATACAATTTCCGTTCATGTTTTTTATATCATGATGAAGCAACAACCGTCTATAAGAATGAAAGAATTGAAGAGCTGAGGGGTTATTATTCCAACCATTTCTATAATATAATAATTGTAATTTTTTTGAAAAAGATCAATATCCTGCAAACGTACCGAACACTGCAAAAAAAACAGTTCCAAATGGTCTTGACTCAGTTTATAGGTGAGAAGGTATTTTATTTTCTTTGATTTCACATAATCATTATATATCCCTATAACTGAGGTGATTGTTATGATAAATCCTTGGAAGGGAGTTTTCTTTTTAGTTGTGATCAATTTTTTATTACAAATTGTTTTCACATTTCTCAGATAAGGCACTGCTTCATCAAATACAGGCATCCATAATTCTTCATTATTCTCTCGTAATGGCATTTTCATTTGAACTGTTATTGGGTTTCGTGAATTGAGCAGATCGAAAACTTTATTCATAAGGCGAATGAATTTTATAGTTGCACTAGCTTCTCTAAAACGAATATCTTGCAAATCAACCATCAGAAATTCCAATGAATCTGCAACGCTTTCACTTAATGTTTGAACTGCTAAGTTCACCTGCAATATAAAGGAATATAAGTAGATAATGTCAGTTTTAGAGTTATGAAGGAATAAGAAACTGAATATATTGAAGTTACCTTCATTTTCTGCTTCTGCCATTCCAAATGAGCAGTTTTCAGTTTATTACCAAGTCTCAATCCAATATCATCTTGAATTTTATGTAGAAGACTGATGTAGTTAAAATCAACTACTTCCCCATCAGGATCTACGAATCTGCTAACATTAGCCCAATTATTTCTCATCAATTTTATGAGATGACAAGCATCGAAAATACAATACACTTTAGATCGATTAACTGGATGTAAGAAATATGCTTTCATACTTTCAATATCAATATTAGCACCTAAACAGTTCATCATTTTAAAATTTACATTAGGTCCATCGGAAGTGAGGGATGTTATTACAACTCCAACTTCATCTAGTTTTATTAAAGCTTCCCTCACAATATTAGCCTTTTCTTCTGCATTGAGAGATTCAATAAAAAAGTAAGCTATTGGTAACTTCCAATTTCCACATAAATTTACCACCATTAAAACAAGTACTTCATTGGCATATTGAATACTGTCATCCTCATTTATATTGGTTCCATAATTCACATATCCCCATGATTCTCCATTTTGAAAATCAATATGTTTTTTGATGGACATTTCGTCGAGCATAAGGCTGCAAATAGTTGAATATCCTTTTATGACATTTTCTGAAACTTTAGCTTTCAGTGAGTCAAATGCAGGCTGTGAAAAACCAGGTTCACACTCAACATTCGAGTACCAACTTCTGAGAATTCTTTGGGAAGGTAGAGCCAAATTAAATGTTCGGCGAACATATTCATAGGCTTTGCTTGAGTAAAAATGGAGGGTTAAGGCAAAATTACGTATTACATTGTCATATTTCTCTCGGCTTACTTTTCCACGTTTGTGATTTTTCAACATTCTCTTCATGATTGCTAAGGGAGTTCCAGAAAAAGTTTTCTCCAGAACTGAACAGGCCCCAGTACTGAGTAACATTTTCCTTCGTAGACTTATAAAAATCTCTTGCAAATGATCAACCTTCTTACGAAGTCTTTTCAGTTTTTGATTTTGTTTCTGATTTTTATATCTCAAATATACAATTTTCTGCTTCTGGTCTTTCATTCTCTTCAAGGTATTTTCTGGGGTAGATCTGAAAAAAAAAACGTCTGAAAAATATGCATAACATACAGTAATATAAAAAGAAAGAAATGGGTGGAAAAATAAGAATGATTTCCAAAGTATCACATTCACTGATGGTCATTTCTGTGAAAAAAAAAACTAACAGAATACTGTGTATATTAGGGTAGTTATTTCAAAAATTATATGATTAATGCAGCCTTAATCAAGAGTAGATACTTACGCATATGTATGAAATAGCTTAATCAACTTCCTATTCCTTTTAGGAGTTCCTTTCAATCCTTCACTGTCTGAACTACTGAGTATCCTGAAACATGATACAGAAAATTGCAAGATTGTTCTAGGTCCTATTCAAATTTCAATTCACTCACTTATTAGGTTGTTCATTTGATCCACTAGCATTTTCACAGGCCAATATCGAATCTTGCCTACAAAAAAATAAATTTTTCAAATACTATTCGAAATAGGGATCATTGTTTCATGAAGTCATCATCACAAAACTCACACTGAAATGGCAACAGAACAAATTTGAAATGAATAAATAGGTAAGATTGAATGGCAAGTATAAACAGTTACTAACACAAATACACATTCATTATGTACCATTGTAGCACTAAAAATATATCTTTTCAGAATTCATTACAACTTTCATACAATTGGGAATATCACTGTAAATTTTATACCTACCTTAAATAAATTAATTACTAAAAGATTTGATTGGGTGTAGCAGAAACTTTATATCAATAAATGAATTGCTCTGTTACTGTTATTCATCAAAGCGGAAACTGACCTGGGTTTCTTCGAAGGAGGCTCTCCATCCACGAGTGGAAGAAATCTGGCATTTTTTGGCAAGAATAGCTTTGGCACTGCATTAACTTTCAGTGTCGTTCTACCATTTCCAACATTGAAGTCAGAATTTTGAAAATGTTTAGAGCATATCACGTTATGGGGGCTGAGATTCTCTTCAGGGGACCTACCTATTGCCTCTAGCCACCTGGTATATCTTTTCTTTCCCAAGCTGGAAGTCATGAAACAATATTATGTTGATTCGAAAAATTCGCTATACGGCCCTGCTTTTACAGGTTTGAAGTATATGCTTTACCTGTGATAGGTGATTCCAGGGATATTTCCTCGATTTTCACAACCAAATACCAAACAAGTCTTTGACATTTCAATGGAATAATCTCTTCTGAACCAAACGAATAAACAACCACAATACGAACAAGCAATATAGACGCACAAATTAAAATTCAAATAAGGGGTAGACTGTAGACTTCTGCTTGACATATGTCAAACGTAAGTCAAACGAAATTATCCTCAATGCGCATGCTCACCTCTACGAAAACGCCGCCATGTTGTGTAAACGTTGTTTTCTATTAAATTGAAATCCTTTCACCATTCTACCCTGGGTTATATTTCTGTGCATTCTCCTAATAATATCGACATTTTCGTCACTTCAGAAGTTGCAAATACCTTCAAAACGATGGAACAAAACTATTCAAACGAAGTTCTTATGAATTTGTTTATTATTTTTGGACAGTGTGATAAAATTATCAGCAGAACATGTAGAAAGTTCAATGAAATGTATCCGAATCTACCGCCAATGAACCTCAAGAAATTTATACGAATTCAGAACAATTTCAATGCATTTGGATCAACTTTAAAAGCACCAAGAAACTTGCCTCGACCCGTAACTTCCGAAGACAACCAGATTAATGTCTTAGCATATTTTCACGCATTTCCCGAGTCATCGATAAGAAGTGCTGAAGAAGATTTGGGTATAAAATATTCATCGGTTCAAAGAATCTTGCGAAGACATAAAATGCATGATTATAAATTCACCAAAATTCAAGCAATGAAGCCTCAAGATCCTCAACAGAGAGTAGAATTTTGTGAAATGTTGTTGACACGCATTCAAGAAGATCCACTTTTTTTAAATAAAATTATTTGGACTGATGAATCGAAATTTTCGAGAGAAGGGATTTTCAATAGAAAAAATCGTCATTATTGGTCCAGTGAAAATCCTCACGTCACAAAAGAAGCCGGATTTCAAGAAAAATTTAGTTTTAATGTCTTCTGCATGTTGATGGACAACAAATTGATGTACGTGATATACGAGGAGTCATTAACATCCAGAAGCTACCTGAATATTTTGGAAAATACTGTAGACAGTTTCGTGGATAATCTGCCACTCGAAGATTATCGAAACTGTTGGTACCAACTAGACGGAGCTCCTGCACATTGCACAAGAGAAGTGAGCGCAGAACTGGATAGACTATTTGACGATCGGTGGATGAGGCGCTTGGGACCATGGAATTGGCCAGCGAGATCACCCGATCTTAATCCATTAGATTTTTATTTGTTCTGAATGTTTAAAGAAAAAGTTTACAAAATACCCGTGCGTTCGAGAGATGAATTGTTAGAAAGGATTGCCCAAACATTTGAAGATTTGGATCCCAATGAAATCAGATCTGCCACCACGAAAGCAGTCAACACCCGCATTTTAAAGTGCTTGGAAGTGAACGGCCAGCGATTCGAACATATTTTGAAATATTCCACATGATTGTTTTACTTTTTTATAATTATTCATATCAATATTTCCAATTTCAAGTTTCTTGGTGCTTTTTTAAAGTTTATCCAAACATATTGAAATTGTTCTGAATTCGTATAAATTTCTTGAGGTTCATTGGCGGTAGATTCGGATACATTTCATTGAACTTTCTACATGATCTGCTGATAATTTTGTCACACTGTCCAAAAATAATAAACAAATTCATAAGAACTTCGTTTGAATAGTTTTGTTCCATCGTTTTGAAGGTATTTGCAACTTCTGAAGTGACGAAAATGTCGATATTATCAGGAGAATGTCACAACGCTACTGTCAAATAGTAATCATGGCCTGCTTACCAAATACCGAATGGAAATACCATTCTGAAGGGACATTTTCACAAATAAATGTTCATAAGTCCGAAACTTGACTAGTTAGGTATAGGTATGATACATAGAAAGAAAGCAAATTTCAGCAGCTTTCCGAATTTTCAATAATATACAGGGTATTCCATTTAAAATAATCAAATTTCAGCAACTTTTTCAAGCAAACGAAAAAACTGTATTTTTTTACCACCCTGTATTGAAGTAACGGAGATTAGGCTGACGTGTGGGAAGTGTCCAAGTATCACCTAACTCCAAACCAAATTTCGATATCATAGTACTTCTTAACTAAAAGATATCGGCATTTTTAGAAGTCATGTATAGAGTAATATCAAGAAAAGTTGTCGGGCAATTGTTGGAGATTCCAAAAATAATATTATATACAGAGTGTTCCATTTGAAAAATCAAAGTTGCTACTGCTTTCTAATAGAAGCGGCAACACCGCATTGTCGAAAATATTTTAGTTGGCTAGAGAATGTCTGAATATGCCCTCCATTAAATTTTCAAAGTGATCCGTTGTCTGGTTCACCAGAAACGTCTAATGTGCCATCCACCGTGAATCAGCCTGTATGTATATCTATCAGCTTTATTTCATGCGCGAGGAATTTTGAATAATACTATAGATATACCGAGCTGGTACGTTTTTCAATTTTCCTGAATGTATGTTATGTTATGAACGTTGTTATAATCATTCAATAAAGTTGTGTTAACTCTTAGTATTCCTGCCAACTCAATATTTTATAGCTTAGATAGTTCCAATTATTGATGAAATTCTGCTGTAATGTGTTGAATCGTACCAAACTGAAACCACTCTACTCACCACATAAATAGGCAGAAAAAATTTTACACCGCCTTTGCAGAGCTCCACTAGCCAATGATTGGAAAAAAACGATGCTTTGAAGCAGTTGGTATCCCACGTGTGGATTTCGCTGCAGTCAAGGTCTATGGCCCTTTCATAAAAATTATGTTTGCTTAAAATAACCATTTTCGACTTTTTTTCAAGAATCTAGACAACTTTTGCACGCAATTTATGGAATTTCCGTATCTCTATTTATTAATTCTTTTGAAACATTGGATATCCTGGCTTCTGGATGTATCACATTTTCAAATCACAAACATCAAACTATTGAACAATTCGTGTTTATAATATTTTTCTCAACACCATTGAAATTCCTTAAGTAATCATTTGACAAAGTTTTTAGTAGAACTGGTTAACCACATCACGACAAACTAACTAATAATATTCATATAAGCGGGTAATCAGTTTTGGTACACTGATAAACCTCAATAAGTGCACATATTATTCTTATCTGCCGGCGATATTACCACTCAACATTTGAAATCATTGAAAAAAGGGGAACTTATGACCATTTTTTTTGCCGGATTCAATATTTGGTATAGGGAGAGAGGTCATTTTAAACTACAGAAATTCGTTTGTAATTTATGTAACATCTATATATAACAGTAGACTAAAATGTTCTAAAAATGTTCTACTGTATTTACGAAAAAATACAAGATATCTCGGAACTGAAATACACCTTAGTTCTGAAATTATACCAGGGCATTGTTATTACGCAGTTAGGATTGGAAAATATATGTACCTGCGTACATAGCAAAGCCATATCGAAAGCAAGTGATGATATATGACGATAGTTCAGGCAGATAAGTCTTAAGATGAAGCCAGAACCGAAATAGAGACAGACATAAATGGAAGGTGTGTGTCTGAATTCCAGCTGATTTTGAGTTCTCTTATTGTTAATTGTAGTTTTGAGATGATTCGTTATTTGTAGTTTACTTCGTTTTTTATTATCATTTAGTGGTGGTACTCATAGTTGTTGATTTGAAACTTTTGAGATAGTAACTCGTGCGATATTTCCGCTTTGTGTACTTACCAGAAGTCTGAAAAAGCAACAGATACGACTTGCGACGTGAAGTGCCGAAGGATATTACATATGACCTATTATAGGTACGTATTTAAAAGTTCGTTTTTGAAGAATTGACGATTTGCCTTTCGATTCGGGGTTATGTTTATCATTTATCTTCACGCTAAAAAAAAAATTCACAAAATCCTGTATCCCGATGTGTAGAATACAAATGAGGAAGTAAAACGCGGTGCTTTTCCCTAGTTCAGAAGTTATTGCCTTTCAAATTTGGGAAGACATGCTTATTTTACCTTTTCTGTATTATAAAACTAAAGAAATACGCGTTACTCACTACCTTCACACATTCTTCCACTTGCTGCGAATTATTCCCTCCATGAATATTTTCATTTCTCTTGGTGAAACTCCGTTTCGACGTTACGGAATTGAAAGTGCATAGTCAACCGATCGATAGACAAACTATACTCTTTGATTCGAGCAGTCAACAAAATAAGTAAAATCTAATGTCATATTTATGAAAAACAAAATTGCACGAGAGGAAACCAATTAAGGGGGAATACGGCCTGTATTTTAAACAAATGAAATAGGCTGTCGAGCGGTCAGCGCCAGAAAGTAAAAGTATAGTCAGCCGACTGGTCGGCTGTTCATACATTTCCTAGGAAATTTGTAACTCTTAATTGGAAACGCCATCTGAACTGATATAATGGAAGAGGCCCTGATGAATATTATAGTAGTAGGCATGTCTCGCCCATTTTATTCCAAACTACTACAGGTATAAGTCTGAGATGCCTAGGAATCCTGGTGATTCAACTGATTAGATTTTGTTTAGATTTTTGTGGCGAAAAAAACAATCGACGCTTTGGAAGGTTTCCCCTATTTTTTCGGTAGAGGGCGTTATGTTCCCATTTTTCAAATTTGATGACAAGTGTCAAGTTAATTGTCATATTGTCATGTCAGTTTGAAATTTTGATGTTTACGATGTTTTTATCGTGTTTATTTGTTGAGTTCATTGCTTTTAAATATCGAAACTTTGTTACTGGTATCTCATTGTCCACCCATTATCCTTTAGGTTGCGATCTCTTCTCGCTAGCCAATCAAATAAAAGGGGAAAAAACACGACTGCACATTTTCACTTAGTGCAAATTCAGCTTCAGCCAAGACTGACAAGAGCGTGTGAAGACATCTGTACATATTGTACGGAAACCTCCAGAAGCTCAATTATCCACCAAAAATCAAGCAATCCAGATTTCGCCACTTTTATCCCAAACTTCTACAGATATAAGTGAACACACACCAGGGTTTTCAGGCATCTTATATGAGTCCCAACAACAGAGTTTTGAGGCATCGATCAGTTTTAATGTCATTGTTTCACCCCAAATGTCAAAGCGCCGCCTGACGCGAGCAATCGCTGCCATTGAAATAGTATTGTTACGATTTTTCCCTTCGGAAATTCTCAATTCTGACAACACTGTTACGATATTCCTCTGGGTTCATCGATTGAAACACCAAACAACACTAAACTACTTTTATTATAACTCACTATCACAATACAATACAACACAATCACTTAAATCGCTCCGATAACTTTCCAATGCTCGCTACTAAACTCTCTGTACTAAAAATTCTACACACTTCTTGCACTTAGCAATAACAAATAAAAGCTCTTTCCACTTAGATCTCAATAACTCTCGCCGCTTAGCTCTACTAAACTCGCTCCACTTAGCTCTGAATACAAACTTCCGAATAACTAACTCTCCGAATAAAAACTCTGTCTCCGCCGCGGTATCGCGGTCCTTATATATGTCTGCATACCTATCGAGAATCCTCCAGAGAAACCCCGATGACGTGTCTCGAATTCTCCAGGCGGCAATCACGGTTCTAGGAAAAATGACGTTCGCTACGACGCAATCCTTCACTGTGCGTTTACGATATGGTCAGGGCCGGCACTAGGAGAGCGCTAGGTGAAATGTAACATTATCCCCCTCTCAATTTTGATCGTTCCGATCAAACAATATCTCTTCATTCCCATTGTAACATTTTAGCCTCTCTAGGTGTACGACTTTCATTTTTGTTCTAGGCCTACGTTGAACCCAGTACACCACACCTTTCATCCTACGACGGGGGTTGTACAGCTTCTTCTTGAAATCCGCCAGTATTTGCCTTCCGATAGCGCCGCGCATTCCTCCTGTCAATGCGCTCTAGCATCTCTTGACGCTTAGGGAATGGAACTCCTCTTGATGGTTGTTGAATCAAGTGGACTTGGCCACTGATGACTTCTCGTTTGACCAAGTTTGCCCTTCCAGTTGTTTTCATCTCGGAGATGTCACTTGTGCCTCCAACGCGACACCTGGCGGCTCTTACAAGGATGGCTTTTTCTGTCTTCACCCGGACTTGTCCGGAATCCGATGGCTGGACGCTGCATTCAGGGACATTATTCTCTGTGACACGAGCTACTTCCTTCGACAGTGCGGGGATTCTCGCAGTTTCCGGTAATCGTGGTTTCACAGGCATTGCCCTTTCTGCTGGAGTTGTAAGGACAAATTCTTCTCCTCCGAACCTTATGACCTTTTGCTCATTGTCGAATGAAATTCCATGGTCACTGATCAAGTCCATTCCGAGTATGACTTCATCTTCTATATCTGCGACGTAAACTGTACCTGTGATAGTGAGTCGCCCAAGAATCAACGTAATTTCAGCCTCTCCTCGAATAGGTGCGTTTTCACCAGTGACTGTCCGAATCACGACGTTGGATGAAATAGACTTTACGTTTCCAGGCCGAAGGATGTCGATGCGTACCAAGGAAACTGCAGCACCGGTGTCTATGGTGCATATTACATCCATTTTATCCAATTTCCCTGGAATGGTGAGGCTCTCAGATGTTCTTTTTAGCCTGTTAACACAGATGACCCTCGGTGACCTTGACCTCGCAGGTGATTGCGAACTTGTCGGCGTCCTGGCAGGTGAGTTGGATTTTGTTGGCATTCTCACCTTGCAATCTTTCATGAAATGCCCTGATCTTCCACATCTGTAACATTTTCTCTGTGGCATTCTCTCCCTACAGTCTTTTATAAAATGTCCCGGCCTCCTACATCTATAGCAAATCCTCTGCGGCATCTTCACCCAACAGTCTTTGATAAGATGTCCAGGTTTCCCACATCTATAGCATGTCTTCTTCTTCTGGGTGCCAATTCCACTTATCATCAATTTGATTTCTTCCAGAACCTTCTCGACTGAACTATTCGCTGTGCCAAATCGTTGTTCCGGTTCTTCTATTGAAACTGCGCGCACTTTCGGCCTCGACGTGTTGAAGGTCGCCTCCACTTCCAAAGAGCGAACCAAAGCATCGCTACTTCTCTTGAAACTCGTCAATCGTAAAGTTCTTTGTATTTCTGGGTCTCTCAGTCCGTCTATAAATATCTGCACAGCCAACTGCTCCTTGAAATCTCCGGGTGCATCTGGGTACGCCAGCTGGATTAGGCGTCGAACATCTGCCTCAAATTCTTGCAGACTCTCACCAGATTTTTGTGTGCGAGTCTTCATTTGGGCCCGGTACAGCTGTTCTCGGTGTTGATCGCCATACCTCAACTCTAGTGCAGAAATCAGGTCGTCATATTGCTTCTGCTGTTCTATGGGTATCGTTTGTAATATACCCAAAGCTGGCCCTCTCAAAGCTACTATTAGTGCCGTAGCTTTTTCTTCGTCGCCCCAATCAATTAGTTTCTGCCGCAGCCTCAAATTGTCGACGGTACATGGACCAAGACGACTGACCATCAAAAGTCGGTGGTTTCACGGAAATTCCTGACGTGGCAACACTGTCTCGGCGATCTCGGTTCTTGAGAAGAGCTATCTGTTTTTCTAGACCTCTCATTTCATTTCTCATCTCCTCTCGCACTATATCCACTTTCTTATTGACGTCATCGTCGATTTTCTTGACGTCTCCCTTCAGTTCTTCTTTTAGGTCTCCTTCCAGTTCCTCCAGATCTACTCTTAGTTCTCCTTTCAGTTCTTCCATTTGTACTTTTGTTTTATGTAAAACATGCTCGAATAACTTGTCTTGATGTTCTCGAACGTTCTGGAAGTCTGCTTTCCACTGTTTTTCTATTAGAACTAATTCATTATTTTGTTCTTCTCTCACCTTCTTCTGTTCTTCTAGAATTTTCTGGATTGCTTCTTCTCGTTCTATTTTTTCACGTTCTCGTTCTTTCCTCTGTTCTTCGAGAATTTTCTGGATTCCGTCCTCTCGCTCTTTTCTCTGTTCTTCGAGAATTTTCTGGAGTGTTTCTTCCCGTTCTTTCTTTTCATTTTCGAGAATTTTCTGGAGTCCTTCTTCTCGTTCTTTCTTTTCATTTTCTCGTTCTTATTGTCGTTCTTTCTTTTCAGCTTCTCGCTCTTTTCTCTGGTCTTCGAGAATTTTCTGGAGTCCTTCTTCTCGTTCTTTCTTTTCTTCCTGTCGTCGCTTTTCCTCTTCTTGTTTTTCCTCATGCCGTCGTCTTTCATAATCCGCAAATTGGTTTTGGATTAATTTCAACATGTCCTCCATCGTATCGTAAGATGTACTTCTCGTATTCACCATAAATTGTTTTTATTTACCAGCAAAAATTCCACTTCCGACACCACTGTTACGATTTTTCCCTTCGAAAATTCTCAATTCTGACAACACTGTTACGATATTCCTCTGGGTTCGTCGATTAAAACACCAAACAACACTAAACTACTTTTATTATAACTCACTATCACAATACAATACAACACAATCACTTAAATCGCTCCGATAACTTTCCAATGCTCGCTACTAAACTCTCTGTACTAAAAATTCTACACACTTCTTGCACTTAGCAATAACAAATAAAAGCTCTTTCCACTTAGATCTCAATAACTCTCGCCACTTAGCTCTACTAAACTCGCTCCACTTAGCTCTGAATACAAACTTCCGAATAACTAACTCTCCGAATAAAAACTCTGTCTCCGCCGCGGTATCGCGGTCCTTATATATGTCTGCATACCTATCGAGAATCCTCCAGAGAAACCCCGATGACGTGTCTCGAATTTTCCAGGCGGCAATCAAGGTTCTAGGAAAAATAACGTTCGCTACGACGCAATCCTTCACTGTGCGTTTACGATATGGTCGGGGCCGGCACTAGGAGAGCGCTAGGTGAAATGTAACAGTATATTCTTGACTTTTCCCTGCACATTAACCTTCATCTTTTGCCGTTCTCCAGAATGAATACGAATAATTTGTTATTAGAATAATTGAAACATATTAGTCAGATAAACTTGGATTTCTATTTCGTGGGAAGAAATACTTTACTTCTCGTCAGCTTCGAATGATCTACAAAGCTCAGATACGACCTGTCTTGGAATATAGTTCTCATGTATAGAGTTTGGCGCTAGAACATTCATTGAAGCTTGTCGATTCTATTCAGAGAAAGGCAATCCGTCTTGTTGGTGATTCTGCGCTCACAGACTCGCCCACTTCTTTGTGGCATCGGAGACTTGTCTCTCTTTATAGATATTTTCACGGTCGGAACTCTTCTGAATTGTTATCAATCGTTCCACCCTTGGCAATATCTACACATATGACTCGACTAGTACAGAATTCCCACCCCTTTGTTGTTAATTTGGAAACTAGTAGAACCTCTCTTGCTCAGGGACCTTTTTTAATGAAACAGCTGAGCTTTGGAAATCCTTGCCGAGAGAGATAATCCCTGAGGCTTACAAACTTCATAAATTCAAAGTGAATGTTAATTCGTATCCCCTATCCCTTGATTCACGCTGCGTTCCTTGAACATTAAAGGGCTTTCCTTTCGTGTGAATCTGCATATATAAAAAAAGTACGTGAATCAGTTCTGAAATATCTTCTGAAAGACCAAGATGCAACATTTGAAATTTGAAATGATAGAAAAGGGCTTAAAGTAACGTGTAACGTCACTTGTTCCATTCACGTGCTGGGTAATCGCACGTTAAAAGGTAAGGCCTCGTTGATCCATTGCTCGCACAAGTTTCGACTTATGATGGTTGACGTTTGTCAGCTGGTTAACGGAACGAACAATTTTAGAACAATTTTTTTTCAGAACTATGAAACGTGCAAACATATTTCCGTTTCAAGAAAGGGACTCAGATAGTAAGTTCGATTTTCATCCAATTATAAATCTTTGATATGGTATTAATACTTCTTTTTATATACTATTAGGTTGTGAGTCAGCAAAATCAACATCATCAGCATTCTTTTTTTATTCTTTTAAAATACCCTCTGTTAAAACGATACAGACCCCTTTTCGGGCGAAGGTGTACCACAAATTGAAAAAAAAAAGTAACACTAAAAATTGGTAATAAATTTCCGAGATTATGATATTTAGCTCCATTACACCCATTATATATATATATATACATATATGTATATATATATATATACATATATATATATACTCTTTGTTATCTGGTCGAGCTTTCAAGAATGTTTATTCCCTTTATCAAGACATCTACAAAATTTTAATCATTATAAAACAGTTGTAAAACATTAAGAAAATGTACTTGCTAACGTGAGGTTATAGTAAGAAGTCAGACGTAAAATGAGACACAGAAAACTGATACTTTTCCTCATTTAAAAAAGAGTCACACATTGCATTCAACATTACATATATATGTATAAAAACTTATTTTAATTCACTTTTTGGAAAATTAAGATTTCACCGGCACGTGCTCGGAGGTGGTTACCAAAAGAAAGGAAAAATTTGAAATTTGATAATTGACATATGAAAAGACATTTGAAGTTTTAAATTTTGAGAATTGACAGAGACAGGTCAGGGTTACCAAAAGGTACACCACAAAACATGACCAAACTTCGTTTATATATATATATATATATATATAGTGTAGAATTTCTCGACTGTCAATAGATATGAAGATGAGTTATATCGGGTGTTCAGTCGTTCAACTGGAGAAAAACTCTTCTTTACTCTACCAAGCTTTCGATAATTTTTATTATCTTTATCAAGGCTGAAATGTACAATTAATGGTCAAATAACTAATGTATAAATAAAAATGGTATAAACTTACTGGTAAAACGAGTTAAATAGATGAACTCAACATAATAAATAAAATAGAAAATATTCTTTACTGAATGCTGACGGACACTGACAGATAGAATTTCTAAGAGAGCATGATTTCTTGATTGTAGAGTATGATTTCTTGATTGGAATTTATACATGAAGATTTTAGAAATGTTACAAAGATAAGAGATAAGAATATATTTTACTTAATTGTTCTATGTCAGTTTTCTTATTTAATGTATAGTTTTCTCGTTTGATTTCAATCATTTCTAAAAATAATCTTTTTGTTAAGTTTTCTTCCGTGTGTAAAATTTTAGTTTCTTCAAAGTTCATGTTATGATCATTATCAATAACATGTTCAGTGAGAGCACAAGATTTTTTGTGTAGTCTACAGTCACTCTTATGTCCAGTTAATCTAGATTTCAAAGTTTGACTTGTTTGGCCGATGTATTTTTTGTGGCAAGAATTGCAAGGTATACTGTAGACTACATTTGATTTCATTAATGGGGATTGTTCATCTTTTAATTATATGTATATATATATATATATATATATATATATATATATATATATATATATATATATATATATATATATATGATGTATGTATGATGATATATTTGATACATATGACTGATACGTACCGAATTCATACGATGTAGCATTTTTTTATGCAGATTCACACGAAAGGGATGCCCTGTAATGTTCAAAGAACACCGCGTGAATCAAGGGACAGGAGATACGAATTAACATTTACTTTGAATTTTCGAAGTTTGTAAGCATCAGAAAAAACCTCTTTTGGCAAGGAGTTCCAAAGCTCAGCTGTTCTATTGAAAACAGATTCTTGAGCAAGAGAGGTTCGAGAGGTTTTGGTGCCGAACTCCACATAATATGAGAACTGTATTCCATGACAGGTCGTATCTGAGCCTTGTAGATCATTAGAAGCTGACGGGAAATGAAGTATTTCTTCGCACGAAATAGAAATCCAAGTTCCTGGGAAGCACTTTTAGCATGGTTTTCCCATGAGAGATTATCACTGATCGTAATTCCTATCATCGAGATACTTGATTTTGTAGGAATGGTTACTCCTGACATCTGAATGTTTGATGATGATAGATCGGATTTTCTTGAGAAGAGACATGCCTGGGTTTTCGTAGCATTGAATTCCACCAAGTTCATGTTACCCTATTCTGTTACTTTAACCAAGTCATCGTTGATTTTATTGACGAGAAACTGGTATGAAGAGTACTGTCGTCCGCAAAACTATGTATTGAACAAGATGTTTTCTCCAGCAAATCATAGATATAAAGCAGAAACAAAGTGGGCGCCAGAACTGAACCCTGTAGAACATCTGCATTTATCGGGAGAATTTCAGATGATACTCCATCAACAACCACATACAGACACCTATGAGACAAGAAACTCTTCAACAAAGCACACAACTGAGGAGGCGAACCATAAGACGGCAGCTTAGAAAGGAGACGCCGATGCCAAACTCGATCAAACGCTTTTGAAATATCGAGTGCAATGAATATTGTTGAAAATGAACAAATCGAATGTTCATATTTCAAAAAAATACTCACTATATAAATAGGCGAGTAGAAATGAATACATCCTGCGCAAAGATCCCATATCCATTCTTTGGAGAAGCACGCTCTGCTACAATTGGGGTTCCACGTGTGGATGGAGTCGCAGCTGACGCCTTGTCCGGCTCTTTCATAGAACAATGATTTACTCAAAACGACCATTTTCAAGTTTTCGAAAAATGAAATTTAATCCTGGGGACAACGGTGATCTATACAGCAATTCTTTTAACATGTCATCCCTTCTGAAGCCGTATGAATTTTATTTTTCACTTTATGAATTGTTCACATTTTTGAAAAACACGTAATCGATCCCCAACAATCTTAACCGATTTATTGTTACAAAACGCAAAACGCTCGTCACTGATACTGATACGCGATTTGAATAATTAGTTAGGTGTGTTGACTTTTCAGGTCATTTGATTCATTTCGAATTCAAATTTTTAATTTTCGCTCCACCGAATATCAGAATGGACAAAATTTGTACACTGATAATAGTAAATTATACGACTTGTCAATAATAATAGTCATTATTGCGAGTAGTATACTCTGCTTCATTCACGACTTATTTATTCATCATAACTAAATGAATCTTCAGTTTCATTCATCTCAATACAAATACACACACACTACCTACATGAAAATGAAAATTTATCTTATTAAATTTGAAGAAATAGTTGTATTTGGAGAGATTATTTTCTGAACAAATAGAAGGAAGAACAATTTAATTGATCAGTATTTCATTTACATAAAAAGGAAAGGAGAATAGGTGAAAACATTTAAAATGTCAAACAACGATTATCTATGATCCAGAAGAGATATGATGCTTACGCAGTGAATATGATAATGCTTGCCGACGATACCAAGAGATGGCGTCACAACTCTCATTGTTCAAGGTTGATAATTAAAAATTTCTTATGAAATGAAAATCGCGCCAGAAGGAACATAAAATCATTCGTTATGTCGCTGTGTCAAAATCTTCATACAACGGTTTCTTCTCATACAACAAAAAATGTATTGTATTTAATAAAAACTAATTGTACGCCATTTTCATTTGAGTCAAGGAATCCTCAAATATTTGAATCGGTCGTTCGCTATATCTGTCATAAAGTTGGGGTTATGAGCTATTTACGTGTTTGAGTGTTCATTGAAATGTGTTATGTTATTATTATGCTGAAAAAGTGAAAAGTGAATGACTACTAATAATAAAGTAACTCTTCATTCATGATAATTTATATAAATATGAGCCAGTTCAATAGAATCGACGCGGTAAACTGTATAGTTTTGACAGTTCAAAGGTAAACAACGTTTTAACGAAAGGACCAGGCAGTTTTATGAGTATAATACCCAATGATTGGCTAGAATAACCATAGAATAACCCGCTACTATTGGTTGAAATGCCAAAAACGTCACATTTTGACAAGTGAAAAAAGTAATCAAATTCATTTTTCGTGCGGTCAAAATATATCTGTGAAACACCCAGACCTTTGGAAGTACGGAAGAGTTGGTATATCAAGAACAGACAGATTGTTGGTTTTGAATTATCAAACAGATCCTCACTGCTAATGGATATCACACAGTAGAATGGAATGACAGCCAAAAGATCTGGAACAAGTGATAGATCAACCCGTCGTATTCCTAATACGAATATCCAATTTGCTAATACACTGGATCTGTTTCTCACTACTCATCCTGATCTTCATTAGATCAAAATGTACCCTCTTTGATTTCGACCACTTGTTCGTATTCAGCTCCCATAAATGGTAAGTTACACACACGTCGTGTCTGGCATTACCAAGTTAGCCGACTGGGACGGTTTTTTTCTGATTTTCCTTGAAAGAAGGTCTGTTTTTCATCTGGCGATCCCACTCTATATTCTCAGGCAGTCTCTGATTCTATCATTCTGCGAATGGATAGATTTATTTCGAATAGTACAAATATACAACAGTCTGGGAAACTTTGGTTCAGTAAAAGCTGCTCTAAGGCTGTCACATTCAAACAAGCGGCATTCAATCGCTGGTGTCAAAATCCAAGTTCAGAAACGAGATCTGAGTGTGTTAACTCCAGAAATATGTATAGTGCAACAACTGAAGCTGCTAAAGAAGCACATAATCATAGAATTCATTCAAGACTTGTTGAATTTCCAAAATGGTTCTCGTTCGCTTTGGTCATTTGCTGAAGCTGTCGCTAAAATCTTTACTTTTAGTTCATTTACTCCTTGAACCAAAGAGGATGGAACACAAGCCACCACTGCCCAACAAAAATTGAATCTATTTGCTAATATATTTGCCACTGATAAACTGATATTTATGTGTGATTGAGTCTACCAGAAGTAGTATATTGTTTCAGACATTTCTCTTAACAAAATTCATTTATTATACATAACAGCTGTCGCAATGACTTGTAAATAAATGACATTATATTCTACTATATAGGTAGTAATAAAATTTTGTGGTGTCGGAATATTGTTCATTATTTCATTGCTAAAATTTTCTCAGTGTGCATTAATACTGTACTCGTAAATTCAACCCTTATCAATATTCATTTCTATTGTTAGAAATCCAATTATCATCATTTTATTAACTTCCCAAGAAACATACAGTATGTTTATAACAGGGAAACAGAAAATAGCTGTACATATATGAGAATACATAAATGAAATGAAGTAATGAAATTAGAAAAGTTTAAAAATGAGTGACTTCAAGTTTTTGCAAATGAGCACACTAAATATGAATTGTACCTCCAATTGGGGTTAATATATATTTTTTCAATTTGTTTTTAAATTTCAATTTACCGCATGATTGAAAAAAAATGGTAACTCGTTATAAAGTCTTATACCTTGAAAGTAAATTGACCTCTGACCTGAATTTGTTATCATTCTCATTACTATTAAATTGGTTGAATGCCTTGTTGAGTGATTATGTTGGTGATTGATGGGTTTAAAAATCAAATTAGAGCGTTTGTAATTATTTTTTACTTGGTGAATGAAAGTACAAATTTTCAATTTTTGAAGTGAAGAAATATCAAGAAGTTGTTTTGGTTTGTGTGAATTTACGTTACGCATTGTACGATATTTGCTCTTCAAAGTTCATAGCTGTAGTAGTCCTAAGACATATAACAAAATTAGCGAAATGATTTTATAACAGTTTTCGAAAGCACGTCATTTGGCAACACCTCGGCGTCAAAGGCGGAGGGCTGTTACCTAATATAACGGGCTTGAGAGAGTTTTCACAAAATTGTCAAGATATCTGTGAAAATTGTCTCCAATAGCTTTTGTACCCAATAGTTCTCATTCGATCAAATAGAAAATGTTTTTACGAACTGCTTGTGTACATCCACAGTCCTGAAAAAGAATTGATAAGTTAATATATATTTGAACGAGGAATTCCAATCAACAATTTGAAAGAAAGGGATACAGAAACCCCAAATTCAGTGAACTATGGGACGTCTCTGAGACGTACGTTTGAGAAGTGAGCAGTGATCATGTATGATCGTTCAACGTTTGTGTGATGTATGATAGTGATCTACGATTTGAAATATTTTGTGAAGTGCAACATTGCTGGTTTTACGAAATTTCCATCATCAACCTGGGACAGTAACAAAATATTGAGATTTTTTATAGATTCATATTAGAGACTAGGTATGAGTCACTCAGTTCGAAAAAAAAACCTAATATTTTCTTCATACCTCTCACTCAGAGAGGTTCTGTTAGATAAGTGCATGTTATGAATTAATTCTCAAAACATAACTGAAACATCAATTTGGTGGAAATTACTGATTTATTACAGGCCACCTGGTGCCATAAGGACTATAGGTAATAAAAATGAATAGTTTTTTTACTTCCATTTTTCAAACCGTTCATTACGTATTTGACAACTGTTAGGTAATGGCTCATTCACAATACTAATGTATACTATACATTCCGATCCCGGAATTAAAAAAATGATGGGATATGTAACATTTAACTTGATAAATTTGATCCAATCTACATTCAATTGTCCAAGAACCAAATTTTGCGAATTTTCTACACAAATTCTTCGTAAAATGGACTTGAAAATCATCAAGGGAAAAAATATTGAATTTTGATTATATTTTGAAAACGGGTATAAATATGAAGAAACTGACTTATATTAAAATTGGTTTCAATATTGCAATTGATTAACATTTTATTGTGTGATTTCCGGTAGCTAGTTTACAAAACCGCTACAAGTGTTTCACTATACGATAGCTTCTCCAGGCGAGGAGTATATAACAAGCCGGAAGATGCTTTTTTATAGTGGAACAAGTGTAGTAGTGGTTTTAAATTTGTCCAGTTTATGTTATACAATTTATTATATTCATATAGAAATTTCGTTCAACCGACAAAGCTGCACTTTCAAACATTTTTTTTTTCTCCCACCCGTGAATATGCTGATTTCTTTATAGTTTACTAAACGGATAAGTAGGCGATTCCAGTCCACACAAGGTAAGATATGGATTCCACCAATCACAGAGAAGATAATACTTGGTTACCATAAGTCTGATCTGTCTACCTACAAACACGAAATCCAAGTAGTTTCATTTAAGCATAGATAAATGTACCTTATATCTGAAATATTTTCTAGCCAATTTGAATTGTCACAATTGATGATTTTTTTTGTGGAACTGAAGGACCTACATTATTTCATATTCCTCACATCAATAATCAACCGAAATTATACAGTCCAAGTGGGCATTTGGTTAGAGTGCTAGCCCTCTGATACGATTCACTCTATATTCGTGGGTTCGAGTCTCACCAAAACTTACTTTTTTCCTCCTTTTTTTTATTTGACATAACTAATTTAATTGGATCGTTCAATATCGAATTCATTAAAGTTTATTTCCTTTAAGTTCATGAAGAGTCACTGCAAAATGTTCACAATGATTCTCCAAATCGTTCTCCTGAAACGTATAATTTAATGGTCCATTGAATTTTGATTTCAGATTTCTCTGTACAAAGTAGAATTTAAAGTAGAGATAATTGATGCAAAAAACATGAAGGTATTTTATATTGCTCAGAGAAAATAATATTTCAAGAGAAAATAATTCAAATCGGTAGTGCGAAAAAAAAAACACAAAACTATTGACTTTGACCAGGAGTTTCATGCACTTCCATATGGAATAATGAAAACCTTTCAGTTATACTCACAAATTATTTGAGCACGCATCTATCATCTTGTTAAAATAAGGAGCACAATATTTTGGATAGCAGAACTTGTGATGCATGAGATATCCGTGGCACAGCATAAAAACCAGCAGACGTTGCCAGTAATGATTGGAAATTTTCAGGCGTTTGCTCATTTTATCATAAATAACCTGGAAAGCAAGCAGCATTTTCGAATAAGAGACCAAAGTGGAAAAGGTCTTGGCTGATGAACTGACCTGCAAGAGAGTTGTAATTGCGATGGCTAAGACCTGAGGGTTTGGCGAAGTAGCATATGTGAGTCCAGACAGAAGCCCAGCAATGAATCCATGAGATTTTTTCTCAATTTTTGTTTTTGGCAGGTAACATGATATTAACTGAAAAATATTTAATTATTTGAATTGATCGAATTTAAACGTTGGTTTGTCGGTTATGTGAAGGTGCATTCATAAAACAAAAACTCACAGGTAGAAATATAAAAAATATGAAAGATTTAAGATATTAAAAATAAGTTTTAGAAAGTTATTTCAAACGTCTATTAGATTTCATGGAGAATTATTCAATAGAATTTGCAAGAAATGTGACCAATTGAGGAAGAGTGAAGATAAAGAAACACTAACCCATGCATTTTGAATTAATGTATATCGATGAACCATAATGTAATGATATCTCACTAATGAATTCGCTATTCGCGTTTAATAATGATCATAATTGGTGGAAAGAACCCACAACACTCACCCACCACCATCTAGCCAGAGTTTTCAACTTATAGTTAGATTGAGAGCACCAGATTCCTGACTGGTTTTCGGGGGGCGGTTTCAAAAAGGAAATATTCTCACCCTGTTCAGTCCAACGTAACTCCCAATGAAAAATCCAAAACGAATATTGGATTTATTGAAACAAATTCTTGTTAAGTAGGGAGGTTTTTTCAGTAGAACAGCCATTTTCGAAAACAATTTCTTGATTATATTGGCACCAAAGCCTAAAATGAAATATTTCCAGAATCCCTGTAAAAATAAGATTTATTGAGTAGTTTATATCATCAGTTGAAAGTAGTGAAAAGTACCTCGTAGATAAAAGCAAGGCAAGATTTTTCGTGAGAGCAAATAATATCATTATTTTCGCAATTGTCATCCTTTTTTGGTGGCGTGTAGAACCTATAAGTCAAAAAGAAATTGTTTATCGTTCACAGCGTACGTCGTTTAATGAGTGAAGAACGTTAATAATATCGCTCTGATATTTCAATAAACTCCCAACAATAATTGAAAAAAATATAGTTATTTATAATTTAATAATTTTGTTGTATCATACAGACTATAGACATATTCCTAAATTTGTGCTGAATATCTCTCCTGTTATTCATTCAGCATACTTAGTGCATATTTATATTTTTTGACAAAATAAATTTGAACTACAAGTTATTCAAGAGATAGATGTTATGTTATTTGTGGGTGGAACAGGTCCGGATTGGGAATTTTGGTGCTTTAGGCGGCATATATTTTGTCGTTCCCCATTAAAAATGTTTGGTTAATACTCCTCATATCTTATTATTGATGGGTATTTGAACCCACTGTCAACTCTGTTATCCCGCTAATGACTTGAATATTGAAAACGATGACGAAAAGACAGCCCAAAGCGACATTCTAAAATTTATATTACGGTGATTCTCGAATTGCAAAAAAATCTGGCACCTCATTTGGCGCAATTTCAAAGTCCCGGGATGTAAACAGAAATAAAATTCACTTTCTATATAATGTAGGAGAAATAAAAAAATGTAAAGAAAGGCGCGGGAGGCAGGAAGTGCCTTTCATATGAGCACTAGAGCACTGGCACCAGAAAAAATTTCTATGGGGCGTATTCAATTATATATAATCATATATATAACTGAACACATCTATAATTATATGGGAAATTTGGCAAGGTTTGCCGCCCTTTTGATCGACTGCTAAACGCGATTAATAGGAGCGAAACTTGAAAGATAATCGAATGATAAAGTGAACTCACCAAAAATGTGTGAAATCAATCTTATCGTTCCTGTTTGTCAGAAAATACATCAGAAAACCACTCACAGCCATGAACATCACAGTTTGAAATTTCTGACTAGACCCGCTCTGTTTCAGTAGTGTTTCTAAAAGCTGAAAACATTTTCATAAGACGAAAGTCAGATAGTATTTGTTACAGTAAATTCATAAATGTTATTCTTTCTTCCCTTCCACCGTATACTATACATATAATACAAGGTCTCCAACGAAAATTCGACCCCCCTGTAAGTAAGCAACAGACGTGTGATCGAAAATTCCGAAGAAAAGGTCAATTTTTATATATAATGGTACTAATTTTGATATGGAAATCACACCCGAAACTTCACCCCTCTTGCGGTTAGCAGCTACGCCCCATATTTTTTCAATTGCAAGAGGGGTATAGTGTACTAAGATACGACTTCTTAAAATTGCTATTCTCCAAAAGATATATTCATGAAGTTTTGTGGTAATGTTTTCAAATAACAAGAAATAAGAAATGAGCAAGATGCATATATTCCTGGTGAAATGACTTTCATACCAGTACAATGTTGATGTTTTCGTCAAAAACGCTAGACCTGCGGCTCACTTGATAATGACATCCAGGGAAATTCACATTCTTCAAATTTCTTTACAGGTGGCGTGAAGGGGCAACTCTAGACACACGACATTATGAAGTCGAAATTTCTATTAGCGAATTCTCTAGAACAACGCATGCAGAGTCAGTGTGTTATTTTTTTTTCACCACTTTACCTAATGAAGGATGGAGATGCATGAATTCTGTCAATAATTGCATGAGTTCCTATCTAAGAATTCGCTATATTTTTGATGTTTGTCTGTTTCTGTTTAGACCTAAATACAGATATGCATCTTGATACATATATTACAGATAGATGCATTTGCCTTATATTCCCGATATATGTTATGAGAAATTAATATCAGAATTCATTGAAATTCTTACTATTCGGTGCTGCTTCAAATGATTTGATGAGATTCTTCGAAATATCGGTATCGACGTGAGAGGTAGTGTAGTTGGACTAAATGGAAAAAATAGTACGTCTATATACAGTTTATTGAGCATTATAGTGATTAATTCGAAATGAATTGGAGAATCCATAGTCCAGATCAACCATAGTAATTTCAATTCATTAGGAATATTGGCTATAGTGCAGGCTATTATGGCGCTGTACAAGAAGACCGTATTTGAATATACTCTCCCGAAAGAACTTTCATTCCATGATTTTAAATTTTTGTTATTGCATCCTTTTACTGCATGTAACAACCATTGTCACTAATGCTGGAAATTGGAATAAATATGTTAAACTGGAAAAATCTGAAAATCAATCAGCAAATAACACAAATATAACTTCTACCAAAGTAAAAACTGAGCAAGATGAACTTTGTTTTTACCAGCGTCAGAATAATCTCGCGTTATATTGACTAGTTGAACTTGAGTACATGTATTTTGAATGTTTTGTTCCAACCATCGGATAGAGATTGATAGAAATGATTGATTATTTCGTCCACAAATAATACAACAGCGTTTGAAATCCGTTATGGAACACTATTTAAAGAACACTCAAATTAGATACTGAACAACAAATAATTGAAAGCAACGACAGATAAACGACAAATAACTGAGAAAACTACAGTAGAGAATTCATCTGGAAACGACAAATAGCTGGTTGAAAGGAATAGTAAATTTATGGAAAACTTCTAGCAAAATTCGAATAACTTACTCTCTCTCTCTCTCTAGTATTTCTTGGCCTTTGCTTCCGTACGGCGCATTCTGCCATCGAATAACTTAGATTGCAAGTGTCAAAAGACTACAGAAATCGATTCTTGCACCATCTACTGGAAATCGCAGTAAATTCCGTGGATATGATTGATCGTGTCTAGAGTTTTTGACGAAACAATATCGAATCGAAGATCGCACCAGGAGTATGTGCATCTTGGAAATGAGTTTTGAATAACCAGCTGTAAGAAGTTCAATCTTCAAGAAACAAGATTGTGGAGGAAAGGAAGTTTCGAAGAAGTGATTTTTGTCTTTTTCTACTTGCAAAAAGAATACAAAACTGCTATAAAAGAAAAAATACCAAATATATAGCCAACACTATCTGTTGATATGTGTAAAACATTAATAGGCATTTAAATCTTTCAAAAAAAAGGAAAATGAAATTTTATCCTAGTACGTCGCACCATGCAGAGGAGTAGCTGTTTTAGATAGATTTTCTTTTTTTTGTGAACGTTTTGAACATCCGTGAATGAATGATACATATCAACAGGAATTGTTTGCTGAATATTTGATATTACCTCTTTTATTGAAGTTTTGTATTCTTTTTGCATAGACCTAGGGCAGAAAAAACCAAAAATCACTTTCATCACTAAAGACGATTGCGGATCCTTGCAATCGAAAGGTCTTGTGTACAATATACACTCAACTCGAAACCTGGTTTCAACATTCGTTTTTATTGATTCATATATCTTCGTTCAAATTTCATTACTACAGCACCAGATATGACCGAACGAGAATGATGGGAGTAGAAAAAGTACAGTACACGACTCCAGGATAAGGCCAATTACATGCACTCACGAATTACCGCACTCTGCTAACGCCTCGAGCTCAAAATTCTTCGTTCGTGCGTGTCTTTGAGTGTTTCTAAGCAATGTTGATATTTCCCATTCCATTCTCTCAATTATCAAACGGAGATCATATTCGAGGAAAGGCAAGGCGAATAATTCTGAGAGAAAGATCGTTAGTAGAAAGTTGATTGAATTCAAGTGGTCTTAAAAAATATGAAACGCTTTCTGCACAGCCAGTACTTACCAAATTGAAATATAAGAGCGTATGCAACACTTGGTTAGATCTTGATTCTATTAGTAATGATATTCCAGATACGCATCCAGGTAGGAACAATAAAGTGGGATAATATATTCTGCCGAATAACATTCTAGAAATGAAAAATCAGTCAACTAATGTTTTTGCAATGATTTGAGTTGAAGAGATATGCGATGTGCCATATGATATTTTCATAAAAATTTCCTGCAAGTAAATTCGAGCCCGACAAATGCTCATATTTAGACCTACTACTATGGAACCATATATAATCTTATATAATCCTCATTACAGAGAAATAGTACAGTGTGATGTGTATTTATGAGGTACTTACACGCAGGAGTCATATAATACATTTTATTCGAAAATCAGCTCAATTGTAACCACATTTTGGGTTGGAAAGTGACCAACTGTTCACTCAGAAGAAGAAAAGGTCGAATTTTTTTTTTCAAACTCCTCATTCCCTTGTTTTGAAATGCTATTCTGCTTCATTGGGAATCAGGAAGTGTTTAGGTCCTTGTTGAGGTGTACAACAAGGTATCTATACAAAACAGGATTACTCTGACAAGATATTACACACTATCTCAGTACCGAACAGACTGATGAGATATAGGTACTCAGTTACACCTTCAACCTCTCGGATAGCTTTGAGCTAATATATTTTCCAGAACAAAAATACGTTACGGGTTATCAACCATAGCATTCAACTGATTTTGCCGCCGACGTCGGTCTCTCTCGCTCAGAGCCAGCCCAATTTCATTTGCGAAAGTGCTGATAATCTCTTTCAGTAATTAATACTAACATTGCTCATTTTCAGCAATCCTTGTGTAAAACACATTATTTGAATGTTAAACCATTCTGACCTCTGCATAGGCGGATAACACATACGATTAATGTAATTATGATAGTATTTTAGTCCAGGTAATGAAGCATTTTGGCTCGCAATTTTTTCGTCCACCATGGATTCACCTGAAATTTTCACAGAAGCTAGGGAATAGCCCAAGGATCATTTTCTATATCATGCTGCTGTACGCTAGAGCCTTGGGGGTGGTTGCCACCCCGTCTCGGGGGTGGAAATATTTTATTACATTTTAACTGTAGGAATCGACGAAAAAAGTAATTCTAAGAAAAAATCATCTATACGTTGTTTTCACAAGAAAAAATATTCTTTGAGTTATTCGAAGTTGAAAGCAACAGTTTTTTGACGAAAAAATCGACTTTTTGAATGTTTTTTTTGCGAATAACTCTAATAATATGCATTTGATCAAAAAAAGGGGAGAGAGCCAAATTGTAGCTTTCAAATGAACAAAAACAATGTTTTTTTTATAACTTTTTTACCACACATACGAACTGAGATACAGCAAATTGATGCTTAGCTTTTTTTGTCAAATGTATAAATTGAAAGATTCAAAGCGAAATAACGAGAAAAATCTGCATTTTTTGAAGAAAGCTCATAGAATCTTTTTAAAAGTATACGATTAGAGCTTTCAAAAAAAAATGTCTCCCTAGCATGAAAATTGACCGACTTATGATCAAAATAAGATCGGTACCCGCTTTTTTCTACGAAAAAATCTGTGAAAACAACCCCCAAAGTACCCCTTAACTAAAATTGTTTCGCACCCTTCTGTGATTCTCTTTATATATGACCAATTCAAAATGCCTAATTCAAAAGAAATTAGAGTTTAAACGGCTATATCTCGCCGAATATTCACTGTACAAAAAATCTTTACAAAGGGAAATTTTTGTCATTGAAAAATCTACAATTTAGTTCGATATCGTTTTTTTCGTATCTTTAGTATTTTGCGAGATATTTTCAAGAAAAGGTTTAAAACAAGAAATTGAAAAAAATCGTTTTCTCTTTAACCCCTACTTTACGATCGAACATCACCTTATTCGAGCGCTTTAAACTCCATTTAAAAATCAAGGGATCTTAAGTAATTTAATTCACATAGTCTTATAGGTCTTGAAAAGCCCTACAAAATCGCGTTTGAAAAAAATTTCCTATCACCCAAAATGAAGGAGCTATGCTTGAAAAACCGATCAATTTTTTTTTTTAATTTGAATTACCCGCTTCGGAGCGTAGTAATCTACATAAATTAAATTAAATCTAACAGTGTACATAACCACAAAACGAGGCAGTTCAATAATTTGTTAACAAAAAATCTCAAGACGGAATTTTCCAGAAAATCTATTTTCTATAAAGGTGTTATCACATATAATGGATTACCCACTGGAATAAAATGTTTTTCTCAAATGAACAAATTCAAATTTGCTATGAAGCGTTATTTGTGAGAATAATTTTTATTGAAAAATTATTTTATTTTTTTTATTTTCGAGTAATAAACAATTCTGATTGAGTTTATTAATGAATGTATTATATAAATATTCCCTATTTATAAACTGTAGTTTCTTGGGAATAAATGACTGTTATTATTATTATTATAACCGGTATATTCTGCCGTTATGAGTAATATGTTCCACTTTTTCCATTCATATTGGAAGGCAGAGAAGAAGAAACATCTGCTCGCGTATGTGGGTGTATATTTCGTTGATTTCTCACCAGTGTAATCTAAAGTTCGAAGACATTATAAAAATTTCAATGTTTTCAAGGGTAGTTTTTAACAAGGGTAGGTTGAAAGATTATGAAATTGTATCCTAAAGCATGAAACCCATATTCAGGTTTTTAATGTTATTTTATAATTTTTGACAATAAGGGGTAGTTTTCATCCCTAAAAAACAAAAAGCGTACAACGGCACAATATAGAAAATGAACTAGAGGACTAATCCCAAATTTTTGTACAAATCAGTGCTGGACGAAAAAATTGCGAGGTTTTACTATTTCTTCAGCTTCATTTTCTGTACTATTTGGAGCTTCACTGGTTTGCGACAAGCACAATATTTATCAGACATTTTTTTTTAAATATTTATATCGGCAAAAGTTACAATTCATTTCCCGAGACTTGTTATCCTCGAACCATGAACCCGGTAAATCATATTTTTTTCTCAACATAAATTATTCACATTCTGCTTCGGTATATAATAGTACCACCACCAAGAGTCAATAATGATAGCTATTATTGTCGTGGAATTTTTACAGCGTCAGCGGCGAGGGAGTAATATTCCGAGAGAATAATAGTCATTGCAAATAGTATACTCTACTTTATTTATGACTAATTCATTTATCGTTAATAAATGATTCTTCAGTTTCATATCCATCTCATTACAAATATATAAACACTACCTACGAGTTCGACACTGACACTTTGGAGTTTGGTTATATCGTTTCCATGGTAACAGTCAACTAGAGTTTTGTGATAGGACTACAAGAGAGAATGAAGGCAGAGAGTATTAATCCCTCGCCATTATTTCCTAAGGGAATATTATATGGCATTATACTGCAGAAACCATAAGTATCGTACTTATATTATGTATTAGTCTCAAATAATATATAATTGAACTTGAATTTGAATTTGCATGCATTGTGTTTAGGTTCATTAGTAGACAGATGTTTTTTTCTCGTGTACAATGAAAATTCTCACCGAAAGAAACAAACAGAAGCCAAAAATAAAATCCCCGTTCCTGCTGCAAACATTGTGGATCTCATTTCTGATACTAGAGTGTTTTTGATAATTGTCCTTATATCCTTTTTTCCTAAGCTCAGGAACATCTTCAGCTAGAACATAAGTAGCATTGCTTACAAAAAAATGAGTTCTTGGTTGAAATAAATAGGATTCCTTCTTCTTCAATCAGCAAATATGTTCAACTTGAGAAATTGATTTTTGAATGTTTGAACAATGAGATTAAGTTCAATCTGATTGTCGATTAGGGAATTTTCGTTTCCCAACGAATATCCAAGTTAACAACCTCGAAGGGTACAAAATAGAAAATATTTTGTAATATATTGTTTTACTAAGCGAATAACTAATAGCAAACGTAGAAACTCTTTAACTTTTTGCAAAATTACATTGATTCAAAAACAGTAGGTTCTCTTGACATGTTATAGTCTTTATAGCAATAATCATTCTGACTAGAAATGAGTACATACTGAGTGATAGGATTAAACCCAATGAGCAGATCTCACATTTTTCTTTCAACCTGCTGTCAATATCCTACGAACGACATCCTTCAGGAGTCATAAACGTCTGCGATCTAAGGAACAATGAGGTCTCACCTTCCATGGTACTATTTCAGGATGGTCTCGCAAAATAGATGGCAAAGGATATATAAAAAAAATTATATGAAAAAAATCACCGAGCTATGAAAATCAAGTTTGGAGCTCGATGACTCTATATTTCTTTTAATATAACCTCCCCCTCATTGGCAATTGCTGATGATAGATAAACATGTGAAAAAGTACTAGATACGTTACTATGCTGTCCTGTTAAGAAGGAAAAATAATTTCCATGTCCTCTATGCATATCGAAATGAGCCACATTGGACTTGAAGAGATAGTGGGAGGGAAGAGTAATTCTTATCATCGCAAAATTTTCAACTCGAATGTCATTTAATGTAGTTCTAGGGTTGAATGCGATTCCGTGTTACTCACCAAATAGATTCGGGAAAGAAATTTGGCTGATCCTATCACCATATTGCTCGCATAATAGGGTGAGAAATTTGCTTCCAGACAACTCGTAGTCCATTTATGGAAAATATCACATCCAATATCAGTCCTCTCATCGAATAATTGTTTACTAAGGACCCCCATGATCTGATGCACTGTTGAAACAAACAAAACTCTCACTGAGAAAACAACACTAAGGGTACGAGCTGTGGTCTCTCAAAATTGGTGACTATTATTTCGAAAACATGTTATTCATTATTGTTTCGTTTTAACCACAATGTTGTTGATTGAGCACTCACCATTGAAGTGAGGTTGTTTTTTTGTATAGTTTTATGATTTTCCAATTTAAATAACCAGCTGAAGGAGAACACGTTTACTCAACATTATTAAAATACCCACCAGTGTTTACATTTTTCACAGGATGGACTATAATTACCTGAGATTAAGGCTAATTTCAAACAAGTTGTGGTAATAGTGAATTTGATATGAGCCCTTAGTAAGTGATTTCTTGATGTGATAATTAAGTTCGATGTGTATCTTCAAATCATGAATATTATTATAATAAATGAAAGTTACAGAGCGAACTGAAAACCTTCATCTTATAAAGTGAAGGAAAGAATAACGTTAATTATAGAACATTCATAGTTTCATATTCGTTTTGCATCTGAGAAACAATTTTCTAATATTTTGTATTAGTATAATTTAGTACGGTTCCAGTTTTCTAATTAAGCTAAGAATCATTCAGTGCTGTCGTAAAAAGTCTTCCTCTTCTTAAATTTTGAAAGAGACGAGATATCATAGTTGGACATAGTTGACATAAAGAAGCATAGCTTCAAGTAGATTTTGATCAAAAAATATTTGTGTGACCTCACTTGTCACGAAGGGGATATCAAATTACTTCGGATGACAGAGGAAGTCTTGTGATACTTTGTTGGAAACGTATCGTTATGATAATTTGGGGTTCGTTTTTCCAAATAGCATTGAGATTTTCTTTCACATTTTTTGATGGTAGGTTATGATACAAATGCGATCTCCCAAAGCTGAAGTGAATTTGCTAAATAGGCGGACGAAGTCGCAGGCAACAGCTAGTAATATATAAAGTTGATACCTATTTCTTCCTGTTAGAAGATGTACAGGGCGTTTCTTTCATCATCAACATTGCTATATTCTAAACCCTATCGATATGAAGACGATTGAATAGGAAAAAGGGTATCTGTCATGGGAAACAATACAATGGTCGGAGAAAATTTACGGAGATTCGGTTTTTGTTTTTTTTCGACTTAGATTGTTATTTCGGAGAATATATAAATTTTCTAGATGAGCACGAAATTCTCCCTTCCTGTCAATCTCGATTTCGACTAGACTATAGTTGTTCCACTGGCCTACTTAAAGTTGTAGATTCATTCGTCTATCGATAATAATAAGCTGAATGTTTTGGTTCTCATCGACTATTCGAAAGCCTTTGATGAAATCGGTCATCATCTATTAATCAAGCTATTATCTTATATATCGGTTTCTCTATAAATGTTTCAGCTCTACTTAGTAAATACCTCTCTGATCGTTCTCACCTTGCTGAATGTTGATAAATCAGATTTCTTGGAAACGCTGAATGGATTTCCGCAAGGTTCCTTATTGAGGCAACTGTTATTTGCCATCTATACCTCTCAGTTTCCGACCTGTCTTGTTTACACCAACATACATAGTTATGCTGATGATACTCAAATTTACATGGATTTTGAAGAACGTTGTCTAGATACAGCCTGTCAACAAATTAACGATGACCTCAGCTCCTTTACAGAGCTTTCGAAAAAATACTGCCTCACAATTAACCCATCAAAGTCACAAGTTATGCTCTTTGGGCGTCCAATCTCACGCAAGCGTTGTGTGAAAGATGTCAAAATTCATTTGAATAACACATAACTCCCTCTCTAGTTCATCAAACAAAAAACCTTGGCTTTATCATCGACCACTCTCTTAGATTCACCACACATATCACACTAATTATAATTGGCGGTTATTGTTACCTTAAATCCATTTACTCCAACGATGATATACTCAATGGAAAAAATAAAAAAATATTGTGTGAAGCAGTTGTACTTTCCCATGCTAATCATGTTGATGTGTACGGACCTAATTCATTACAGAATGATGAAAGAAGACTGCAAATTCTACAAAATGCTTGCCCCAGATTGATCACTGGTACCACCTTCTTCATCCCTTTCAACGGAATCACAAGCGTTTTTCATAATAAAAAAATTATCCTAATCGATTTCGATCTTGACAAAACAAATGAAAACGCTGCGCTCCTCTGGAAGACGAGGGGGCGCCTGACCAAATACAAAATACAGGATTCGCAAAATTCAATATGTCACAGTGAGCAAATTTTTCAATAAGGTTCAATGGATTGTTTCTGCCCTTTGAAGATCCTCATTCATTTCAAACCAAATTGAAAGACAACTCAAGTAGATCTTTCGTTCATAATCTACCTCGACACCCGCTGAAACAGAATACTTTTTTTAAGTATGAGTGGAGACTCTTTAAATATTTTCATACTCATAAAAATCATACTTTTTGAACGGTTGCCTTGGGCCTTTTTTGTTTGTCAAAAAAGTCTTTCCGAAAATAATATTATGGATCAAATGAGTAGGAAAACGAGCAATCTCTGTACCATCCATCCATCATTAGCTCATTGTCTGGTTCTTGCATTTGAGAGAGCTGCTCACTTGAATGGCAGTCTGTGAAAAATTTATTTTGTAGGTCCTCCTAATTTTGGGAATTTCAGGAGCATGCTATTCTGTACCTACTTCTCAGTTTTAGTTCTTTATTGAATTTTATTTGCTAGCTTCATGAATCCTTTTTCTAAATGACTTGTTGTTCGGGGAAGCGAAAAAATCATATGTAAAACATATGATTTAGGAATTGAATGGGAAGATATTTTAAAATAATTAGCAAATACGTCAGAGGTGACTTTTTAATTCACTGTGGTTTCTCAAAAATGAGACTGAAATACTTATTTAGGAGACGCCTTTTTCTTGCTACTTTTGAATATCCTCGATTTTGTGGTTATGTGCAGCTGATGAGTGAATGTACAATAGACATACCGTGAAAACGGGGTGAAGTGAATCATTACTAATGTTTTAAAAATACGGAAAATGAAACAAATACTAAAACTATAACAGAAAAATAAGAAAATACCCAAAATAAAAGAGATTCATTCCTAAAAAAAAAAAAGAAACTGGGAACTGGTAAATGATAAAAAATATTAGGAAAACCATTCATATAATCGCGGCTTGACGTATGGATAAGTTTCCATTCCGCATGACTACCACATCTCGTTGCACATATTCTTGATTGTAATTGCACTTTCCATGAACACCAAGCTTTTTTTTATAAACTCTAGGCGTGCTAAAAAAAGAAAGAGAAAATATAGTTCAGTCTTCAGAAAAGATAAAATTCTGTTTTATCATTCACAAAAACACACAATAAACAATATTTACAGAAATTATCCTGTCACAACTTACTTGTTTCCCCACTCTTCATCAAATGAAGCCACCTTCCAGATACTTCAATAATTTTGTTTCAAAATTGAAAAACAAAAGTGGGTACATTTCCGTTATTTTTGTAATTGATCGAAGTAGTATTTTTCATAGGTCAGCTACTCTGTACAAACCCTGATCATATTAAATTCTCTGCCGCAACGATGGTATAGATTTAGGATTGCTCCAACAATTTGTATGCTTTTATCTAAGAATGTTATATAGTGTGTTGCTTTCAAGACGAAGAGACTAGTTATTTGAAGGAATACATATCTGAGTTTTCGCAGAGCTATATAGAGGATGATGTAGCACATTCATTGATTCCCTCACTTAAAGTATGAACTTCCAACATTGCCCACTGCGAATTTACAAAAGGGGAATCTTGATATTTGCTACGCATTAGTTGAGATTTTGTTCTCTGTGATGAGGTTAGCAGCTTCAAAAGAAGAACATTACCTTATTTGGAGAGTATAAATCATAGTTTCCCAGAAGCGCATTTGCTATTTCAACTGTAGAGAAACCCAGAAAAACCCATAGTACTACCGGGTCGATCGGTGTATTCAATCTAGATATCCCACCTACCAGGGTTGGTATTTAGGCAACTAACAATTGCCTATCGCACCGAGCCGTTCAGAAAAATTCTGACCCTACCGCGGTTCGAACCAGCAGTGAAATAGCCAAGGACCGCTTGGCCACACCGACCGGAATTACTAAATCACCTACTATGAATATTGACAGTAGGCCTACTTCTTGCAGTTCGCTATTTGATTAAATGTTGAAAAATCAATTAGAAAAGTTAAATGACCGATAAAAAAACCTCTGCAGGTAGTGCTTTTACCAATACTTTTCATCCGATATCTCTACTGCGATGCAAAATATCAAGAATCGACCCCATTTTTAAACTCCGTATCAGGCCATCCTCATTTAAAATTCACATTTCAGTGGTGTTTATTGAAAATGTGACACATCATCCTGTATATGTCTGCAAAAACTCGAATTTGTATTCCTCCAAATAGCGACCATAAATAAGTGCTGTCTCCATCTTAAATGCGACACACTGTAAAAATAATCTGATTCAGTATCGATATCAGTTGAACTCGAGGATTCCAACTTTCATTTCAAAATTAATTTTTCTAGCAGAACGAACATTTGTTGTCGAAGCATAAACGAAGGTAACTTTTAATGAAGGCAACACGGTATGTTTGAGGTCAAGGTTGGGCACTGAGTAGCATACAGGGAGATATCAGTGACTAACGAATGAATACTCGTTCGAAAAAATGGAAAATATATATATATTTATATAATCAATCAAGCTTAGCACAACAAACCCATGAAAACGCGACACTTATTTTTCAACTAGTCTCTCATTCAACTTCAATTCGAACAATGTGTCCATCACTGCCGCCCACATATATTTCACCCTGGTCCCCGATAGCGATCGCGTTGATGATAATTTCGACGTCGCAAGACGAGTCCATTTTGATCTCATTGCCGACTATGTTCCATTTCTTGAGCTGCTTATCCCATCCACCACTGAAAAGGACGTCCTTGTTGCTCCAACTTGCTCCAGCCAAGGCGTTTATTATTTTCTCGTGCGCACCCTGTGAAAAGTGAGAGAATATAGAGTTATGTGATAATCATTGCAAGAGAGTTGCATACGCTATTTTTTCTTCATCCGATGAATAATAAAGAACTATAAATATTATATTTATATTTGTATTGTGGGTCCCACTGATCTAGAAGTGGAAGGAATATTAACAGTCATTTTATTATTGCTAGTTCAATATTGTATTGCTGATTTTATTCTAAACCGAATTTTCACTGTAATACCTCTACTTAGAGCTTGATTTATTTCTGAAATTTTTTTTGGGCTCACGAATATTTTGAAAATTATTACTAGTCGAAAGCGAGGGATATTTTTCTAGGAATATTCGTGAACAAGAAAAAAATTCCAAGGATAATTCAAGTACCTACGCTTGGCATTCGGTAAAAAAATTTCACTCCGTATTGAACTTCAATACATCACAGATTGAACAATTGAATCGGAATTGCCTTGTTCTGTCACATTTAATTGGCTCGTGAAAAAAGATGTGGATTATTATTTTATTTCATTAGTCTGCTGAATTGTTCTAGTGCCCTATTTGTACTTTCCATTTTGTTTACCTCTGCTCAAAGTGGGTAGGTGACCTGTTATGTCAAACGAAATATGATCTGCTTATGTCAAAAAGTTCCACTAGTAGGTATTCCAAATCACGTGATATCTGGGTGGCAGAAACAAGTGTTACCATGGAAATCACACTTTTTTGAGAAAAAGAAACTGAAGTTCCTGGGGGGCAGATGCCGCCGTATTGGTTCATTTCGTCATATAGCCACCTCAAGTTCGTCATTTGACAAGTATCTGGAACGCCTCATAATGCGGGAAAAATTTTTCTATAAAATCCTCGAATATTCCTGAGTTGCCATGGTAACGCGAAACAAAATGGGCATTTCATTGGTCGAAAACTGTTTGTGTGAAATTTTCAAAGTAACATCCCACCACTGAATTGAATTTCCAATTGATTCAAAATTTGTATCATAATAGAAAAAAGCAATTTTATTCAACGGTTCCCATTTTCGACAAGAGCTCCGTTGAAATTTTTTTTTACATGATTGACTTTTAGGAATGTTTCTTTCCATTTCCAAAAAATAAGTCGAACAGAAGCCTTTTCATAATACTGGGGCAATCAGCAGTCGATTTTTTCTCGAGTTTTGCAAATAAAACACCCTATATATCAGTCAATGTTTGGATTAACCTGAAGAATATTTTCCGAAAACATAGGGTTGAAAGGATGGATATCAAGTGGTATGTACAATAATTATATGAAAACCAATGCAAAAATCAAATGAAACCCCCTTGGAAAGATTTCAATCGAACCTACAATTATTGATGAAACCCCATATATTTTTTTTTAAGTTTTTTCTTTCGAAAGGACACCGAATATCAAAAACAAAATACAAACTTATCACTTTGACATGTCTGGGATTTTCGTTCAAAGTGATTAACAATGCGCTATTTGCTTGTGGTATTGGTTCGGACTTCCATTGTCTATATAAAATATATATATATTGCAAAAAATAAGACGAAAATGATTGAACAGTACCATTATGGAATTGAATTACACGTTGAAACAATGAAATAAAAACTTCCAAGCTTTGTGAATGAATGAGCAGAAGTTCATCGAAATGTAAAAGTGAGGATGAAAAATTCGTTCAAATTAATGGGTAAATCGAATAAAGCACCAGAATCCAAACAAAAAAGATTGTCATGGATTTAAGTCAAAGAATGAAGATTCGAAGTTTAATTGATGCAAAAAATCAATATTGTGACAAAAAATTCATCATCTGTTGTCCCGAACACGATTTCTCTTTTTATTTGTATTATCACACGGTTGAAATGAAAGATAAATAAATTATTTTTATTCAACAAATAATATACAGATGCCTGTAAGATCTTCACGTATTAGGGCGGTTTAGTAAACTCTAATATGTGAGGATCTTACAGGCAACTGTATATTATTTGTTTAATATGGGTTTTCATCAAGTAACGGCCACTTCCATTCAATTTTTATTATTATTATTATTATTGTGGATACGAGTAATCGAAACTTACACTAAACTTGAAACATGGTTTCAGCATCTGTTCATATTTTATGTCGAATACATTGAATTGAATTCATACTAATTCATTTGGAATGTTGTTTGATTTTGCTATTTCATATTCAATATGTTTCTGGTTTATCACAATTTCAATATGTGTAATCATCAAACCTTCAATATTTATTCTTTGACCAAAATCCATTTCAATCTTTTTTGTTTGTATTTGAGTTCCTTATTTGATTTAATTTTCTGATCCAATTTTTGTGGTAAATTTTTTATCCTTATTTTTGCTTTCAGAATAATTTCTGCTCATTGATTTACAGAGGTATACATTCGATTGTTTCACCGTGTAGTTCAGTTCAAATATTCATAATTTTATTGTTTCACCTGAATTTTTTCCATCTTATAAGTTTCTGCAACAAGTTTCAATACAGTTACCAGGCCGAATCACTACCACTCATAAAAGAGCTACACGTGTTTGGTATGCAAAAATGCTCTCTAGTTCTTTGGTGCGACAGGTGCCAAATATGTGCTTTATCTGTTGGTTGTACAGATAAAAAAGCTGCTCACTTACTTGTACTTTAGAAACTTCTTTGAAATGACTGTCATTGTTGTTCTCGTGCAGGATAATATCCATTCCTTCTCGATTGATGAAACTGAAATACTTGTCTCCTATTGTAGTTACAGGGGCTCGTCCCATGAAGCTTTTTTTGGTACCGTATTGAAGTTTTTCTCCTAGAAAAGAAAGAGATGATAAATAATAGAGAAAGTCAATATCTGATAATTCTAATTTTTTAATATTCGAATGTTCGGAATCCCACTAAGTTTGACAAATGATTATGGATTGTCACTTTTATTTCAATCAAAAAATTACGTGGTCATCATCAGAAAATAGTACTTGCACAGCTGATTTTATTTTTTTAATTCGTGTCACCCTATTCGAAGACAATAAGAAGCTTCAGGTTTTGGAAGATGCAGTGAGATTGGAAATATAGCACGAAATCTAGTGAAAATGGAGAGGAGAGATGAATTACCTTCAAGTTTTATGTCGGTTATCACAAGATCCAAGTCTTTGACTGTGAAGATCAGGTTTTTTAATACTGCCATGTCTTTAACAGGCTCTGCAATGTTAAGCGAACCATAAAACTTGCCATCCTTCCAAACTTTTATCTGAAAACGAAAATCAGAGGAAATATAAACAAATTTAAAATTCACAGATGTACAGATGGGGACACATAGTAGTTTTTTCAGGAGAATCAATATTCTATTCATTCATATGAAAAAAGACTTGATTTTGTTTTGTTTTGTTAATTGAAAACACAACACCTGGCTGTGATGAAATCGGAAGTATTCATCAATCAAACGGATACTAGTATTGTGAAGGAGTATCTTTGAACAAAAATAGTTCCTGAATCAAATTCTATTCAACCTCTGCGGGAAAGTGACAACCATTCAAATCGAAATAGTCTTCGAAATACTTTCAAGAAGCTACTGTAGGAATGTTTTTAGGTGGTCAAGTAGGTATCTGCAGATATATTTAATATTCATTGTGGTGTTGGAAGAAGGTAGTTGTTTTTCGTTACACGTTTCCATAACATCTCAAGAAAGAACTAAGAAATAATTTCTATTCTAGTTCAACTTACACGTTCGTTACACGTTTCCATAACATCTCAAGAAAGAACTAAGAAATAATTTCTATTCTAGTTCAACTTACATAGCCCTCGTTATCTCCAGAATACAGGCATCCATCGGCATAGCTGATTCTCCAGAATTCAGTCTGTGCATCTTTGGCTATGGTTTCCTTTTCTGTGAGAGTTTTCAGATCAAATGATTTTATGGTGCCTTCATTGGAACAAGAGAAAAGCGAATCATCACTGGCAGCAAGGCACATAACTGAACACGGATTTGACTGAACTTCGCCCAATTTTTTGAGGTCAGGAGCCCATGCCTGCAATGATAAAAAATTCCATGAATAATGTTCAATGAGAAAAATAATTGACTTCTTTTTGATTGTTGAATATATGATATTGTTCAGAGCAAAGAGAACGATATGAATACATTAATTCAGACAAATATATCAGGGGCGCACCCAGAAATGTATTCAGGGTGTTTGAGCTTAACAAAATGAAAATTCTGATAGGCTTTGACAACTGTTGTTGTGGAAAAAAATATAACCCGGTAATTTTACGGCCCTGGGTGCATAACTGGAGAATATCAAAAAAATGAGCAGGAATTGAAACAGTATTTCAATTGAATAATCTATCAAAATGTGACATCTGTTTTTATACGTAAATCGCTGAGTAATCGATGTTTACACTAAGGTATTTGATTGGGAATAGTTATTATACCAAAAAAAACTGATACCATTGATATGTGAAGGAAGACCCACGTATAGTATAACGGAAATAGGTCAAATTCGAAGCTGTACATAAATGCGAGTTTGTAAGTCAATTTTTATATGCAGAGAGTTGGCCTAAGTTGTCTTCTATTTATTAATTTGATTTTATTCATTTATTGTTTTCTATTTGACCAACTCTTGAGGAACTTCAAAAACACATAAAACTAACTTCTACTACTGTTTTTGATTTTTTTCATTTATTGTAGTAATTTTTTGCTCTTGTATTGACTGAAGTTTAATGTAAAAATTAATATTTTATAATATGTTTCGATTATCGAAAATCCAAATACTGGAAAAACTGAAAACGTTTATGCTCCTATTTTCTATCAAATCGACATTCCTACAAGGAGACACTGAGAAATTCATTTTTACAGAGATATCGACTCAGTTGTTAAAATACACGTCGACTGCAAGAACTATTAGTATGATATTGGGATAACTGAGCTTACACTAAAGCTTTATATGTTACTGTGTGATTGGACTGAATTACCATGACTTTTCCATCATCTCCACCACTGTATAATGTCCCTTTGTGGTAAAGGAGAAAATTGATATCGAATTCATGCTTGTCAGCATCATCCGCTCTGCAACCAACGCGAAGAGGCATTTTTCTGTAATTGAAAAATAAGTGAACATCAGAAATATTGAAACCTAAATAATGAAAACATGATGCAAAAAAAATTATACATATCATCAAATTCTGATGAATAATGATCAATTTCTAAATTATCGAATTCGAAAACAAAAATTTTCACAATACTTTTTGGTTGCTCCGTAGAGTTGTTCAGTAGAGAAGACATTATGAATTCCAAATTCAATTCAAAAGTGGTTTCTTCCAAATCTTTTGTGATTCTATTACTCTGTAGAAGGGTTGAAAAGTGAATATTATTGAAATTATTGAAGACGTGGAAAATAGATATTAATCTACGGTTGAAACATTCCGTGAAGAATTCAATATCCATAATATCGATATTAGCAAAAATAACGAGGTCCGAGGTACTTTCAAGAGATATCGAATGTCTCAAAGTACCCCTTTTCATCGCATAATCTGAAAAAGCATCCAATATTTTAAATTCTGTATGCGGGAATCGATTGAGGTTGGTTTTAGTGCAGATTGAAAGTAATTTACTAGGCTTGTTTTTTTAGAGGCTGGGAACAGGAGGATTTGCTGTTGCCCTGTGCACAGATAAACCAATTTCACTTTGTCTCTCTCATCGCAGGATAGTGAATATGGAAATCATGTTGTGAGATGATTGGTGGTTGAGAGGAAGGCGACAACCTCGGTAGCCATAATAGGAAGCAGGCATTTTGATTTTCAAGCCCACTTCAATCCAAGCAAATCAACCTGATATTGATAAAAAATCCACTTGAATATTCGCACACTGCAAAAACCGGACTAACAAACGGTAATCAAACGCTTATGCTACGTAAACACTACATGCAAAGTAGTATGTATGTCTATGATTTACCACTTTCGGTGATTTCATCATATACCTCAATAAGGTAGAGCTGATGAATCCACGAATAGCGTATTCTAGCCTATGTGGAGGAAGCGAAATAAGCTCGATTAGACCAAGTCCAGAAAGGGTACAATGTTTCAAATTGATATATTTTATATATTTTTATGGGTTCTGGAAAATCATCTCATGCTTACACTTGAATATTGATCTATATTTGATTTATTCAATGAATTGCCATGAATTTCTGCAAGTACTTATCTTTATTTTCACATAGCATTTATGTGTATAGGGTTACTTTCGAATAATTGTAAAGTGAATCATGAGTTGAAGGTCACAGTGGGTAGGTTATTCATTTGATAGCATATTCAAGCAACATTAGTATTTGAAATATCTTCTGAATGACTGAGAGGAGGACTATATTTCAGAATTATTCATCAACAAACATAGATCTCGGCAACCAGCTATGCATGTATACTTATTGCCAGTTGACTACTCAACTAATTCACCAAGTGAATAATTTTTTGATCAGAGCGTCTAGAAGTTGAGATTCGAGTGTTCTTTCCATTTATTAAGTCCAAATTGAGTATTAACAAAAATCATCTACTAGGGGAATACTCCAAATGAAAAACAAAAAGTCAAATTTGAAAATTTACATTTAGTAATGTTTGAAAGTCATTATTTTGTGTTGGTTGGATTCTTTCTTCGTTGTTTTTTTGAGTCTTCACTTAACACAATCTAAAAAATTAAGAATCAATATCGAAAAAAAAAAACAAGAACTACTATTTATTGAAAAACTTAATCTGCTTTCGTTTTCAAAACTTCTAGGTTTGTTTGTTTTACATCATTGTGAAAATGAAAAATTCAAGAATTATAGGCTTTTTTGAAATTCATTTTTATTTTTCTTGCTATTTTTATCTACTTTTTTCCCCAAGATATGTCCAACCTATTGCACACAGAGTTGAGTACCTACATCGTTTACTTTTGTTCAACAGTTAGTGATACTTCATTTCTACCCATCGTCGATATTTGAACGAATAACCGTTAACATTATCGTTATATTATTAATATTTCAAACTTAATGTAAACATATAACTTTTTTAGTATCAACCACAATGTGTTTGGGAGAGTACGATTTAGGAGCGATGTGTCAGTTCACTATTAGTATCGTTAGTCAATTGACAATTGAAGCATCCAAAAAAATTTAGGGATGTAAGTGACATGAATGGAATTTCTAGTTAGTAGTGCAATTGTCAAATGGAACACCAATTGATTTGGTGGCATAAACAACATGAATATCCTCTATATACAATATAATAGACCAATATGCTCATCCTGTGGAATTTTCCATTGGCTCGAATTTCAGGTTCGATTTTCTCAAAACTGTTATTTTGTCACTTGCACTCCTTTGCTTTTCAGTCATATTTTTGTTCCAAACATTATGCAGATTGAGTACCGAAGTGAGAAAAACAATGTAACACATTATTGCTTTTGGACAATTTTCCACAGTTCAAATCAGCTTTCTCAACAAAAAATAATGCAAGAACAATACAAATTTGTAGGTTAGGATTATAATGCCGGTTCGAAGTTAATAGGACTGTCATGTGCTATTTGTTAGGAACTGTTTATAGAAACTGTTTATAGAAACCTTGGGAAAGGGACCTTTGTATGCCGTGCAGGAATATACTATTTATTGAGATTGTAGCGGAGCATTTTCGACAAGAAACGTCATCATCAGTGCTTACCTGAAAGCAAGTCATGTTTGAACAATTTTGAAACGATAGAAAATAGCATTTTTTGTTTTAATATTCACCTATTTTTTCAGAGTTTTTCAAACATGTCTCTCTTTCATGTAAGCACTGATGATGAATCTACAATTTTAATAAATATATTTCTGCACGAAATACAAAAGTCCTTCTTTTTCTAAGTATATTGGTACGTGCACACAGCTTGACAATATTCACTTCACAGAAACAGAAACCTTACGAGCGAGAAAAAATATTCTTTTGATAAATCTCGAACTGCTTTTTTTTCGTCCAACGATCATCACTCACTGAAATCAAAATGACAGGCGACGGAACTCGGGATTATATTTATTAACACTTTAATTTCTGGAGGGTTCCAGAAAACATCTGCGCAAACTGAATGAATATATTTATAAAACAACTCAGTTTATTTCATTTTCCGATACCACGCTGTTCATTTTTAGAGTGCTGGATATGATAAGGTACAAATAATGAACGAAATTTCAAATACGTACTTCTGAATGAAACAAGTAACTCTGGAACACGAACTTTTACTCTTCAGCAAGACTTCTGCAACTGAAAGCGAATTCACATGAGTTATGTTTAAATCGTTTTCTGCAACAAAACATTCGCCAAAATTAACCAATTACTTATTTTTAGATACGTATCCTCTAGGTGTACGTTACTATTTCTATACTAAAAGAGCAAATCGAAAACAAGACACAAATATGTTTAACATGTCTAAACGAGCAATGAACTTGGTGAAAATAGGATTGTTTATTTTCGGCAAAGTGTTCTGTTGGTCTATCGATGCAGTGTGGTGCATTCGTTTTCGTGTGAAGGGATTCTATCCTATTATCTGACGTCTCAATGTGGTTAAACTTAACACTCACCAATTGATATAGATCTGCAGAGGAAGTATATCGCTGAAGATGGAAATGCAAGATTTTTGAGGAAATGCGAATACCCTTTGAATATTCAACTTTTGGTACCAATTTTCACATCCGTAAAAGTTTGAGTTTCAATAACAACAAAAATCTACTGGTCGATTACTTTTGGCAAGTGTTTTTTCCGATAACAAAACTAATTCTTGAAGGTTATTAATAGCTTCGTAGATAATAATATAAAAGGTATCAGAATAATTGAATAGTTACCAAGTGAAAAGATAAGCATTTTTGTTAGATAGTTCCTTGCGAAGGATGTCTGCACGAAGTTCCTTACTAAAAATAATGTTGCAGGTATTTCTTCAGGAAGGAACTTGCGGGTTTCCAGGTACCTCCTCACTAAAAAAAAGTAGCTAGTAGTGAACTCTTTGTCCAGAATGATGGGTTGGTAAACATTTGTCAGATTATATTTTACATCATGAACTAGTGGGTTGGTATGAATGTTTAAAAATGGAACTGACGACACAGGTTTGAAAAGTTAAGAATCAATTTGTTCTGAAATACCGACTTGGTTAGCTGAATGAGCTTCGAGTTTGATGTGAGGGTAATTGTTCTCTATTTGGGGGCTATTTCGAGGTTTTCTCAAAATATTCAGGTATTCATTTTCTCATGTAAATTTCAATGGATAACGAATGTCATAAAAAATGCTCTGAACAACCTTCAGAAGGCGATTTCTGAGCTCTATTAAAACTTGATTGGTGAGAACAGGTGACTCATCCAAGCAGGATACATAAATCGCTCTGTTCCGAATATTCTTTGCAGATATTATCTTCATTTGAAAATGAGCCATTTCCATATTGTTAAATAAACTACGATTTTCACCTCGATCAGATGATATCACTCAATTTGATTCGATTCGTGGCTGTTTTAATCAACAAAGGATATTGGGATTGAGAGCAAATAACAAAACACGTGTCTTGGTTTTGTGAAACTGAATGAGTATATTTCAATATTTCCATCACGTATGAACCCAGCTCTCTTCATTTTTGAAAATCAACTAATGAGTGTGACCTGAACTAATCGTTAGAATTGGGAAAAGTTCGAATTTTTTTTCTATTGTTTCTTCTCTACACCACTGGCAGTCAAGTATTCACGATATTCCAATTGGAAACAATATTTATATTGAAAATCACATTGGTTTAACATTGAAACGATGTATTTTTGCGAACATTAGGTAAACAGTATCTCTGAGATATACATTAAGAGCGGTCAGTTTACATGAAAACCATTGAATTACTTTACAGTTTGAAAACAGCACGAGTCCGTGGAAAAGTTGACGTGAAAATGTGATCATAAGGTAAACTGAAAATAGATCTTAACGCATTTTTATCCTCCGATCAATTTTTCCACATTTTTGAGAAAGGATAAGGAGGGAAAATCTGAAATTCAGCAGTAAAGAATGTTGCTCAGCCTCAAATATATCTCAAAACTCGACTAAACCTACTAGTCGTCTCTTTTGGAATTTTATAAGTTGAATATTTCGTTCGATGGTGATTGTTCTCCATGGTAATAGCTTAGGAAGTAGTGTTGAAAGTATATATAGTATCGTGCAAATTGATCCATTCTCAGGTAATTTACTTTCTTCAATTCGTCATGGAAAAAGTGAATTATGAGTTGCATTTTTTTGATTTTTTGTAAATTTTGGCTTCTGAAACTAAAGTTTTTTTTTGTTGGGTTCCTTCTTTTTATTACCCACGTCAATCAAAAATCCAACCTTTATCCTGTAGTAGGAGTGAACTAAAATGTATTGTGTAGTTTTTTCTATGAATGTCAGTAGAATATTTCTGATTTTTCATAGATACTAACATTTTCATTCATTAATAGATGAGATATAAAAAATATTATCAGTTTATCTGGAGAATATTTGAAAAAGATAATAATTCTCTTATTTTTGTGTGGTATTTGAAATAAAATGTATTTCATCAAAAACTATTCCTTAACAGAAAATGCACTCCAAACCATAAATGATATCATTCGAGGAATAAGTAAAATGAATTGCGAATTTATTAATGCTCGAACAAATTTCGATTTTTGAGCGTTTACATCCGTAGGGGGCGCCAGCTGTTTAACGGTAAACCCATTTTGATACCCTTTTTAAACTTTGGCAAGTAAATCGATTGATGTTTGGCTTTGGAATTAGCAAAATGAATTTTGAATTGATTGGTGAAGAAATTCACAATGTAGCTTGTACCTTTTTTCCTGTAATTTTTATTCATGAATTCAATTCAATTCTTTGCATGAATACTGATTTGTGAATTCGATTCACGAAAGTAGTGAATTTGTATTCTGGTGCAAATAAAGAAAATAATCATTTTTCGACACCCTGGAAAGAATCGTCATTCCTGTCTCTTTTCAATTTCAAATGTGCGTTCTGAGAGGGTTTTCTTTGATCGTCATGTCCCCTAGGCGAGCATGATGACGTCAACGATCTTTGTTTAAATACATAATTTTTCAAATGAAATGGTCATGTGGTGTATTATTCGAAGAGTATTTTTATTATTTATACTACCGGATCAATAACTAAGTAATCGAGGATGATAAAACCTACACTTTTTGTCAATCACCCTTACACCAAACTTATTTTATTTGCACTCGACTCGCTTTCCTCTAACAAGGTTAGCATCTTCAGGAGATGGACACTGTTACATTATGAGTTTGGTGCTATGGTAATTGATCTCTACAAAAACGTTTCAACTTTTACATCGAAGGTTCCAGTTTCATCGTTTAATCATTTGCTGTAAAACAATATTCATGACATCACAACGGAAACTTTTTTCAAACTTTGATTTTTTTTCCTTCTGTGAACATCCAGAAGAAGATTCAGTGAATATGTCAAATCAAATAGAATGTTGGTTTTCAATTGACTTCAAATTAATCTCGATTAGGAAATCTATGTTCTATTGAGCCTTTGCAACCAATCGTTTTGAGGTTGCTCAATACTTGGATATCAATTTTATCGACCATTATTTCACTTAACTTTTGAAGAGTCGATTATTTCAAATGTGAATAAGTTTTTTTTATAACATTTCATTTTCACTCACGAATTCAACAAATTCATTATGGGGTTTTCCCAGAGAGTCGAAAAATGAAACTTTTCCTGAATATTTTGTTAAATTTTGTGGACACAATCACTTTGAATATTCAATATGTTGTTTAATGAGATTGAAAAAACTTTGGGATTGAATGAGGAAAGTATCGCTTGAGCCATATACATTAAAAAAAAATAAAGATTTCATTTCTCCCGCATATGCATATTTGTATATGAACAATAAATTAAATATCTGTCAGAACGGGCATTAATCAAGAACAGACAATTTCCAAGACTATTTTATATATGTTGTATATAACGAAAAACGATAATGAAAAATTACAATAGCGTATAAGTGTCATTGCAAAAATAAAAAATCTGGCGCAATTGCGACTTATAATCTGAAATTGGAATTTTCCAGAAGTGACAGATGTACACTGAATTCAAGCATGAATTTGAATGTTTGGGTCATGGACATTATTGGAAGATAACAAATCAAGTGTTTGTAAAAATTTATATATTTTTGTAGTCAAGAAGTAACGTTTCATTGATTTTTATGATTTATTTCTAGAGTATTATTCATTTGAGAAGTGTGTCAGTTCTTGATGATGACTATGAAATTCAGAGTCGAAAAGTCAAACAATCCAGGAAAAAAACATCAACGAATATAAACTCAGAAGAACTATTCGACAAATATATCAATACCGTCCCGGTCAGTCACAACCCCTACGGAATAACCAAACAAGACATTGACATTGACTTCAATTGTCTTTCGTGTGTCAGAGATTCTAGTATTTTATAATAATTCTTTCTCAATATTTACCCGACCAAACCGAAACGTCGAACAATCCAGAATAAAAAAACATCAACGGATATAAATTCAGAAGAAACAACCTCGCATAAAGAAAGATACGTGAAAACATTCGGTTCTACATTCCACCTAATGGGTAGGATATCTTATGGAGCGGTGAGTGATAAAATCGTTCAATAGAATCCGACCAAACATCTCGTGAGAAAGTTTATGGTCGGACAAATAGTTTTTTTTTGTAAAATCCTGACGTGACGAAAACTATATAAATAACGATTATTCTTTTGACATTAAAATTGCAATCTTGTACTCTGAAATAATGGGGATTCCTTTTGAATTTCGTCAATATCCAGAGAAAAAACGGCAAAAGTTCATTACTCAAAAACCACAAAAAATCAGAAAACAAACGAGTTGTTTCTGGCGTTTGTAGTACAATGTTTCAAATAACATCAAACTTTGTCAGGTATATTTCAAAATACACACATTTTCAAATAATACGTCACTTCTCAAGTGAATAAAATATCACTCTAGAAATAATTTATATGATTCAATGAAACGTTACTTCTCGAATACAAAGATGAATAAATTGTTACAAACAGTTGATGCGTTATCTTTAAATAATGTCCATGACCCGAACATTCGTATTCATGTCTGAATTTAGTGTACATCCATCACTTCTGAACAAATCCAATTTCAGAATAAAAGTCGAAGTTGCGAGATTGAAAGTCGCAATTGTGACATAAAAAAGTCGCAATTGTGAGATTAAAAAATCGCAATCGCCAGATTAAAAAGTCGCAATTGCGAAATTAAAAGTCTCAATTGCTAGATGAAAATGTCGCCATTGCGAGAAAAAAATTCATAATTGCGACATAAAAAAGTCGCAATTGTGAGATTGAAAAGTCGCAATCGCCATATTGAAAAGTCGCAATTGCGAGATGAAAAGTCACAATTGCGACATAAAAAGTGGCAATTACCAGATTAAAAGTCGCAATTGCAAGATTGAGAGTCGCAATTGTGACATAAACAATCCGCAATTGCCAGATTATGAGTCGTAATTTCGAGATTTAAAAGTAGCAATTGTCAGATTGGAAAGTCGCAATTGCGAGATGAAAAGTCGCAATGCCAGATTAAAAAGCGGCAATTTCCAGATTAGAAGTTGCAATTGCTAGATTAAAATGTCGCAATTGCGAAATACAGTTACGATTGCGACATGAAAAATAGCGATTGCCAGATTAGAAGTCGCAATTACGAGATTAAAAAGTCGCAATTGCGAAATTAAAATTCGAAATTGACAGATTAAAAGTCGCAATTGCGAGATGAAAAGTCGCAATGCCAGATTAAAAAGCGGCAATTTCCAGATTAGAAGTTGCAATTGCTAGATCAAAATGTCGCAATTGCGAGATGAAGTCACGATTGCGACATGAAAAATAGCAATTGCCAGAATAGAAGTCGCAATTACGAGATTAAAAAGTCGCAATTGCGAAATCAAAACCCGAAATTGTCAGATTGAAAAGTCGCAATTGCGAGATGAAAAGTCGCAATGCCAGATTAAAAAGCGGCAATTTCCAGATTAGAAGTTGCAATTGCTAGATTAAAATGTCGCAATTGCGAGATAAAGTCACGATTGCGACATGAAAAATAGCAATTGCCAGAATAGAAGTCGCAATTACGAGATTAAAAAGTCGCAATTGCGAAATTAAAACTCGAAATTGACAAATTAAAAGTCGCAATTGCCAAAGTTTTTATTCTTGCAATGACACCAATACACCGTCGGAAAAACGAATCTCATCCATCTACTTCAGAAATTCAATCTGAAAATTATTAATATATTTTAATTAATATATTTAATATATTTAATTAATTAATATATTTTAAGGATCTAAAATTGGCTTGCAGAACATCTGGAAGTTCTTACAGCAGAACTAAATATAACGCTGCCAGTTAACTGTCCATCTCTCCGTTTCTCCTCGAAGTGAGAAACTGTAATAGGTACAATTATATAATTCTCATTCTAAATTTCAACGCCTCTAGCATGTCACAAGGGTATCAGTATCACTACTTTTATTCGGGTTTGAAGGCCGTCGTTTTTTGGAATTTCTTCCTGACGTTTCGCTGGCTCGAGTGGCTAGCTTCTTCAGAGGCTCATTCATCTTGAAATTCACTCCGATGACTGGAGATTTTTCTTCACAAGTTGTATTTATGCCGATTCAGGTAGTTTGCGGTGCTAATTATTCTATTCGGATTAGGGGAATTGTCATTAATATTGATTACCTTGTTTACCTCATCTGGGTTCGGACAATAATCATCATCATCTGAAGAACTACCTGCAGTGATTATCGATTTTCTTAAAATGGGATTCCATATTCGGTTGAGGTTGACAGCTTCTTCTTTTCTGTTGAAATTATCCGTGTGTTTGTGGATTTCTATTGCCTCCCGTACCAGTCGGCTATGGTATCCTTGGTTGGGTGCAATCAATTTTTTTTTCACCCAACCAAGGATACCATAGCCGACTGGTACGGGAGGCAATAGAAATCCAAAAACACACGGATAATTTCAACAGAAAAGAAGAAGCTGTCAACCTCAACCGAATATGGAATCCCATTTTAAGAAAATCGATAATAACTGCAGGTACTTCTTCAGATGATGATGATTATTCTCCGAACCCAGATGAGGTAAACAAGGTAATCAATATTAATGACAATTCCCCTAATCCGAATAGAATAATTAGCACCGCAAACTACCTGAATCGGCATAAATACAACTTGCGAAGAAAAATATCCAGTCATCGGAGTGAATTTCAAGATGAATGAGCCTCTGAAGAAGCTAGCCACTCGAGCCAGTGAAACGTCAGGAAGAAATTCCAAAAAACGACGGCCTTCAAACCCGAATAAAAGTAGTGATACTGATAACCTCGGCCGCGAAAGCCTTAACTATTTTGTAACAAGGGTATGTTACAAATACATAAATTGAATTGGACTGACTGATACTTGATGGTATTCCATATTCAACAAAACTAGTACAGTTTACTGTACGATTCTCACTAACAAACCACGACATGTATTTCGTTATACAATGAAATAAATTCCTGTTTGATAAAGTTATTTTATAGTGAAACACGTCTCGCGGTTTTTGACACCCGTTGTTTGTTACTATTTTTTGTAAAATCATAAATTTCTAATGTCAATTACAAAATAGGCATACACTCGTAAATATACCGGTAGTCTGGAGTGGCAAGTAACGCCCTCATGTCATATCACAACCTACAGGAAAAAGATTCCTATAACTCAAGAATCAAATTCCTGAAACTGAAACAGGATACTCAGTAACATCTTCAGCAAGTGGTATTGGTTCGGACTTCCATTGTCTAGATTATAAACTCTAATGAAACCTGTTGCTGAGAGAAAATTAAAGAAGGGGAAAAACGTGAAATTAAAAATCGAATATTAAAGCAATCAAATCCAAGCAAAAAAGGTTGAAATGGAATTTTGGTCGAACAATAAAATTAAAGAAATTTTTGATTAATCAAAGAAAATATTGTGATAAAAAACTGAGATATCGAATATGAAGTAGTGTAAACGAATGTTGAAACCAAGTTTCAAGTTGAGTGTACTCACGACGTTTCGATCGCTGGTATCCGCAATCGTCTTCGGGTGAGCGAGCTTTAAGTTTTCAAATAACTTTTCGATATACATACTTCCAACTCATCACTCCTAATGAAAAGTGTTGGGATACCCACATAAACTATTCAATAAGGTGAACGAATTGATCAGAAGCTTATGAAATTTTTTTAATGTCACACAAGAAGTACAAATCATCTTGGAAAAATAAAACTTTTAACTTGGTCCAAGAATTGAATCAGTGGCACTACACCAATTACTTCTTTCCCTTCTTCTTTTTCTTCTGAGCATCAGGCCAAGGAAAGCCCCTCCATTTCAAGAGATCCTGGACGCTATGACAAGTGGTATAAGCGTTTTCCATGGCCGCCTCCGTGAAAATGTCTACGTTACACCTTGCACCTTTTGATCTGCCTTTTCTTCCACCTGATTTCTTCGGCTTCCCTCCTTTTTTCTTGCTTTTGTCTCCGTTGGAGTTGCCGTTTTTAGGTTTTTTCTTTTTCCCTTTGCCTGCCATGGTGGATATCGAGAGTACGGTTTGTTTGATCGATTGTGGGACTTCACTCGAATTTCTATGGGCCATTTGGTGTTTGATCGATTCTTGTAATTGTGATGCGCAGTGCCGTATTCATAAACCTGAGTATGTTTGTAGAGAGAATGAAGTTGCAAGAACTATTTTTCAGCTTTTCCGAATAATAAAAAAGGTAATGGAAAACTTCCATGAAAGATGTAGAATAAAAATTTTTCACAAACACTTTCTGTTGATAGATGTAGGTAAATTTATATCATTTATAGGCTTTGACTCATTCACAAAAAGGAAGAGAGAAATCCATATGAAACAGCCACACCCCTGCCTATATAGCGCGACGGGCACTGAATCACATAAAAGTAACTTCTTTTTAAATTTCTATATCAAGCATAGAAAACTCGAATCAAACGAATAGCAATTATAGAATATTTTTACAGGATAAAGCAGAAACGGCGAGTTGTTCGTAGAAAAATCTCACTTACCAGGTTAATATTTCATTGAAGCCAACAGAAGATCTTGTATCGCTCAGATGAAATTCTGAGCTCATCAGTGGCCAAATGGATAAATTATGGAACACTTTTACTGGATCCACCAAATCTTTCCGAAGAAATCAATTTGTTCTCATTAATACCAAACCTAGCCATCTTTATAATGAAAAGCAATCAGTATGAAGCAATTCAAATATCAAAAGAAATCAGGAATAATTAATGATCGACAATACGGGTTTCGTCATCAAAGAACAACCAGTGACTTATTGGCTTAGGTTTCTTATATTTGGCAGCATTCAATCGAAAAGTTCGGAGAAAAGATTGCTGTTGCACACGATATTTCGAAAGAGTTTGTTCTAGTTTGGCATCGAAGTCCCCTTTTTAAACTGTCGTCTTATGGTTTTACCTCCTCAATTGTGTGCGTTGTTGAAGAGTTTCTTGTCTGATGGGTCTCTCTATGTGGTTGTTGATGGAATACCATCTGATATTCTCCCAATAAATGCAGTTGTTCCACAGGGTTCAGTCTTGGCCCCCTCTTCGTTTTTGCTTCATATAAATAATTTACTCGAGAAAACATCTTGTTCAGTACATAGTTTTGCGGACCACAGTACTCTTCATACTATTTTCTCTTCCAGAGTCCCCATACCAGTTCGAGAAACGAAAATTCGAAGAAACATTCACGTCAATAAAATTAACGATGACTTGGTGAAAATAATAGAACGGGGTGATATAAACTTTGTGGAATTTAATGCTGAAAAAAAAACAGACATGTCTCTTATCAAAGAATCGATCTATCATTATCTAGTATTCAAATTTCAGGACTAACTATTTCTACAAAGTCAAGTATCCCGATGCTAGGAATTACAATCAGTAATAATCTCTCATGGAAAAACCATGTGACATCGATCGCTGAAGGTGCTTCCCAGAAACTTGCATTTCTATTTCATGCTTGATTTCTCGCCAGCTTCTAATGATCTGCAAGGCTCAGCTACGACCTGTATTGGAATATAGTTTTCATGTATGGAGCTCGGCACCAAAACATTCATTGAAGCTTCTTGATTCTATTCAGAGAAAGGCAATCCGTCTTGTTGGTGATCCTTCGCTCACAGACTCGCTCACTTAATTGGAGCATGTAGAAGGAAGAAAACTTGTCTCTCGTTTATAGATATAGATTTTCACGGTCGGTGCTCTTCTGAATTGTTGTCAACCATTCCACCCAAGGCAGAATCTAGACGGATGACCCGACTAGTACGGAGTTCCCACCCATTTGATGTGAGCTGTCGAACCTCTTTTTTTCAATAGAACACCTGAACTTTGGAACTTCTTACCGAAGGAGGTTTCTTCCAAGGCTTACACACTTCAAAAATAAAAAAAAAATTAATCATAATTCGTATATCCTGTTCCTTGATTCACGCGGTGTTTTTTGAACAATACGTGTAAATTTGTATGAAAAATAAGAATGACGTGACGATTTCACTCCTCAAAATCAAAGTTCGACAGTAAAACTTCTCGAAAATTATATGTGGCTATAATTTTTGGGGTCCTTTATTTTTCAGTGGTGTTCCTGAGGGTAAAAAACGTCACGTCAACGTTCTGAGATTCCGAATATCACACCCAGTACATCATTCACCGATACTAAAAATAATACTCTGGAATACATGCTTTTCAATGGATGCATACCATAACAATTCGAATCATCGTGTGCCACGTGTGAGAACTTGGAAGCTAGGTGACATTGACTCGTTGTTTCTACCATCCGCTTCGAGAAAAGTGCTGAAATTATTATTATCTCACGTGCTTGAGGAATAATCATACACCATTATCCATCTGATTTGTATAATCTTGTATATATTCATCAAATTACTCACGTAATTACTACATAATAGACCAAATCATTATCGTTTGTAGTGCTGGAAAGGATTAAACTTGGAAACTGTTGTTGTATATCATTATTAGAGGATTCGTGCAAGAAACTAATAGAGGTCAAACAAAACGAAGAATGATCAAATATACAGAAATGTTTTCAGTTTACCTATCTGAAAACACTATATATACATATAGCGCACCGAAAGTGGGCTTTTTCCGTGTGCTCGCACGGAAAATTTTACGATGCGTTAGTGTTATTAGTTGCCTCCTTTAATTTCGAAATAAAATAATAGTAGGAGAGCCCACGATGCTAAATCGGGATTCACTCGAGCGTCATAGAGAACTATTGGGTTGCGAAGCTTAGATGATAAAAAGAAAAAGAAATTAATATAATGTATACTTTTTCATCGGTGGGGGGCGCGGCTATAGATTTTCAAAAATGTGAAAAAAAACTGTTGCAAGGACATACTCGGGCGCGTCAGATATTAATATCATCTATGTCCTACATATTTTTAAAAATGTACGTATGTTAATCTGATTGTTTCCATGATGAGGGTGGTCGGTCGTACGTAAGGGTTGAAAATTAAAAAAAAATTAAAATTTTCTCGAGCGCGTCGGATTTTCTGCAGGGATGTTGAGTGGACCTAAAAAAAGCTCTTATATAATAATCTGACTCTTTTGATGTGACGCAGACTCGCGGCCGTTATTAGAATTTGAAAAAAAATCGTCATTTTGAAATACACAAGCACGTCAGATTAAGATATATATATATATATATATATATATATATATATATATATATATATATATATATATATATATCTCTTCATCTTTACGCCGTTGACATTGCCGTCTCATAATCTGACGATTGTCTGGAGGGATTCGCCTATTCTGCCAATTTGAAGTTTTTTTTTAAACAACCATTGAACTTAATTAATTGTAAATCTCAGGATAAAGCATGCAAATAAAAAAAGAGTATGCTTTTCTTAATAGAATACTTGTATTTATAAGAGAATAATCATAAGCAATTGAATTTTTTTAAATTTTAAAACGTTGGATATTCGTGCCACCAATGAGTCTGTGTGATCAACTGTCATGGCATCATAGCAACAGAAACCAGAGTGGGATGGAGTGAGAGAGCAATAGATAGAGAAAGACTGGGAGAGAAATATAAACGTGAAGAGGGGAATATAGGCATCCTGTAGCTGCACGCATTAAACTTTATCGATGAAATTTTATTATTTCGGCTTTTGGAAATCGTCAGATTATATATTTTTTGCAATTCTTGAATTATTTCCTTCAGAATAAAAATAAAATTAGCCACGCTCGAGAATTTCGGGATGACGTTTTTTTTACAACTTACCTCCTCCTTCTTTAGGTCACTCTCGTATTGTCTGAATAGTGGAATATACACGTTTCAGGATGTAACTAACTCACCCTACCTTAATCTGACGCGCTCGATAATTTCAAATGATCAATTTTTTTACTAATCTGCTCCTTCATCCTTGAAGGGCGGCCATATATATATATAGGGCTCATATATGGTGGAAGTACTCAACCGGGTACAAGGAATCCCCTTGTATATTAATCTGCCGCGCTTCAGTAAATCCCGAAATCCCCGCTTGGGCTCCCCTATTATAATAAGTTAATCACAGTTCTATGGGGAACAACAAGGTGAATAAGGCTCGTTTCGTGACAATCTTCGGATATTTTTAGCGGAAAAATAAATGTTTTCAAAGAATCTGTGGTTAACAGGAAGATATAATGAAAAATATCGCTCAATACACGTACATAAATGCTTTTTGCTTGCTTTCACGATAACCCTATGGAAACTTGTCGCACACTCGAAAGTTGCTCTTTAGTTAAATGTTTTCCAGCTATCCAAACAAATGAAAGAATGTGTGACATGTATAATTGAATCGGCTCACTGCCATTCAGTTCAGATGCTTCATCAAACTAGTTACTATTCATGACATTGTCCAAGTTTTGAAGCCTACATCTGGGGTGCATAACTAGCGTGACAACCGTTAACCATGGGCGCCCATAGCTATGGGCAGCCCTCTCCCTCAGCCTTTAGGGTAAAATATACTACTATCAACTTAAAGTTTACAGTCGGATTTGAAATTCAGTTGTGTTTGAACTCTGTCAAACCTATTCACACAAGTATGCCATTCATATACGTTATACTGATTCAAATGAGAAGTTTGGGGGGGGCGGGGCAGGGCCCAGCTCTTCAGGTTGACTGACAGTCATTCGATATCTGAAGTTGAGCAGCGCCAAGCGCGGTTAGTTATTGAATAATGACCTCGTGCAGGAAAAGGCCGCTTCGAAAAGTCCATACAACCGCAGCAAAATAGCATATCATAGCTCGCAGGCAATATAACATTGAGCGCAAGATCTATTGAGGATATGTCGTCCTTCGGAGGGGACGTAAAGCCGGCGGTCCCTAGTCCATGGATGTTGGGCTTGAAAAGATCCCTACCTCTGGTTGGAATACCAGAGGGTTCGGCAAAACTTCCGGTTAGGGGAAGTGTGCTCACTGGCGTTGGTGATTGGCCTTGGTAGTGGAAATAGACCAACATTAAATAAAGAATCAACAAAAAAATGAGAGTGGTTAGAACTAAGTATTACACTCAAAAAGGTTCAGCCCTTGATTCTCCCGGTCCGCCCCCTGAAAATGTTTGTATGGCACCCTTGCTGTTAGCCCGGTTAGCCGTGTCACTAATGATTTTCAAAACTGCGGCGGTGTGCTGAGAAAATTAATCTCCAAGGTCGTTATAATAGAGTGTGCTTTTGTTGCATCGATGTAATCTAACATATGAACATCATAACCTTACATTTCACTAGCAAATTATCTGAAAAAATAGTCCTATCCACTATCAAAAACTGATACTGATTTGATGTGTTTGTAATTATATTATTGAATTCATTTGTTCACTTCTTGACGATCACAATGAAATGTCCAGTGCAACTAGAAGATAGTATAGTAATTTACAAAATAATTTATTGACGATTATTTTCGGATCTATACCAAAATTTGATTGAAAGTGATTCATTAACTTGAAAATACTAAACTGAACTGAAAAATGGCGTGTGCAAACTGTTGAAAAATGTTTTATCTCCCTGGGAGAAACGTTTGTCATTATTTGGTCACCAGCTCGATAGTACAGCTTATCCAATCCATCTTGGCACAAACTCAGATACTTTTCCAGTTGCACACTGGTGGTGTAGACCAGGACAAAAGAAAAAACACCTCCTAGGAATGAATTTCAATACAGTGAACACATACATTAGGTGTTTTTTTATCTTAGTATACTTCACAGATATTGCTGGGCATAAACGTTGTAAGTTCGATGCCAAGATGGATTGGATGAGCTGTACTATCGAGCTGGTGACCAAATAATGACAAACGTTTCTCAATGTATCTCCAATTCTGACATTTCTTGGACACTATCATGCTCTTGTCAAAGAAATAAGTAATGTTAGTGATGAACAGTGTGTAGAACTGTATCAATAAATGGAGTACTTACAGCCTCTATGGAGGCCATTGTCAACTTAGAGGTTTTTTTTATTTCAACGACAATTCAGAGGTTTACGTACTTTTGTGACTCACAACTTTAAGAGCTCACAGACAAAACATGAAGATTGACTGAGATTGATAGAAGAAGTTATAAATGAATCTATAAGAGAAATCAGATTTCGTATCACGAATAAATTGAAGGCATCTTAGAGATGAGAGTAATCCATTGTCGCTGCCTGAAGGAACTTTCGAAGAATCGAGACAAATTAGTGTAAGATTTTTTTTTCGCCTACCTCAGGTTCAAAGAGATTGCAATTTCAAATTTGTCTGAGGTTTAAGCATTACTTCACTTCTTAAATCAAGGAAGCAACCAAAAATGTGTCTTCCACGACTGGATTTATACCTTTGGCTCAACAGACTTTCGAAGTGTATTAATCAACCTCAGCCATAACTCAAATGGAATGTCTGATAAAATTCTTAACTTGAGAACGAGAGAGAAATATCTATAAAGAGGGATTTTTTCGAGAGAGAATTTCCGGCAATAATGTCCACCACCACCCTCCGACTACTACTACTATACCCATCTGTACTTACTAAATTTTTTTTCTTATAAAAAATCCAGTATGACAAGAAATATTCAACCGATCAAGTAATTCCATTAAAAGCAAACAAGTCGAGGAGTCTCCAAATCTCTAAATATTGTGATCAATTGAATGCATGTGAGTCTGAATGGTGACTAGCTCATTCTCCTGAGATTGCTGTAAGGTTATTTCAGTCACCTCAATAGAACGAATTTCACCAAAATGCTGATTATTGAACAAGTTTGTATTTCTTTTTTGCGATCAGAATGTGGGAAATGTGAAAACTCTTAGCAGACAGGTGAGTCCCAGACCAAAGTGAGAGAACTTGAAAAAACTTTCGATTCGTCTATGTATTTTATATTACAATTCTATTCGTAGCTGTATTTCTCCTACTCACACTCGATCAGATCATCTATTTTAATTTACAGTTCAAAGAATATACGGACCACTACTATTTCACAATACAATCATTTTGTTGTTGAAATTTCCAGAAAATTTTATAAATTCATCAATCCTCATGGGATAAATCATCTGGATATTTTAAGAATAACTTCGATGCCAACCGAAGCGGTTGTTGGTTCACGGCCTACTTCGAGATTAAAACGTTAGGAGTGAGTGGAGCATGGATTTCTGATTTCTCATATGCCATTTAAAAAAATTTTTTCGAGCTGTTGGTGTAAGTTAGGAGAAAAATTCTCAACAGAGAGATGTAGATTCAAAACTAATTCTTTCATCAAACTCATATTTTGCAAGATTAACAACTAACCGTATACCTAACTGAAATTATAAAAATTGAAGAGGACAAGAATGGGCAGAAGAACATGATAGCCAAAAATGATTTGTACATAATCAAAATGACTACAAATGTGATAAACGATGAGATTGGAAGCTTTGGTGTGAAACATTTTACAAATTTCAACATTTGTAAAATGTTTTACAGATTACAACAGCTTCTTGGTAACCCAAAATATAAATTAGAAACCTCAGAGAAGTCAGGAATTTACGAGATCAGTTGTCAAGATTGCAACAACTAATACATCGGCCAGAGCCGACGAGCTATTAAAACCCGTTTCAAAGAGAATTTTGCACACATGAAATAAGGAAGGGAATCCAGTGTCGCCCAACACGCTCTAGACAATGACCACAAAATTGGTGAAAGCAATCTGAAACTGATCAAGCATGTGCATGACACAACACTACTCGATGCATGTGAGAGTCTAGAAATAGCAAAATGTAAAAACAGCATGAATGGTGACAAGGGACCTATCCCTTTCAGCCCGATTATCAATTTATTGTTGAGGAAGTAATCAGAATAATCAATGATAATAGATGACGGAACTTGCGGGTAGCGACTGCACTTGTTCATTATCGAGAAATTAACTAGAATAATTAACAGTAACAAACAAAGTCCATATCAGACTAAAAAACTTTAGGTATATAAACAACTAACCATAGGTTTAGATTTAGTATCAATTTTCTTCTCCTGAAGATGCTAACCTTGTTAGCGAAACGCGCGTCGAGTGCAAAAATATCAGTTTGGTGTTAGGGTAATTGATTTCTAGGAAAAGTTTCTACAAATGTGATAACAAACTTGAAATAATGTAACTGGATCTGAAACCAAATTATATTGCATAACCTATAGGCCAGATAACTCACTTTTATCAATACTAGTATGAAGCTTTGAATGTGGACGCTCTGTATATTGGTATAATTGTATTGTTTTGTGGTTGAATGTAATTTAACAAAACAAGAGGCGACTTGATTTGTGGAAGTTATCGCGAACAACAATTCCTGATTAAATATTGACATAAGGTACAGTCAGTATGGTTGTTTAGTCTGGGAATTTGATCAAGGTGTTAATAAAGTATCAAGTTGTTTTTAAAAGTAACTGCAAAACAATGGTGGGATGCTATGTTCAGAAGTATTCACCGATTTGATAATTGCATAGAAATATGGAAGAATGTGAGAGAAGATGATTATGGAAGTCTTATCGATTTTCAATGACAAATGAGAAAAAACTGGCAAAAACTTTATCAGATCAAAAAAGTTCCTTTTAATTCAATTTGTTCCTTGTTATTATTGATCATATAAAGAAATTACGCGAATAATATTGAATATCATTTTTTTTGGAGACGTTAGAAATAATTTTTAGGGCTATAAAACAGATATTTACAAACATGATTATTTTTGTGGAGCAATTTTCATATGAGATCATTTACAACAGAGATATTTCGGAATTTTTCAAGAATACGTGCTTTTCCATCTTTGATTGGAACGACCCCGAAAGTACCTGCAGTTCGCGTGAAAACAATAGACAAGAATCTCATACTCAATTTCCAGCTTTAATATCCCAAGGATATTGATAAAATGAGCGAAATAATTTCATCACAGATTTCGAAAGCACGTTATTTGGCAACGGCCCGACGCCAAAGGCAAAGGGCTGTTTGATTGAAAGTCTTAACTATACTACCCGAATTTTCCAGTGTAAAAATATTTTTTTTTCTCACGACAACTTTCGAATATTTCATCACTTATAATCAGTCACGAATTCGAAATTTCTTGATTATTGACTCGTCGAAACATTTATTGGACCTTTTTTAGTCGATATGTCTTATTATACAGTGCTTTTCTTTAATCCCCCCCTTTTATTATTTGAACGGGTTGATTCAAAAAATTGAAACTTGGGATGATGAAATTGATGCATGAATTCTATATTTTGAAGTGAAATTGACAGATGAAAATTTCAAAATAGCGATTGGGTGCCATCTGGAGAAAAGACATTAAATGGAAAAAGGGGCTTGTGATACATCATTTTGAAGCTCTTGGCGAATACTTTACAACCCTAGGATATCTCCACCTACTCCAAAATGGCCAAACATTTAATAATTGCCTGAATATATCGACGTTTAACTTCATTCTTTGAGGAAATAAGCTGAGTTCAATTCAGAAGATACTCGAAATGGTTGCCTTAAGGTTTTGACATAACAACAGCTTATCAGAACATTTTCGAACACAGTAACGTCGATATTTCTATAAATTTATCATCCTCTGCTGTATATTCAATTTTGAAGCAGGTCCAGTTTTATACAACTTTTGCTTCAATTATTCTCATAAAAAAGTCCAGAAGTGTCAAATCTGGCAAGCAGGCTGGCCATTCCGTAGGACCTCGATGGTCATTCCAACGACCATGAAAAGTATTGTCCAAATAGTTTCCTACTTTTCTGGAGTATTGTGGTGGAGCTCCATCTTGTTAAAATAATACTATCCATATCGAGTTCATTAGGATTCACTTCCACGATTTCGGTGATTAGAGGATCAATAGTAGTTTCCAGCATATTCAGATACAGTTCCCCTGTTAAATTCTGTTCAATTGACCAGTTTGGAGTTTACAGTTCAGATGGTACCTATCTACTTGTTAAATCGAAAACTAAATGAGAAAATTTGAACTGGACAATGATGTTCGTTGTACTGACATCTTTGTCTTCTTTTATGACCAAAAAAGAACCTATCAAACATCTGTTTGTTGGGATTGCTATAGGGAGAGAAAAACGAATATTTCTAGAAGTAATCGATATTGATGTGTACTCAGGTATTTAAATGTTTCACCATTTTGTGATAGAATAGGTGAAGATATTGACTTCATACTCTAGTGTTACAAAGTATTCGTCAGGAGCTTCAAAATGATGTATCACAAGACCCCACTGTCCTTTTATTTTTTTCTTAATGGCGCACAGTAGTCTTCTTGAAATTTTCATCTGTCAATTTTTCTCCGAAATTTTGTATTCATGCATCAATTTCGTTATCCCAAGTTGACTTGTTCAAAAAATAAAAGGGGGGGATATTAAAGAAAAGCATTGTATAAGTTTCGATCATGATTTTGGGATTCCTGAATATCATATTTGATTTGTTTGTTGGTTTTCATATTTCGGTCGCTTGTTTCTGTATATTCTGTTCCAATCATAAAATCAAATCAACTTTGTGGATTTCTGTACAAGCATATATGCAGAGGTTTTGATATTTATTCACAATATTATATTCTAATACTTGCATTCATTATTTGTCTAATTTGATTTTATGATTAAGAATTAGGCTGTCTCACGTATAGTTCAAGAATAATGACATCTAAATGTTAATTCTATGGCTGTCAACTATCACTTTTGAGAGTTTTCTGCTGGATGTGTTTTGGTTGGCTAGATTTCAAGTTTTTCATCAGTGTTTCGCATTGGAGAAAAGTATCAAAAGAGAACTAACATAATTTTTTGGCAAATACCCTTTTTTTTTGGTCATCATTCCCTGGGTTCGTGATATCAGAGTACAATGTTGATAATAGTAGTTTAAAGATCCATTCACATTTGTCTAGAGCTATTTTTAGCGAAGAATTGTGAAAGTATAAACAAGACCAGAACATTTCAACGAAATTAAATGCATTGAGCCAACACGAATTTTCAATGAAATTGCCTCGGATCGGTTGACTGAATAGTTTTTTGGCAAAAGTATGGCAATGTTGCTCGTCTCTAGATAATTATTTGTAGTCGAATTATAAGCGCGGATGAACTGAGCCCAAGAGAATATTACTTGTGCTCCTTCATTGAATCTAGTATCGCATTATGAAAATTAACCTCAACTTCCATTTTACTGAAGTTTTCTAAGTTTGGTAACGAAAATGCTCAGGCAAACCTCCACAGAGGTTATTCACAATGCTCCTCTTCCTCCTACCCATTTATTTTCCGCTCAAGTGGGAGTTGTATCCATTGCACTCTAGATATAAGCTCTCGCCTTTCCAAAAACCAATTTTACATATTATAGCGAACAGTCGTGTGTATTCTGGAAAATATAAAAAACTACAGTGCGCGAGATTGAGAAATTCTTATAGGGTATGTATTTTTATACCTTGGTTTAGGAGGCTAACATTCAATCATTGACGATTACATATATTTTGTGAGTTAGAAATTATTCTTACTTATTGATTGAAATTTTCAAAATGTTTTGTATAACTCTTCAAGCTATCATTGGTCTGCTAGTATACAGTACATTTTAGATATGATGAAAAATCATCTTACTTTTTTAAACAATTTTTCGTGATTTGTTCTCGATTGCTTTCATGGAGATGTATGAAATAAACACGATTATAATCTGAGATTCAATGTTATGAAATAACGTATAATGTAGGACACAGAATATCGATACTTATTTTATCTTTTCCCAATTTCACAGTTTAATAACGATGAGATTTGAACTTCTGGTGTGAAAGTTGAAAATTCATGTGGATATCAATTACCCTAACGCCAGACTGATATCATTTGCACTCGACGCGCGTTTCGCTAACAAGTTTATCATCTTCAGGAGAAGAAAATTGATACTTAATCTGAAGACTAGCTTTTTGTATAATTCACAATTATTCCGATTAATTTCTCAGCAATAAACCAAAAGTGGGCTTATCCATTTTAGCCCGCATTTTAGTTTATTTTTGAGCAATTAAGCAGAATACTCCTTCCTTACCTTACAGTAAGGACACTAACAACTGTGAGGAAATGGTTATCGGTAGTGTAGAGGTTAGCACGTTCGCCTTTCAAGCGGAAGACCGGGGTTCAATTTCCCGCCAGGCCACCGTGCTGGGTAATCGCACGTTAAAAGGTGAGGCCTCGTTAATCCATTGCTCGCACAAGTGTCGACTTCTGAGGGTTGACGTTCGTCAACTGGTTAACGGAAATTAGGACAATCAGTTCCTTACAGTAAGGAAATTTTAACTTTTTCTTGAATGTCAAAATTGCCTAGAGATTTGCGGAGTATTTCCAATAAAGAGTTTGGGTTATTTTTCAATTTTCGTTGTTTCTACAAATAATAGTAAACCGTTTACAGAATAATAATACGTGATGCGCCAATGTCTGGACTTTAGAGATTTTGATAGTACTTGATGTTTTCTTGATCATGTAATTAAAAAAAAATGGAAATCCATACTGAATAGACTTCAACCTTTGTATATATTGAGAAGAGTTGTTTGTGAATCACATCATGACAGATTTATTCATTTGGCAGTTATACTATTGAGATATAACAGATTCTTGTATTCATAGCCGGATATTAATCATTCTGAAAATTTTTACAGTTCGTGATTTCCTATATTGTCCACAATGAGCAAGTCCACTGCCATCGGAATAGATCTTGGCACCACTTATTCGTGTGTGGGTGTTTGGCAACACGGTAAAGTGGAAATTATCGCCAACGATCAAGGAAACAGAACAACCCCTAGCTATGTGGCGTTCACCGACAGTGAGAGATTGATTGGGGATGCTGCCAAAAGTCAGGTAAGATCACACGCACTAACTTTGAAAACAGAGATTTTTTTTTCTGAAAATATTCCATATTCGAATGATTACTCATTTGAGATATGAATAAACTCAAGAATTGAAATTATGGGAACGTAAAGAATTGTTTGCATTATGATTATCCATATTATCAACATTATTTTGGTTTTCGAATATCTATCTTTCTGATTAGAATAGAACAGAAAAAATTATTCATTTTGCTATGTTATATACATAAGCTTATTTGAGAGTGATTTACAAAGCAGATATCACAAGATACTGATCGCACTCATGAAAAAACCCATCGCACACAAGAAAATTAACAAAATATATCTACATACATTGAAAAAATTGAAGAAATATTTAAAAAAGTGCCAGAAATGGGTGATGAGTATTTTATTCTAATCGTATATTCGGAAATGTTGAGCGTATTGTTTAAAATCCGAAACAGTGTTTTGAAATAAATGGAAAAAAATCCAGACCGTAGTCCTCAGATAAATTTCTAGTATAACTCCAGGTTTCTGGATCTGAAAGTGTTTGTAGAGTGAGCTATCTCCACATCAGCTTATTACCACACTTGGGAGGGTATCAGCCCCAGAGCCGGCCTTAAGGGTGGCCAAGCGGGGCGCCGGCCCCGGGCCTCGCGCCTTTAGAGACCTCGCGCTACCGAAGGTTTCGTTAATTAAATCATACTGAATACAATTTTGAAAAAACTTTTACACGTTATAAATTTTCTGCTACTACTGAAATTCTGATAATGCTCGCAACGCCTGATTTTCTTCAACAGGAAGGAACCAACCGCCCAAGTACGGAACTGTACTTTAGGCTCTACAACTCTCCCGCCAGTGCGAGGCTGGAGTTTGATACCATTATAGATGAATTTTCGAAAATGAAAGCTAGGCGGGTGATTTTTTCATAAGATCTCATGAGTCTCACATGTACGTTTCATGTTTCATTTTCACTCAGTGAAAGAATTCAAATTATTATTTTATTATGAGTTTTGTTTTGATGTTTCGTTTGAATATTCAGAGTTTTATTTTCGTTTTCGTTATTGATAGGTATATTACGTAATATACTATATATTGTTTTGTTTAGATTTTGTTACATCTTTCATATTATTTTATCTAGTATTAGTTATTATATTATCAAAACATTCAAAAGTGTTTTTCCCGCCAAATAAATTATTGATTTAAATTATGTATTTTATATTTTGAACATATATTTAGTAGGCATGCCATTCGAGAGGTAGTAAGGGGAAGGATAAAAATATAAATTTATTAATAAATAAAATATATGAGGGCCTCGCAAAACAAGTTGGCCCCAGGCCTCGCGCTCACTAAGGCCGGCTCTGATCAGCCCCACCGTTTTATGGTGGTCAATAATCTCACCATGTTGAGTCTATACACTCTGAACATGGATCTTCTTTCTGATGAAAATATAGGACAGTCGCATATGACATGTTCTGAGTATTCATCTTCCTGTTCACAACCCCTTTAAAGTGCTGAGTCAGTTAGTCCTATTCTGAAGAGATGTTTTACCTGGCAGTGTCCTGTCACAACACCTGTCACTAGGGGCTTTTCTTTCACAGAAAACAGAAATAAATTTAGGAATTCAACAGCCGCCTCTCCGTTCAATTTGGAAGCTTAGGCTCAACAACCACCGAATGCTCTAATTTTTTTCCAGTTGGGAGTAAAGATACTGGACCGCTGACTTCCTCTTCGGTATCAAATTTCCAACCCATACTTTGTGTTCAAAGTACAGTTTTCTTCGGAATTCACGCTGTCACTATTGAAAGAAGACTTACATAATATTATCATTTTCCTTTTATTCCAGGTAGATTACAGAAAATTATGCATTCTTTTGAACTGCGTCATATAATGTAAGTCGTCTTAGGGTATATGACGCCATGTATTCCAATTAAAAAGTGCATCTCACAAAGGACATGTGTTGTAATTGGTGGAGATACATTTTTATTGTTGGTTGGTTTGTATATAATGAAGTACAAAAATTCGTCACCAGCTCGTCGATAATGCAGTATTCGGCATTTGCAGTTCCTACAGTTTTCTCTGATTCATCCAGTTTTGTTGAATATAGTTGGGGTCAACAACCGGCACAGGAATGTGGCGCAATATTTTTTTGGTTTTTACAAGTAGGCCGTTGCCTATCTAACCTTTTTTTTGTGATCTGTGTTTTTTTTTCGGTCATTGCTAGGCTGGCTTTTTCTTCCTCGAGCTCGTTCAGTAACTCTCTCGAGATGCAAGTGGATGTTTCCTAATCGAAAGGAGGAAAATAATCGTAAAACCTTATGAGAAAGATTGAAAGGCCGGTTTCACCAACGACTTTAATCTGAATCATCTTGCTAAGTGAAATATTTGAGCGCGTAACATTTAGATTCCGTTTCACCACATCAGTTAGCTCGATTATGTCCACTTAGCAGGATTCCATGATTATCCCCCATTATACGACCGATTAAGAAACCAATCGAGATAGCAGCTGTGTCAATCGAATTCCGTAACATCTTTCATTGAAAAATATAACGTATTTTCAAAGTTGTTTTATTGTCTTTGGTATTTTTTGGCAATTATGTTATAAGGTTTATCTTATGTCCTCAAGAAGATTCTGTAATTTTTGAAATTACCGTTCGTCGATTAATTTATCTTGCATTTCAAGACGATAGTGGAGACAAACAAGAATTTGTCGTTCAACGGCCTCGTTGGATTCGAAAAAGGGATGATCATTTTAATAATTTGAATGACAGACTTCCAAACGAAATTCAGATTGTTAAAGACCTCTGCTTGGCCAATTTTCAAATCTATTGAAGGAGATCTCAAATTTCCAACCCATCACGCATTCCAGATACTTGGCAGATCAGAATCAATATTGCAGAATCAGCCTTATTTAAGCGGACATTGTATATTGGTTATTGAAAAATGACCAAGTATCGTAGCTGCTTTCTACTCAAATCTCGCTTCGAAATTTCTTTCAAAATATCAGGTTGGAGAAAACGTATATTATAATGTTGAAGAAATATTATATTTCCGAGGGACACATTGATATAACACCGCCTTAACAATTAGCCTTCATTCAATAACAAATATTCAATATTCTTCTGAATAGAGCCGAATCTGCCCTCAGAAACTGTCGTTTCTTTTAAATTAGTTGGTGCTTTCCATGTTGAAACTGGTGCGTTTTCAATGTTTTTCTATCCTTCATTATGCGTTTGAATAATAGAAGATGAAAACACAAATTTTTCACTGGTTTTGCCGATGAAATGTCATAAAACCAGTAAAAACAAAAACTAATCGGTTTGTTTATTGTTTGTCCCCTAGACAACACGTGATCTGGAATGCTTGATTGGGGTAGGTGGACATGTTTTTATCATTTCATTCACGTGAAAGTGTTGATTGGTTATGTTTGTGTTGTTAGAAATAATTCTCCGTCACCTATAAACAGGCTGTTGTACGCTTTATGATATTATGTTGCAGGATTTTACCAACAAAACATAGCAACATTAGAGGGATCAGTAAAGCTTTTATACAAAGAATGTATTTTTAGGCTTTGCCCCTCGCACGTTACTTTTCCATAAACAGCAGAAGACAAACTGATATCCAGTTCCACTTCCTTTAAATTTAGGACAACGCTTCTATTTTGTTACAACCATTTCAAAAATTGATATGAAAATTCAAGGCGTACGGCATACTAAGCCCTGATTCCATTTCAAGAATAGAATAAAATCTGTCAAATCGGCCATAATGTTTCTTCGAAAGACTTATGGAATAAAGATGGCCAACTCGACAATTTCTATTGGATTCTTGAAGTAGAATTTGCCTGCTGTTCTCAGAATAGTGGCCATTTGGATCACAGAACACAAAACTCATAATGAGAAAATGAGTTCTGTGGTCTCGAATTCATTTGCATACAACGTTGCCAGATGTTCGTTTCTCTAAAGCTGGCTTTCTTAGGGCCAGTTGCACCACTCCTACTCAATGGAGATTCAACTAAGCTAGGCTTAATTGTCAGAGAACAACGATTCTGATTGGTGAATCCATAGCAACAAAACCTAGCTTAGATTATCCACAACTCAAGCAAGGTGGTGCAATTGACCCTTAATCGCAAGATGATAATCGACCCATTACAACGGTGACACGCAAAGAAACGTCTATGGAGATTAAAGTAGCGCTTAGAATGAATTGCAACTTGAGAAAATCACGATTGAAGCTAAGTTGGTGAAACCGGGCCTAAGTGGTCAATTATATACGGTATACCGATTTCAATCCACAGTGGATGCTAGTTGGCACAAACAGAATACCTTTCAGGGGCCAAATGAATCGTAATAATACTGCTACAGAAAAAATGACTTGAAGAGCTTTGTTAACCAGTTTAAGCGATGAAACCATCAATAAATAATGGACGATAAGTTAATTCTCTCTCTTCGAAATGATAGATAGTAAAATAAAAATAGGGTGGCGGCCAAAACTGATGTCGTCCAAAGTCATAATGGCTTTTCAATTTCCCGACCTATTCCGTCGAGGGGGGGGGAAACTTAGCCATCGTTGATGCGACGTTGACCAAGGAAAAAGTGGAAGGTTATAATACTCAGCACATACAGGAGTTTTATAAGTATTCAAGATGACAGTTTCCATGAAAATTAATGAATATTCAATTGAAACAGCTTCTTTAGTACATCTCATCTCATGTTTTTCAGACTTGAGGGCCGTGATCTGGAATTTCAAGATGCGAAGCTTTCGGCTGCATGTTGAACTCATCTCTGTGTGTCTACCATTAATCATAGTAGACTCACAGAGAGTTATCGAACTATCACCACGTCGCTAAAGATGGGACTGCAGATGCAGCCGAGTGCTCTGGATCTCAAAATTCCAGAACACGGCCCTCAAGCCCGAAAAACTTGTGATGTATTAACACCGGCTATGGTAGCCTATATTCTTGCACAATAGAATATTTTTTATCACATGATCATGCCTTTCCATAGAGAGTTGGCCAATACCATCAGTCATTTGAATGAATATTATTATCATTATATTCACTAGTGTGTAAATAAAATTTTTTCCTGACGACTATTGTTGGTTTTCAACAGGATATTAGATATTCGCTCATTACCAACTCCATTGTTTTGAAAAAGAGTGGAATTCAAAGTCAATAGTTTGATATATTCGAAATTGGGACACAAAATTTTTGAATTCTTAAAAAAAATCGACCAATTGTTTCAAAAATATCCAATAAACATTTGTGAAAAAAATTCCATCCATTGGTTGCTTTCACTAAATTATCAATGAATATGAAAGCTTATCTATAATATGTTTATTTAGAGAATCCTGTTCCCTGAATTGATAATTGCTCGATGATTTCATCCCACATGAAGGATTGAAACCGATTATTTTGCTGCATCTATAATTAAACCGTTCGATTTTTTTCGCGATTCATCGCACTCAGCTAACGCCTCGTGCTCACAATTTTCCGCTCGTGCGTTATTGGCACTCATCTTTCTCGTTACGTGATATACCATTACCTCTGATAAATATCCCGAATGCTATTCCTAATAGATCGAATAGTTGTTGAGTTCCATAGAAGACAATTTTCATTCTGGCTCGAGATGTAACGGATAGATAAATTGGATTTTGATTATTGTTGAAATGTCAGTACAACAGACTACGATAAATATATAAGTAATGTTCTCCATATATGTTGCAACCATCGTAATATGTTCATATTTGGAGATCTGGTAACATATAACTGGCGACGGTGATATTTCGATCCGGTTTTCTCCAAATAAGGATTAAGCGAGTGTTCATGCTAAAAAAGCGCTGTCGTTTCGTTACATAATCGACAATGGAATTGCCAAATTATTACTCTTTATTCATGGTGTTGCTTACTTGACCGAACTGGGTACAAATTAACCAGTTTTTCAGACATTATCGCCACTCTCATTACGGGGCTGCTCAACGATCAATAGCCCTTTGAATTATCTCAAAGCGAAATAAACGGTTTTCAGATCGTTGACTATGGAACTTTGGCAATTTTTTTTAGGCACTTCTTCGACTTTTTTTTCTCCATTAATATAGAAAAGAACACAACTTTCACAAAAACTGTTGTTTTTTTATCGATCTAAACATAGTTTGTCAATTACTCTTCCATTATTTCCCATTCTTTCATGTGAACTTTTCTTAACTTATAAGTCGTCACTTATGATCTTGTGTTCCATAAGTCAATTTTTCTTTCCAAGTATTTTATTGGGAATTCCTGAAAATATATTCTGATAATTTTTCACCAAGTTTGTAGGTTTTGCGACAACATTTCGTCTAATTTCTCTCTTTTCGAACTAACTTAAATTTAAATTGGAAAAATCAAGTAACCTTGATGAACCTTTATGTACGTTGCCTTGTTGTACCAGGTCACAAGGCAATCAAAAGAAATGAGGTAGCTTTGCCTTCCTTTTTCTGGATCATATCTCTCTTGTAGGCTCTTTGGAAACTCCGAGAAGAGTCCAGATAAAAGTGAAGAAATTTTCAACCTTTTGTCAAAGAAAGCTGAGCAGCATCTAGGTTTGGATCGAGATCGTGACTGTCAATAATACGATGTTCTATTACCAGAAAACAACATTCCACGTTTGAAATAGCAACCGTAAGCGTATAAGAGTTGAATCCGTTTTCCTTTTTTCACGAAGGAAAGCATGTGAGCTTGAGAACCACTGAAATCTGAGATTGAGAAAATTAATACTCTGGGAGAAAAACATTGTGCTTTCTTTCCTTCTTTTTTTTTGGTTTGATCGCGCCTTCTTCTAGAATGGAATGGCTTCATGAAGGAGGCAACAACCGACAAGCCATTCAATTGGTTGAAAATAGTATGCTTCTCAAGTAGCCAGTTCAACACCTTATTTACGGCCCCTTTCCACGTCATCAAAAATTGGTTTACCAAATCGGAAAACTTATTTTGTCACATTCGACCAGTCTCCTTATGTAAAAGCTGATGATTTTGTTCTAAATAACTCTACCAACTTCACACATGACGCTATGAGACTAACAGTCGATTGCACCGACTTTTTCTTATGAGACCATCAACAAAGTCCATTAGCTACTACTACTCTAAGAAAAAGTCGATGCAATCGGCTGTTAGACGATTAAGTGCATTGAATTATCTATTTAGTATTATTAATGCTCAAAAAAGTGTTGAGAAAAAGCTAGCTGAAGACGCATACATATTGTGTCATCTTGCCTACATAATAGGAAGCCGTCAATCTTTTTGTTTTTTTGATAGCATTCACCTCTTCTCAAAGCAACATTCCTCAATCAGGATGGAGCAAGATGGTCGAAAAACTTGCTATAGAAGCAGCTGGAAATTTTGTATGTCTCCACGCTTTCAGCGGCTTCGACACAAGCTGTTCCCTATTGAACTGAGAAATGAAAAGTTTAGCTCGTCCAGAAAAATGTGAAACTCAGTGCCATCGCTAATATCTTTCAGCGCCTTCTTGCTACTTTGTATGAAACGGAATGAAATCTTTATTTGAAATAGGAGGTCCTAATATACAAAATGGATAGTAAATAAATATTCATAATGTATATATGTATATACCACCAAGTCAAAACACGGTATGGACCAAAAAAAAACAGAAGAATGAGGTTTGACTTGTTACTAATGAGTTCGCTCCAGTTACAGTGTCAAATAAACTACACCTGAAACTTTGTTAAATTTCATTTCATGCAACTGTGAAAAAAGCTGCGATGGAGCATGCAGTTGCAAGAATGCTGGACTGTAGTGCTCCATTCTGTGCAAATTCTCCTGCAATGGTTATGGTGAAACATGCGAAAACACACACGAGATTCCCTCTGTCAGCGAGAATGGAGAAAAAGGTTTTCAGCACTTAGAAGGATAAAGAATAGATACAAGTTGAAACCGATTACAAAACCAAAAAGTTTCATTCTTGAGTTAGATAATTACCATTTTGAAATAAACAATACCAAGGTGGCAGATCGTTCTTCTTCTCAAGGTAGAATATTTTCCATCAATATAGTAAATTTCAACAAACTGTTTGTTTTCTCCTTTTTTGGTCTCTGGATTATATTAGTAATGTTGGATGATGTAGATCGGAATTCGAAGTAACCATCCATGAGATTTGTATATATTTCAAATGGATTTTTCAACCCAAAATTCGAATTATCGCCCACTCCTGAAATATTAGCAGGATAAAATTAGATGATTCCATCTTATAAGTCTGAACGTTTGTCTGATTGGAAGATTGCCAAATCCGAAAGATTATAATATCACGTAAGTTTATTTGGTTATGGAAATAACGGAAGGCTTTTTCCGTTATAAATCAGAAACAAAAATTTTTGTAGACAATAACTAATGAATGTGCGTGGAACCCTAAACATGAATTCAGAAATCAGAATTTTTTTTGGATACTGTTGCTTTTTCGAAGGCTCCCAATCCATCCCTCGTGAAATTGTTGGATGGAATTAGTTCAATGGTGTAGAGGTAAATCTTGCACTTAGATGAAAAGTTTCATGACCTTGAAGTCCCGATTGAATTTTTAATAAGAGGTATCAGAACTATGAATATTCAATAATGAATTTGACCGAAAACTGATGAATTTTGTTGTCACGAAAACTCATCAAGACATTATTATCCATTATGGATTCGAAGGGACAATTTAAATAAATTTGAAGTTGGTTTTTATTCCTCAATGTGTCTAGACCAAACGCCTGTGAATTCAAATAAATGGGAAATGAATCACACGATATTTCTACCCATTTCTTCAAATTCATCCCATACATCCTATAAGATATTTCGAGTTTTGATTTTGATATCGAGCTCTCACCAGGAGAATTCGAACATTATTGAACCATCACACCCACAAGACCAAGACCGAGACTTGATAATTTATCTCAATACCAAGACTTAACTTCGAGGCCAAGACCAAGTATCTCTCCCAAGAGTCTTGGCCTCAAAATAAAAATAATGAATTGAAATCAACTCAATATTAAGAAAAATCTTATGGAAAATGTTATGGCAATTTATTTCAATTACTTATTTTTCATATGCTAGTTTTTTTTCACTCGCAATCGGAAATACATTTTTCAAATTCAGTATTCCAGTTTTACATTTCACAACAAATAGGTGTCTGTTGTGAGGTCGTAGTAGTCCATACCTCCTACCACTGAAGAAAAAAATACAAAAGTTATCTGGTTTGAATTTAAAATTTTTTGGGAATATTTCTGATACTGCGTTGTCACTTCCAGCTAAACTTGGGAACGATTTTTTATTTCAAATTAATTATTCTGTGTATTGATGCACACCTGTTTGAAGTTAGGTTAAATATTTCATCAATATTCTATCTATCAATCTTCAACTGTTCTTGAAATAATGTCAGGTGTAAAGTGAGATTTTACAATTTTCGACAGCCTATTACCGCAGCTTCAATAACTCACCCTGTATATGGATTATATTTATATCCAAAATTTCCAAACAAAAGAAAGATAACTTATTTATTTATTGAAATCAAATATAGACACAGAATATAATAAGTTAAATTATCTTACGTTCTGACATACACAAACCTGCACATAAGCCTTTGGGCAGGAGGTGCGGTTTCATCCCTAAGTGAGTAAAACTTAGCCGAGTACAGCTGGAGCAGCGCATAACACCAGCGCGTACAGCTGCCTGACCGACCTCTCTCGGTTCTGTGTTGCTATAAGAGGGTAGAAGCGGACCGGACATCCACCGAAAGGGGGGGTGGACGGCCCGTGGATACGCTTCCCGCTCCAGGACTCCATTTTAACATGTTGTCCAGTCATTGTATAAAGTGTGTCCGTGATTTTTGGCATCGTGTGTGTCTCCTATTTTATTTATACATGTATACATTGTATGTTATTTATTATTGTGATATACTTATATACAACTCTGTGTTCGGTTTAAGTTAATATTGTGAACAGAGAAGGGGAAAATAAACGTATTTTTATTTTATTTCATTTTATTCTATTGAATACCTATTATATGCAAATAAATTATTGAACAATTGAATTGAATAATTCAAATTTCTAGACGCATTTTGATCCACGACCAAGACTATCAAGACCAAGAACAAGACTGGAGTCAATCTCGTCTTGGTCTTGAAACATCTAGACCAATACCTAGACCAAGACTACATTTATTTTTCGAGACCAAGACCAAGATTAATAAGTCTTGGTCTAGGTCGTGGTCTCGAGAAGCCCTACGTGGAAGTGTTTGATAACATTAAAAAAAATAAGTCAAATTTCTTGAACTAGCAGCTTCCTGTTTTATTTTTTCAAAGTAATGTGTACTACTACCAATTAATGACTTTCAGGTGGCCATGAATCCCAAAAACACTGTTTTCGACGCCAAACGCCTGATAGGTCGACGGTTCGATGACCCCAAGATCCAGGACGACATGAAGCACTGGACCTTCCAGGTCGTCAACGATGCAGGCAAGCCGAAAATCCAAGTGGAGTACAAGGGCGAGATAAAGAAGTTCGCGCCTGAAGAAATCAGCTCCATGGTCCTCACGAAAATGAGGGAAATCGCCGAGACCTACCTGGGCGGGAAGGTCACTGATGCTGTGGTGACGGTTCCTGCGTACTTCAACGACTCCCAGAGACAAGCTACGAAGGATGCCGGTTCCATCGCTGGGTTGAACGTTCTCAGGATCATCAATGAGCCCACAGCCGCCGCCTTGGCGTACGGACTCGACAAAAACTTGAAAGGGGAGAAGAATGTATTAATCTTCGATCTCGGAGGAGGTACTTTCGACGTTTCTATTCTGGCCATTGACGAGGGATCCTTGTTTGAGGTCAAGTCCACCGCTGGAGATACGCATTTGGGTAACATTTTTTTTTTTACAAACGTCAGTAAAAATATAATTTTTGATGCATGCTGTCAGTGTCTAAAATGCCGTTTTATGACACTGGTGATAAAAGAAGATCATTTTTAGCACTAGTGCTAAAAGTGATTTATTTGACTTTTTCGGTCGATATCCTTCACCCTTTCGCTTCAAAAAAGCCACAAGCTTGTAATATCTGCTTATGTCATGATTATGTTCATCATCGACTTCAACATAGAGTAATTCGACCAAAGCGTTGACGATTTCCCTCGCGATTTCCATATTTTGGACTTTTGTTCAAACCACTTTTTCACTGACCTCCTTGCCACTGACATTTTTCTGATCACACTATTTCAAGAAACGATCGTATGAATACTCGTATTGTCGCTTTGACTTACGAGGCAATAATTCAAAAGCAGCCTTATTGACAGCTTCTTCAATTTCCGGCGGTAGAAATTCATTTTCTGGATCATCGAGGAACGAAGAAACGAGAAAGAATAATTCGTGATTTATTGACGTTAGTTGTCAACAAAGACAAATCAACAAATTCTGTTTTTGAATACCTTAGATTAGATCAAAATGGATTCAAAACTGATAATCTCGAGGCTATTATTTTATCAATTGATGTAAAATAGGTATGCTTTAATTTGGACTTTTAATGGTGTTTGTAGAAAAAATAGTGTATGATATACCTGCTAAAAGTGATTTTATTTTGTTTGAAGGGATGGAACACTCCGCCTTCGGCGTCGTGTCAGAAACTTCCCTTCTCACAAAATAAAATATCACTTTCAGCACTTTCATCATAAATAACTATTCTGTAACGGGAAAAACATTTGACATTTTTATCTCTGTTGACAGGTAGCAAACTATTACTTTTATGAAATTACTCTTCCCGCTTGGTAAAAAGTACTCCAGGTTATACTTATAGGTACTCATAATTTAGCGTAAATCAGAGAAATCTCGAAATCAGGCATTTTTTCATTTCGAAAGTTTCCTCAACAACGCAGGTCTAATTTTTGCTTCAAGTACAACAGCCTACCAGTTTGAAATATTCAAAATTCAAACCGATAATTTCCGGAGTGTGGTACCTTGTAATGATATATTTCAATATTAAATTGTCGTTTTTTCCTTTACAGAAAAATTGTGTTATAAATTCTACCTTGGCGTAGAACTAAAATCCAATACTTTTATCGTATAATAAATAACGATTAACAGAAAATATTGGTTTGGCGTGTTTTGGGGGATATAATGGGTTTTAATTCGGATATAAGAAATGATATTGGTACATCCCCAAAATTTCTTTATATCCAGAAATTTTCGAAAAATTCGCAAACTCGTTTTGGACGAATTCTCACAACCCCTAAAGTAGATATATTTAAAAAAAATTACTCTTTTTATTTTTATTATGAGTAGTAGTGAGATACGTGAAATATTTGTATATAATCTCATGCCTAAAAATTCTCCTGAGTTTTCGAAGAAATATTCAGTTTGAGTTGGGACTTTTTTATTCATAGAGAAAAACATCTTGAACTCAACTCGTTGAGATTAGTTTTCAGGAATTCTCAAGAAGTTTTCTTCCTGAGGGTGTTTTTTATACACACGAAAGGAAAGCCCCGTAATGTTCAAAGAATAGCGCGTGAATCGAGAGACAGGAGAAGTTGTTTTGAAGGAGTTCCAAAGTTCAGCTTTTATTAATTCCACAGTTCAGCTGTTTTTGGGAATGCTCAATTTGGACATGGAATTTTCTATATTTTATGCTAATCCCTCATGAAAAAGTACACTGATGCAAAACCATTTTTTTGTTGACCAAATTTTAGTAATTTCGCGTCCCCACTGAATCTACAAGCCGAAATCTTTTTTTCTACATCTAAAATATTTCTCAGGAACTTGCTTTTGTTTTTTCTGTAAAGTAATATTCACATATCGTCGGTTCATTGTGATTTATATCAGGCACAAATCACACAAGTCCTAAATTTCTTACGTTTGAGGGGTGAGATACATTGAATACATGATACATGTTTTTTTTTTCATTTCAGAGGTTGCATTTACAATTCACATATTCGATAAAACGAATTTGATTCTTCAGAAAAAATTATTCCCAACCCATCCTTTTCATATTATATGACTGAAAAATATCTCAAACTTCGTTATTGACGTATAAATGAAAAATGAAGGAATTTCCTCAGTCATCAAATTTCAATGAAATGAAATTTTTGAAAAATTTGGTATACAGGGTTTCCTGTATGCTAACATTCAAGGGAGCGACTCTTGAACTCATTTTAGGAAGATAACTTCCTATGGATGTATGTCCTAACTTTCGAGATACAGGATGGTGAAGTTTGAATAAAACAGTTTTTCAGTAATAACTGAGATACAGTTGTGAATATATTTATGAAATTCGGTACATGATCAAGAAGCGTTTTCTTATGTTCGGAAATTTATATTTTCTTCAATATTTTTCCGTTTGGGTTTTGCATTAAATATTTTTGTAGAGAAAAATACTACGCCTCTGCTTTTTCTCGAAATCAGTTTCTTCTTTGGCCTACTCATGGTTTTCGATTGAAAAAATAAAAAAGAATCACTTCAGGATCAAATCCATGGAAATCTTGTGCATCAACTGACAGCAAATTTTGAGATCAGATTTGTTCCAAATCGGATGAGAATTCAGAAAAGAGTTGTTGGTGTTACAAACCATAAAATCTTTTCATCACTTAATTTTTTTTTAATTTTTGAGACTGTTTAAAATCGATTGAAAATTTTTCTGGAAATTTCACCAACCTGTATCTCGAAAATTAGGGTGTTCAGGACATAGATTCATAAAAAGATTTTTCCTTAAAATGGGTCCAAGAATCACTGCCTTGAATAGAAGCACGTCTGCAAGAAACATTCTATATGGATAGAAAGATATTGATGTAGACTGTAGCTCATTTTTCAGTGGGTTCGTTCATTTCATTTACCTCCACACCTCTTTTCAGGAGGTGAAGATTTTGATAACAGAATGGTGAACTTCTTCGTGGAAGAATTCAAGAGAAAACACAAGAAGGATCTAAGCAAAAACACCAGAGCTCTGCGAAGACTCAGAACAGCTTGCGAAAGAGCAAAGAGAACTTTGTCATCCAGTACAGAAGCGAGTATCGAAATAGATGCCCTTCACGATGGTGTCGATTTCTTCTCCAAAGTAACGAGAGCTAGATTCGAAGAGATGTGCATGGATTTGTTCAGATCGACCCTGCAGCCTGTGGAAAAAGCTCTAACAGACGCTAAACTGGATAAAGGAGCTATCCACGACGTTGTCCTAGTAGGCGGATCCACCAGGATCCCTAAGATTCAGAAGATGCTCCAAGACTTCTTCTGTGGCAAGCCTCTCAACTTGTCCATCAATCCTGATGAGGCTGTGGCCTATGGAGCAGCGGTACAAGCTGCCATTCTGAGTGGGGATACCAGCTCCCAGATCCAAGACGTGCTGCTGGTAGATGTTGCTCCTCTTTCTCTGGGTATCGAAACAGCTGGGGGAGTAATGACCAAAATCGTCGAACGCAACTCCAGAATTCCATGCAAACAGCAGCAGACTTTCACAACATACGCTGACAACCAAAACGCTGTTACCATTCAAGTTTTCGAGGGAGAAAGGGCCATGACTAAAGATAACAACCTCTTGGGCACTTTCAACTTGAATGGCATCCCACCTGCTCCTCGAGGTGTGCCCAAAATAGAAGTTACCTTTGACTTGGATGCTAACGGAATTCTCAATGTATCAGCTAAGGATAGCAGTACAGGAAAATCTGAGAAGATCACCATCACCAACGACAAAGGAAGATTGTCCAAGGCCGAAATCGATAAGATGTTATCTGAAGCGGAGAAATATGCTGCCGAGGACGAAGCACAGAGGCTTAGAATCACATCCAGGAATCAGCTTGAGGGATATATCTTTAGTGCAAAACAGGTAAATAATGAAGGAATTGGGGATTTTTCACAAAGTAAATGTATATGTCATGAATGTGCTGCTCATTTTGGAATGCCAGGATATTCTACAAACCCGATTGATTCAGAGATTATTTTGATATTACTTTATTATTGACAATATAAAAAAATGCACAATTATTCAGTTACCCCATTTCGGAAATGATATCCGCTGTTGTTCTCTTGATGGGGGAGTTCACCATTTTGAAAATCAGCCCACAGAACAAATGCAGGGTATTTTTCTTCTATACCTCTTTTGGAAAATCTGTTAAAGATCTAGGATGGGACATACTATTTTGTCTTTCAAGAGGGGTAGCATAGTGCGTTTCATTTCGAACAAACTTTTCGACTTTCGCCAGACAGCATGAATGTTGTAGATTCCTTCAATCTACGATTTTCTTCATTGCTCTCCGTTGCTATCACTGTGTGATACCCATCGGAAGTAAGAATGTGTTGTGATAAGTTAGAACCACCAAGCTCTTTGTTCCTGATATACAAAAATTTCATCCACCACCATACATGACTTTCAAAGAGTACATGGAATGTTAACTATTGCTTTACGTTGCTACTCTTATCTTTGTTAGTGGTTATCTCACTTAAATATTATTTCAGGCTGTTGAAGATGCCCCAGCAGACAAGTTGTCTGAAGACGACAAAAAATTGGTCCAAGAAAAGTGTTTGGCTGCTCTTGCTTGGTTGGATGCAAACCAACTCGCGGAAAAGGACGAGTATGAGCACAAACTCAAGGAATTACAACAGGAATGCTCTCCTATCATGATGAAACTTCACCAGGGAGCTCAAGGTGCTCAGGCTCCGGGTGGCAAAGGACCCACTGTTGAAGAAGTTGATTAATGTAGTTCTATAGAATTTTATATCTAACAATTTGATAATTGCGTTCAAGCGAATTTTGAATTCGAGATATGCTTTGAAAGTTTTTTATTTAACATGCCACGAGCTACAGAGTTACTGCAATGGATAATATGGAGAACCAATTGTGAAACGGTTTCTGTGTCAGAAGTGATGGAATAGAAATATAATGCTTTTCGTAAAAATATGTTTTTATTGGCAATAAATACAGAGTCTGAATAATACGCAGAATAGAATGTGAGACTACGACGATTGAAACTTCGAGGAATTGAAAAGAATAATATTTGAAAGTGACAAGCGTAAAATGATACGCAAAGAAACTGTTGGAGCAGAAAACAGGACAGAGAAGAAAATAGCCTCACTTATTTAGCTTGGTAGGTCGTCTAAGAGAGAGAGCATAGATCTTCACACTAAAAAAATGCAATGCCTAGTTGGCAATATGACTAATATAGTCGACAAATTTGAATTTTTTTATAGAAACGCTGTACCTATTCCGTTTCGGTTTATTCATCTTTGGCTAGTGATATCGAATTCAAAAACATCTTTACGGGTGGTATTTTTCTGAACGTCTAACGTTAGCAGAGGTCCAAACGCTTCCTTTGGAATTGAATAGAAATAGTCGATACTTTTTTTGGATTGAGGTGGCCTTTACTTGATGGAAAACCATAGTTATTACGCTATAAGGTAGACACGATTAAATTTCCACAAATTTTATTGTCTTCGCGACATGTTTCGATACAATGTATCTTTATCAAGCGAATGTTTTTTAAACACTCAAAAACATTCGCTTGATAAAGATACAGTGTATCGAAACATGTCGCGAAGACAATAAAATTTGTGGAAATTTAATCGTGTCTACCTTATAGCAGTCGATACTTGAAGGAAAATTTATATTTGAAAACCGCGACAAAAAATAGTTTATTTTCAAACGGAAATGAGGAGACTGCTACTCGCTCCATGAATATAGATCAATGTGAAACGTCGCTAAGGGAAAGTATGAAATATTTTCGACATTTTTTCTCATATTCAATCTGCAAATTTGCAGAAAATTCGATATGTTACTGACAAAATTACGCTTTTTTGTAATTTTGCATTTACGTTGTAACAAAACGCTATGTTGCGTTCACCGTCCACTTATCTGGTGTATATGCAACCGCCATTGCTCCGAATACTTCAGGCACCGATTCCAGCTATTCGCGATAGAAAATGAGATCGCAGCGCCAGTGTGGGAAAACGCGGAACTGGTCGAAGGTTACATTGCTATGTTTACATTTGTATGCGTATATATGGGGCTTAGATGTTTTCGTGTTCTTTTTGTTCGTAAAATTTTTAATTTCTCATTAATTTTTGTCTGAAAAGTGACTCAATCGACAGTTGAATACTTGAGAATATTCCATTGAACTAATTCGAAGGTTTGTCATCATCAAAACATTATAAAAGTCGAAAGACTCGAGGTTGTTTCCAGATGAGACTAGGGTTCATGAGTTATTTTGCGATCAAGTCGGGTTCACTGAACGAATAGTACATAATTTAATGCATATCCAAAATAACTGAAAATCACATCTCTCAGTTGAAAACATTTACTTCATTTGAATAAATTTACTACAATCGAATAAAATAGGTATTTATTTGATGTGCCTACTCAAGCAATAATAAAATATCAGAGGTGTCAGTTTTCAGCTGGTAAATGCAATTCTTCCTATTGGAGCTTATGCATTATACACTATAAGTTATACATTATCACCCATACCGAAGAGATTGTATCAAACATCAACTCTTTCATATCCAGAACTAGAAAACAACTAAAAGTGAAGTATACGCTCAGAATAAATACAAATCAGCAAACCTTTCAATCATTTCATTGGAATATTATTAAAATTTTCAGGGCAGAGAAAAAACAAAAATGGACATCAATCTTGAAAACAGACGTATCATTGTATATAAGGTAACAGAATCATAACAAATAATATTTATTAAATAAAACTTCATCGCAAACTTCAAACTACCACAGCTTCTGGTTTGTCTCCGGAAAAGTCAATCATACTGAATCAAGAGATTCACTATGCAAATATATGAAAGAATGTTGAAGTCAATGATATGAAATACCTAAAATGCAAATATATTGATATGTAGAAACTAGCGATTTATATATCCTAGTGAACAACGTAATATAGCAATTCAAACTAATAAAAAATCAACAATTATACCGTCTGGTTGAAAGCAGTAATGTAAATGAAAATCAAGCTGAGACTGCTCGTTGTACAGAAAAAAATTCTTGTGACTCTGGTTACACATGTGGCAAAGAATGTTTTCAATGAATGACTCAGTAAAACACTAGCTCTTGAAAATAAACCTGTAATAGTATATAACGTAACAGAACCAAAACAATTAATACTTATTCAATTTGAACTTCATCGCAAACTTCTCCAGTTCCTGGCTCAACTCAGGATCGTCCTGGAAATCAGCAGAAGTTTCCTTCGACTTCCTGACACTACTCGTGTTGTAGGTCTTGGGCCGGCCCTTCCTCTTTCTGGGTCGTTCGTTTATCATTTCCAACTGTTCGAAACTCACGGTACTGGTCACCGGGATGGGGGGAGAAGCAGCGGGAGTTATGCTGGATATAGCGTTTTCCAGTTCCTGCAATTTTGGTTTCACTTCAACTTTCTCAACGGGTGGTGGAGGCGGAGGCAAATCTTTTATAGATCCCAGCTGGGGATTGATCATGAGATTCGTCTGAGGAAATCCGAAACGGCCCAGAACCTAGTGGAAATACAAAATGAGTTATCCGAATTACCTAAATATCAGGAAGTGAAATGATACTGGTGCAAATAAAGTTTTCATAGAATTCCGCTGTCTGGTGAAGGAAACCAATGTTAGGGACAAGCAAAATTATATTAAAGATTGGGAGGATCGAAAAAGACTTGTGTTAGTTCTAGGGAATATGTATTTTTTAACTTCCGATCCATACGAAGAAAAAAATAGGTGTTCACAGAATATCGCGCAAATCAAGAGAGACGAGATATGACTTCCTATTCACTTCCAGGTCTTGAAGTCTGTTAATACTGTTCGCAAGTCATTATTTTGTAGTGGATGAGAACTTGTAGTTTTTTCATTTGATAAACTACCAGAATCAGACAAAATCAAGAAGTTATGATGAAATATGTTGTGCAGAAAGGATACGTCTGGTGCACCTCGAAAAATTGCTGCGTGAATATTTCTTTTTGAAAATTTGTCAAAAACAAAAGATTGGGGTTAGTAAATTTTGGTTTCAAACGGAATGTGATTTGCGTTTCAAAACGTTAACGAAAAAGAGTAATTTTCATAATTTAAAATTTTTTTTTTTTTCATAGTCAATTTTGAATTATACAGAAGTTGCCGACCAACATTTTCACTTACGGAGTAACATGAAGGGGTAGACTAGAAGAAGCCTACCCTTTTACAATTGTGTGGATTTCTACATTGATTCTTTTGTTTTCATATAGTGGTAGGTCATCTACCCAAAAAGCTACGAAGATGAAGTTGTGAAGTTATGGATTCCAAATTCGAATTTGAAAACGACTTTGAGAAAATTATTCATGTTCACAATTGAATTGTAGGGACAGTAATGACACTGACAATAATATCAATTGTTCATTCCCAGGAAAGTACAGTTTGTGTATAGAGAACGTATACATTATACATACATCTGAAGCTGAATAAGAATTGCGTATCAAAAAGAGAGAAATGATTGATTATTATAATCATTCATTATATCAAAAATTCTTTAACATAATGGGTCATGTCATCAAAGTTCAAGCGCATGCTTGTACTGAAACGTTTTGAGACAAACTTGTTCGTGTCGTTGAGATATAGAAAGGACGAATCTATAGATGGAACTCACGCTGAACTTTTTTCACATCGACCAATGTCTTGGATCTCTTGAAAAAAAAAAGTATCCTTAGTCATGACCATAATATATGTGAAGACCTCCAGTAGGCTCACATATGATGTGAGGTACCTCACAGAAAAATTGTGGATAATGATGTAAGGTCAGAGTTTACGAGTGAAGCAAAAAATTCCATTTAATCAATTTTGACAGTGTGAAAATGTCAAATGTACTAGCAGACTACCTGTTGGCATCAGATTTATATATGAGCTGCTGTATATACCATGAATCATGAGCGACAGCAAAATGATCTCCAATTGCCTAAGCTGTTTTGCTGAGGAAGTAAACTCAGACTGCTTTAGATATCAGAATCAATGCAGCGCGAGCGGTTGGAATGCCTCTAAAATAATTATTATGCGATAAATAAAATCAACTCTTTTCAAAATTATTCCTCTTGAATGATGAAACCCTCAAAAGCTTTTATGGCTAGACTCAAGTTGGCACGATATGGTTATTAATGATAGCATACATACGAGGTTGTTAGTTGTCCCCAATATCGACCGAGTGCTGTTCAGTACTTTCCATGATTTCCACAGGAAAGATCATTTTGGGTTTTTGAAAGAACGTTTCGGATGAAATACAAATGAGATTAATCACAGTATGCTGTGAACCACTAGTCACCACCATCACATGGCTTATTGAAAAACAGTTGCCAAAAAATTGATTGCAATAGTCGATTGAAGAAATTAAAATTGATGAACATATTGGTGAGGTAATAGACGCAGTGACTTTAGACAAGGAAGCCCTGTAATGTTCAAAAAACACCGCGTGAATCAAGGGACAGGAGATACGAATTAACATACACTTTGAATTTTTGAAGTTTATAGGCATCAAGAAAAACCTCTCTAGGCAAGGAGTTCCAAAGTTCAGCTGTTCTATTCAAAAAAGATCCCTGAGCAAGAGAGGTTCGACAAGTCTCCAAGCCCACAACAAAGGGGTGGGAAATCTGTACTCGTCGAGTCATCCGTGTAGATATTGCCAATGGTGGAACGATTGATGACAATTCAGAAGAGCACCGACCGTAAAAATATCTATAGAAGAGAGACAAGTCTCCGACCCCTCTACGATGTTCCAAAGAAGTGAGCGTGTCTGTGAGCGAAGAATCACCAACAAGACGGATTGCCTTTTTCTGAATAGAATCAATAAGCTTCAACGAATGTTTCGGTGCCAAGCTCCATACATGAGAACTATATTCCAAGAGGTTCTCTCTGAGCCTTCTAGATCATTAGAAGATGACGAGAAGTGAAGTATTTCTTCGCACGAAATAAAAAATCCAAGTTTCTGGGAAGCACCTTTAGCGATCGAATCGAACGATGCTTCTGTCCAGAAGTAAAGATACTATGGTATTGAAGATATTCAAGGTTTTCATACTTGTTTTTTTTTGTGTGTATATAATAGCAGGGTCCATTGCAATTATAACGAACTAGGCCGTTATGATGGCCATACAGTGCAGCGGTGGAACAAAGGACTGCTGTTAGGGAATTTAACGGGTAGGCATGATGTAATATCTACTGATGATTCAATGTCGATATTGTGAATATAACAAGCGACGATAACTTTTGTGGTTGAGGCGATCAGTCGAGGCTTATACATTATTATTCGAGTCAATATCTACCGAATATTGTTCAGTACTCGTCATCACTCCTATATAAAAGATCACATTTGGGTTTTGGAAGTTTGTTGAGAAATAATTGTCAGGAGATAATAGCGAGGAAGCCGGTGCAGACTCAAGATTTATTGCCATCAGAGATCAGCTAAATTCTCTTCTTCCTAACAAGTAATTGAGCAATAGTTTTGAAGGTGTAGGTATTCATAGTTATTTGCCCCTACCAATATAATAGCCCTGGAACCATTGACCTTGTAACTGCCCCGCAGTCGAACGATTATTAATTTTGTTATTAGGACTCGACGAGTGGCTATGATATAGAAGCTCTTTTCAGAATAGTTACAAGATGGCACCACCTTTGAATCTGAAGCGAAAGTTGTGGTTACAACCAGGGCAGGACATACAAATTCTCTTAGAAGTGGAATTAACGTCAGCTTCTGTTGAAGTCTGTCGATATATCTGGCTTAGTCACCTCTGGGTGATTGAGATACTCGATTCTGCAGACTGAAACTTTCAGTGAATGCTGATATCGAGAAGAAAGAGATCTGGATTCTCACCTGCGAAATATAAAATTCTTTTTCCGTTTCTGCTAAAGACTCCCACGATGTGGTAACGGCCGTTTTGATCTGCTGCTTCGCTGCATTGGGATACATCCAGTGATATAATGTTCTCGTGCGTTTCGAAAAGAGAGATCTGGCAGCTTTCAGTATTTCGAGTTGTTTTGCTGGTGTGAACGACGTCGGAACTTGAGACGGGTCTTCGGTCACCTTGTATGAAATGATGGCGTATAAATCTCATGAACTTTTTTCAGTTGTATTACAGAAAGCGTCAAGTTGATTTCAGAGAACATCAATTGCTTTTCAGATTAGTAGTTTATTCGGAAAGTATTAATAATATTTCAGAACAGTTAGTTATACTTCAAAATGCGTCAATAATATTTTAGGATAGTAAATTGAATTTCAGGAAGCATCAACTGTATCTCAGAAAAGTAAATTGAAATTTAGACAAATCATTCGAATTTCAACACACAGTTAGGTATATATCAGAAACTATCATGTGAATGTCAGAAGAAACAACTGTTCATCAGGAAACATTGGTATTTCGGAAAGTGTGTGAATTCCAGAATTCATAAACATCATTCACTTCTATTTTATTTATATTCATTTTATTTAAACGTTTTCATTGACGTTATATAATTAAGGTTTCTGAAATCGGATTCATTATTCTGAAATATAATTGTTGCTTTCTGAAATACTATCAAAAGAGGGAATTGTACGGGAATAATTGAAATTAATGATCTTTACATTACAAAATGATGATTACTGAAATTCTTCTGACGATCTCTGAAATACAAATGACACTTTCCGAAATATAAGTGATATTTTTTACTCAGAGAGTTGAATAATGGTTCTTGAAATCAAGTTAATTATTCTGAAATACATTTTCTGAAATACTACTTGAAAAAGTGGTAGTGTCATGTCTATGTTCGTTCCCAATAAGGAAAAAATTGACCTTACAATGATAGCAGTATTTCGCATATTAACGTGATTAACGTGATTTGTATGATATAATATTTCGTGTTTTATGGAACAAATGTTTTTCAATATTGGTGAAATTCACAAATATTGTACACAGTGAATCATATATACTTCAATTGGTTTCATTGTTGCAAGTAATATTACATGCTCCTAAATATGGACTTCAACTAATGAAGGATCATAATGAATATTACAAATTCTTCTTCTTCCTTCTAGACTATAGTCACAAAGCCATATTTAGCTGAGAAATGCGAAGTTTATACAACTGCCCAGAGTCAAATGTGTGCTTGGTAGAATTACTTATGAATAATAACTAAATATGTTGCGAAACATACTATGTTGTGATCTGGAGGATTAAATCATATCATTTTATATTCGGAGAAATTCAAGAGAAAAAAGCCAATAATTTCCCTAGGATTTATTTCTGGATAGACTACTTACTAGTATAAGTTTTCCTTCTTTTGTGTAAATAAATTTTCTCCTTTTGCGCTTCCTTTTCGGAAAGTAATCAGTTTTTTGATCGACGAAAACTCCTTGGGAACAATTTACAATTTGGAATGGTTGAGCCTGAAACAAAGTTGGCGTTTTTGAAGATGAAACCAGTAATAAGAAACAATCATAGTTCGTTTTTATAAGTGCCCACTTGGGGAAGTAAAGGATACAACTATTTTTGGGTCGAGAACTTTGTGAAATACACAATTGTATTCTTGCGGTTTCGAGATCAAAATCTGTGTTGATTCTTTATATTCGTGTTCAAAGGCTCAAAACACATATGGTGGTCCAAATACATTTTTTCAAAAGGCTAGGGTGGCCGAATACCAGACTTTTTAACCTTTTTTCTGCTTACGCTTCAAAAATTTTTCAGCTATCAAAGTCACTGGCGCATATTTTCGCTATTCAAGTTTGGGAGTTGTTGCGTGAATGCCCTTTTTTTCTGAGAAAACTTGCTAAGATAAGTTAAGATAAATACAAGTCAAGTTGGCTTGCATGAATCCACCTTAAGAGAGAGAAGGCAGCGGAATAAGCAAAATACAAGATGATGAAAAGAGGTTGTGGAGGATAGAGTTATTCAGGTATAAAATCATCATTCTGTTCTTCACTTTGAATTGTTTTTAAGATTGTTTCGAAAAAAAACTTGATTAAGAAGGTGAAATGGTGTGCCAAGGGCACTTAAAGAATAAAAATCTGTGTGCTCCTTTGTTTTTTTTTTTGCAAAAAGGAAGACTGAATATACCCATTCTCCCAACTTTACAGGCCATAACTTCAACGCCTTAAGACATTACAACTAATGGACTGGCCCTAAGAAAGAGAGGACTGCGGAATGAGTAAGATAGAATAATTCAAGTATAACCCCTAAAAGCTAATTCCTTCCTTGATGTAGCAGATAAAGAAAGGTTAAGAAGGATAGAGTAATTCAAGTATAGAATTATCATTCTTGGTAATGTTAAGTTTATCGGGCACCAAGCGATAAAAAAAAATTTGCGTGAACTTACGTATTTCGACCTCCTGAACAAAAAACTTAGATAAAAATTTTGGCGCTCTCCAATAGTTTTCAAGATACAGGGCATTTTTTGGGTCAAAAATGGGATTTTTGAATACACGTTCCTGCATCAAAATTACACTTGAAATTCATCCTTCTTTTTTATCAGCACAATGTACACATCCCTAATTATCCGTTCCACACTTTTTTTCATTCGGAAACACTAGTTTTATAACAAAAAAATGCATTTTTCCTAAACAACAACAAAAACATTGAAAATTCGGCATGTCACTGCTAAATGTTTAGTGTATTTTTTTTATGAGGGGTTGGTACCTTGGAAAACCAGAGCACACTATTCAAATTTAAAATATCGCGAATTGATTTTCCTTCATTTTGAAGTTTTTACGTAAATAATTAAAATGATGAAATTATTCGAATATACAGCCTTAGTACATAATAAGAGGGCATTAGTTAATTACCTTACAACAATAGGAATATTTCTCTCGACAATTCAATGCCCGAGGTGTGAAGGAAAATTAATTCGCGATATTTTAAATTTGAAAAGTGTGCTCTGGTTTTCCAAGGTACCAACCTCTCATAAAAAAAATACACTAAACATTTAGCAGTGACATGCCGAATTTTCAATGTTTTTGTTGTTGTTGAGGAAAAGTGCATTTTTTGTTATAAAACTAGTGTTTCCGATTGAAAAAAAGTGTCCAACGGATAATTAGGGATGTGTACATTGTGCTGATAAAAAAGAAGGATGAATTTCAAGTGTAATTTTGATACAGGAACGTGTATTCAAAAATCCCATTTTTGACCCAAAAAGTGCCCTGTATCTTGAAAACTATTGGAGAGCGCCAAAATTTTTATCTAAGTTTTTTGTTCAGGAGGTCGAAATACGTAAGTTCACGCAAAAATATTTTTTTTATCGCTTGGTGCCCGATAAATTTAACATTACCTTTTTCATTAGAGTTTTTTGTAGAGGAGACCGAATTATGTAAGTTCCACAAAAAAAATTTCAAAAAAAAGGTGCTCATAGCGACCGAAGTATTACCATCCACTTACCTGTAAATTTGGTACGAAATTATTTCTCAAAGTGGGCATTACATTATTTCTGCAAGTGTTCATATGGGAAAAACTCGCAGGCACGTCTAATTTGGGAATGAAGTTGTTGAAAGATTCTGGTCCTGCACTGTCACTGACATCTTCACCCGGAAACGTCAAATCGATGGGTTCTTCACTGATCTGATGATATACTTGCGGATGAGTGTAAACTCCATTAGTAGAATTTCCATTCTGATAAGGTATCGCCCCAAACCTGGTTTGATATGGAAAGTTATTTCCACAACTGTCGTATCCTTCCTGAATCAACGGACAGATTGGGTTTTTGATTGACACGAAATTATAACAATTACCTGAATATTACTACATTGCTTAGTAGCAGATGATCCGTTTTCGGTTTCCATTGAAAGTTTCAATTTCGAGTGTAGAATCTCGGAGACGACAAACTGTCAAACTTTTTGTAAACAATTTTAGTGTTTTGTTCAATAACGCACTCTTCGATATATGTCCCTATTTGATGGGTGAATTGAAAATTCTGACATTTCTATGATTTTTGAATTATAGTACAGGACACTGACATATGTTTTGGGAAATTAACTTCTTGGCAAAAATAAGAAACTCTAGAGAGAAGGCCAATGACGAAAATCATTGTGTGCCGGAATAGAACTTGTACACAAGGTTAATACAGGTTAATACAAAACCAATTTTCCACTCAAACCTTCTCATATAGCAATATACTATGAGAGACAAAATGTGGGAAAAGTCTCATCAAGGAGATCATTTTCTAAGAACTTTAGATCATTCAAATCGCCCTTAAAACTAAGGTGTTTGGTTTCTTCGGAATGTAATATCTCTGAAACCAGTTAATAGAAGACCATAATAGGGTTTTTGTACAACTGTCATTAAAAGTGACATTTTTAATGTCTTTTAATGTTTCAATGTGTTTCAAGACTATTAAAAGATGAAGTTTACAAAGTGAAGTGTTAGAAACATTTTCAACACAAGTGTTAAAAGTATTTTCAACACGATTTTAGGATATGCGATGTCGTACTGCTGAGCTGATTCTTTCGGTAATAATTCAATTGAAGCTCTTTTTGCAGCCTCTTCAATATCGTCAGGAACACACAATTCTGTAATAACCTACGGTCTAAAGCGATCCCTTCAACCTCTAGTCCTATATAATAATAATTATATCCCCACTAGAAGATTAACCTACCCTGTATATGGGATCGTTCAGCCGAAAGGATTACTTATTAATTAAATGTGGTAGCGTGATAAGTACTGCCACCAGATCAAATGTTGAGTTGGAATCCGTTTTGATCACACGGATATAGAATAAGTAATGGTTAGCGTGGTCAGCTGCTGGTAATTCTATTATTCTACCTGCACAGAGAGCGGTCGGCTTGGTTGTCACCAACTATGTCCTCAGAGACTGGACTCGGCCACGGCTTAAATGCATGGTCTTTTAAATGTTTGAGGGAATGAAATGATATTAGCAGAGCTTCTACAAACCAACTTCATTAATGAATAAAGTACGCAAAATTTTTATCAGGAATAGGTAAAAATAAACAAAACTGGGGGCTTTGTTATTACAAGGGGAAATCAAAAATAATGTCAATCATTAAATTATAATACAGAATCTTCAGCTTATAAATTACTGAAGGAAACAATTCATAAAACCTCCCCTGAATTTATTTGAACTTATGGATTATTATTCCTTGTCAAATTCTAAAAAAAAACTCATTCAGCTACCTTACTTGAGGCAATCTAAGAAAAATTTACATACCTATATCAAATTTGAGGAAAATTAAGAGGCACACTTAATCATTCCTCCCTGTATGAAATATAACACTAGTATAAACAAAAAGGGGAAAAAGGGAACCCGATTTGTAGATTATTAATGATTTCAAAAATATCTTATGTGCCACTTGTAAATTTCGTATATAAACCATGTATAAGAGGTGAATCTTACAAATACGCCCACCTAGTAATCAAAGCTGGAACTCTCCTGTAGAACCGAGGATAAGGACAGCCACTTCCAACTTCAGAAACAACTAGGAACTCGAAATGTTCTCTCGCAACAAATATGTCAAAAAAAAACGCGAATAATTTTGACCAAACTGTTTTAAATCTTTTCTTAATTTCTGAAACTACAAAACAAATCTTCCAAATAATTCAACCGAATAGATTTAACTACCGAATTCACACCGCGCAACAGTGACTTGAAATAAATCGTATTTCAATCCACTCCAGACTTCCCCCGGACTAAGTAGGAAATTCAACCTACCTACTACTGAGTTGGCACCCGTCTAACTGACTGATTTTTTTTAAAGCTTCCAGGCCACGCATTCCATAGGGTGAAATTGTCGCGCCCTAAGTACTTTCGAGATGGTACTCTTATTGCCCTCTTTCAGCTCGACGGATAAGTTGACAAATATTGTCGATAGAATTCTCTATTTCTTGAGTTTCGTAGAGAATGGAGTGTTTACTACTCACACCTAGATGTCGCTTGGATGGCCGTTTGTACTATATCTCTTATGCGGTGGTCGTACCAATGTGAGGTCAGCGTCACATGACCTTTGTCGAATAAATTTCTTTCTTTATTTGACATTTTAAGTAGTTATTTTTAATAGGGTTCAGAGTTCATACCATATTTTAGACACTTGGGCGTAATAAAACTGATTTTTGTTAATATTTCTCAGACTATCGAAGCAGTTACTTTTTACGACTTTTTTATTTTTTATGTGGCTGATTTGACCTTAAGGGTCGATACGAAGGTTCCCTTCTTCACGATAAACAGTGGTTTTTGGTATTTCTAATTTCTATGAAAAATAATGCAATTTTTAACTTTGTTACAATTCCTCACTATTGTTCTTCATTATGTAAGACATTGAACACCAGCAAAAACTTCAAATGTGACTTTAAATAAAACGCGTCAGCTGTAGAGAATACTGTTTGTTGGTAACCAGGTTCGGCGTCACCTGACACGGCCACTTCGAAATGTCAAAATGTGTTTTTATAGAAATATTAAATTTATCTTTTTTATTATGAAAATATTTGATATTTAAGAGTTGAGGTACGCAGTTTTTTGATGCAAGTCCACAGTTATTTTCGACATTGTCGTTGTATGTACAAGTTTTCAAAAATATTCCATTCTGTTAGTCGATAGGCCAGATTTTTTGCAGTCTGCTCTCAGATCATTGAAAATATTTGATGCAAATGAGACCGTAAATGACATATGCCTCAAATATGCAATTAATAAAAATTACCTTCCTGAAAAACTGATTAACGCCCTTGAACAGTGAAATTTCTCATTGAAAATAAGCCTATTTATTGTTTTTTTCAACTTTTATCCCATTCCCAGGTGAAAATTTTTATGAAATTCAATGATATCATTTGAATAAGTGTCCGCAAATGTGCTGGGCCAACGCTCATCATTCCTCAGATTAAAAACCCGGAAAAATATTGCACCTACCATCAAGAGGAAAAAAAATGGGTTAAAAAATTGAATGAGTACAGTGGAATACACTTTTATTTACTCGATTCTAGTCGCTGTGAGCATTTTGATACAATATATATTACAGTTTGCGACCATTTCTTCAAATCTTAACAGTACTTAACAGCTTTTTAGGTTAACAAATAACATATTGATGGAGATGAATATCGAAATACAATCATGTGTATTTTTTTTTTCGAGAGGAAACCTCTCAGAGTCACTTCTAGAGGTTCTGCAAAATTCTATACAACAACAAACACTTTGTTGGACCTGAGAGGTTTCCCTGAGTCATTCAAGGAGATCGTTTCTATTGATGAAATATTCTAACGGTGAAATTGAGCAAGAGATATAGATTTTATATTGATTCAATGATAAAATTCCTTTCTATGAATGAGAGTTGAGTTTGTCCTTGACGAAATCATTTTAGGGGCTTGAGCTATTGAAAATTTGATTATCATATTTCATCAATGGTCGGTTGGAACGATCGACAAAAATGACTTTTTTTTCGCACTTCGCTATGAGTTGAATTATCGAATAGAACACCTTGTATAAAAATTAGGAAATCATGGGTCCATGGTCTGAAATGGGGGAATTTCGGTACAACTCATAGTAAGTACTGAATATCTCGGGCCAAGATTGGGAAACAACAAATATAATCTGTCAAATATGAAAACTTTCGACATATTTTCGAATATCAAAACTGATTAATTTTATGTTTACTCATGCTTGACATGCGTGAAAAGTGTTGTTTTTTGTTGATCAAAAGGAAAAACTATCATTCAAATGTTGTTGAAGTATTGTGATGTTTGTTTTTTTTCAATGGTCAGCTGTTGTTGAAAGAAATAAAAATCCCAAAAAACCCACGTATATATTTCTGAATCATCGAAGCTGAACATTCATCAATAAAAATATTTCGGGTAATTTCAAGGTCAATATCTGCTTTCTATTATTTCTGAAATAGCATTCATCAAGGTTAATATTACTAGAATGGCGTGTATTAAGTGAACGACAAATTTTCCCTTGTATAATGCATAAATGGGTAGTGAAGAAGTACATACCTTGTTTGTGAACTATGTGTTTGAGAAAGTGTTTTAGAAGGTTCTATAATTTAGCTGTCTCAAATATTTATGACCTTGAAAAACCGGATATAATTCGAGACTTACACAAAATAATTATCAGTTCAGTAACAACTTCACCTATGAGAAAACATCATGATCAATCGGTGGTTTCAAAAATGTTAGGTGATGGACTTTCAGGGAAAACTTACGCAGACAATTTCATGGAAAACCATACTTTGTTTTCCAAATCTCTGACCCTGACCCTTTGCCCAGAAAAGGGCTACTACTAGACGATTTTTAACAAAGTGCGCCCAAAACGCAGTTGCACATAGAGTGTAGTTTGGAAGCCGCAGTGCTCAGAGCTGGTTACCTGTCGAAACAACCGAATATTTTGGAACGATGCGATGGAATGAAAATACCCGTATTTACAATCAATTCATTAAACTGGCCCGTGCTTGACCAACGGTTATAAAACCTACCTAAAACTAGTTTACTTGAGCAGTGTGTGAATGATTCAGCTACCGAAGGATCCAAACATACGCCATTATGAACCCCAAAATAAAATTGGAGAAGTGAGAAAAAAAAATTATCTCTGGGCTACAGAGATGAATGAAAATTAAGGATGAAGGTCAATCGATTGCTGACATTTTAAGATTCTTTTTTTTCATCACCAGGTCCCGAACTGTGAAACGAGTTGGATATATATTTATTTCAAAATAACCTATCTCTGACAGTAATCCCGAGAGTGGAAAATGTATGAAATATTACCAACATAGAGAAACCACTGTCGATATATCACTGTATAAAAGACTGGTAACATTACTTGTAATTACGTACATTTGAGAAGTATTGAAGTTATTCAAATTTATAAATGTTTTTCCATTTTGCCACAGAAGTGAAACTCATAATATTCTTCTGGGAAGTGTTAAATGCACACAGTTCTTTCCTGTCCTTCTTGGAGTATGGTTGTTGAGACTTTGTATCTTGTATTGAATACTAGTTGCGAAGCTTCATTATTTTAGGAAATACATGAATGAGGTTATTAAAAACTGAGCTTGTTCAAAATTCACAATCCACTTATTAGCAGTGATTTTTGGTATTGATTTGTTTTGGGAAGAATTATTTTTTTCACAGGATTGTTATAATTTTATCGAAAATATGGCAATCATACACTTATATCCCAAGTGAGATAGAACATTGATCATTTTCCATTACAACTGTGTCTCCAAACTATCTGGGTGTCCAAAATATATTAACGTCCTTTGAGCTTGATTCATATTGAGGTAAAATAATTTCAATCCTTCATGAGTTTCTTCTTTTCCTCCAAAGAAAAAGCAATTAGAAAATGAAAACCGTGACGAAAGGACGGATGAGTCAGAAATTGGAAAACGCGCGTTGTTCGGTTCAAAAGGAGAATTGAAAAAATGTCTGCATCCAGATGCCACTTCATAACATCTTTATTGAGTGCTCTCTCAATTTCAACGATATTACTTCTCCAGGTTCTGTTGATTGCATAATATAGCTAGCTTTTAAGTCAGATGGATGCTTTCAATGATAAAGGGGAAACAGTTTGAGGATAGTATTATGTAGTGAAAGTTTTGAAAATTGATATATGATTTGAAATATATCGAAACCATTTCAGTCGAAATGGATATTGGAATTTCGACAGGTAACCGAAGTGAGTGAATTATATAAATGTAAATGACAGATACCCTGTACCAATGGTACCGTCACCTACTCTGCAACTGCTGTATTGATATACATACAATATATACTTTATATAAATATCTATCGCGAGTAGATAAAATTTAAAAATAATGATATATCCTAATTCACAAAGTGTATTTTTCGTGCGTGTTCTACTGCAACCGGTCTACTTTGTTGAACAAAAAAAAATGATGAGATTTTTTGAGTGAATTCTCGAAATTTTGGAACACTATATTTTTCTTCATACAATCTTTTTGTAGGTTAGAGTTGAGTATATAAATGAAATTGTGATAATTTCGTGAAACTTTCTATATCATATCCTCTGATTTTCACAGATTTTCATTCATTTATATAACCGATAGATTATATATTCACTGTAGGTTAAGGGGTTATTTTTTTCGAGGCAGTTGAACACTTGATAATTTTTCAAGGGTTCTTCAATTCATTCTGTGATTCATGACGTTGCACATCTCGAAAGATTCTGAGAGTCTGGTTTTGTGTGGTAGCAGTATTTTCTTTCAGGATGTAGATCTGGGAGTTTTAATTATCTGAATGATGGAATGAAAAGGATGAAAAATATGAGGAAAGTAAGTTCCTTTACTGACCTCTACATATTTCTCAACTATGTATCAATTGATTTTTCTCGAGAAATTGAAGATGCACAAGTAATATTAGTGAAAGTATTATAAATATGTTGTATGCTTTATATCAATGAATAAATACAGAATTATTTTGAAAATGCTTGTAGGCCAGATTTTGATGGTAACGTCAATATCCTCTGATGTCAACGTAAATAGTGAAATTTGACATTTGAAACCTTTATTATGGAGAAGTGAAGATGATAATATTTCCATGGACATACAATTTTGAATTCGGAAATAATCTGATTCCGAGAAGAAAACATTATTTTCCCCGTCATCAATTTCGAGAATTCATCCATATAAATGAAACAAAACGTTGCAGTAAGAATATTGGATTTTAGTTAAGCCTTAATTTTATTCCACCTAGAAAGAACACAATAACTGCAAGGAAGACTTTGAACATCGATAATGAAGATAAAACAATTTTAGGGGATATTATATATTTGGTGTTATGTTTTTAAATGTACATGTGACTAGTGATTCACCAAATAACTTTGAGAATTTTCTCGAACGAATTGGAATAATATTTTTCGAATTATTGTTGTACTTGATAAATCATCAGATAATAATGTGTGTAGTATCGAGAAAAATACATATTTTCATCGATATCCACTCAGAAAAACAGTGATTCCAATATATTGGTTCAGTTGTTGTGTTACTTCACAGGGTTCATTTAATATACACACATTTCTTTACGATCATAGTTTACATCAGCCATAAGTTAGGCAGCTAGTTTTTTGAACGATTTTTTTCAACATAAAATTATCGATTTTGCACACTCAAGATGGAAACGCTTTGGTAATTTGGAAAACATTACAGAACAACTGATCGGGAAGACATTTTACTGAACTGGAACGTTTTACCAAAGAGTTTCTTTTTGCGTATACTCAGTTAAATTTAATTTTTCCCCTATCCTTGTGAGCCAATATCGATGCATCATTTCGTAAAATTGAAATACAGAGGAGAATTCACAACGCAGGAGTAACATCATAGAATTTAAACTTTACAGAACAAATGGGGTCACACGAAAACAAGTGAACACATCAACGTTTCGAATTTGACGTGTTCTATTTCTTTATCCATGTAAAGACAGAAGTCAGCTTCAATTCGAAATTGTTGCCATTTCTTATTGAGCCCAAAAACTGAAATCCTTGCAAAAACATGATTTCAATACTCATATACAATAACATTCACAGGTATCAAGTCAGTTCAGGATATGATTTAGTAATTATTACCAAAATGTTAGGGTGTTACACACTTGAATGTTTATTTAAATAAATGCAAAAATCAATAAGTAGGGAATCAATCTACTTTCGAGAAAATGTTTGAACTATCCATAGCACCTAGAGTAAATTCTGTAAAAGAGATGTGAAGTTCGTTCACTGAGAATATTTTGGAACTTCATTGTTTTGAAAAAAATGTCAGCATTGTTGAAGAAAAAAATATAAAATCGGGCAGAAGCAAAACATGTGTTGAAGGGTTCATTATCCTTCGAACTGATTGACTTGAAGAAATGGCAATTTTTCCAAATATTCCGAATTGAGCTCTAATAAAATCCAACAAGTCAGTTGATTTGCCCAAAAACGATGATTAATTGTAGTGGAGCGAAACTTCCATAAAAGGTCCTTTGAAGCAATATGCATTGCGAATCCACATGAACTAATTTTGAAAGTCCAGAATAATATTCGTGATTGAACAAAAATGGATACGTTTCGATATCAGGAATGCGACATAACACTAGCTTTGGTGGGGGCAAAAAATTATATTCAATAAAACTAGTGAGCTCTCAATAATCCTTCAGTGGAAACAGTTCTTTGAAATTCTTGAATTTTTCATCAATTTTGCTGCAACAATACTAACTCAATACTATTTAACAAAGCTGCATCACATATTCTGAAAAAAGAAAATGATTTGTTTCATTCGCTAGTCATAATTATATATCTCATACAAATAGCATATAAGCGTATATCCCCTGCTCTATATGAAAAACACCCTTATTGTAAGTACATCAGCAGAAACCAAGAATATCACTCTATTTTGAACATCTACGGTCATTTCAAAATAAAAACTCATACTTTAAGGAGTTTATATTCATTTTAACCGTTCTAAGTTTCTCGTTTCATATTATTCCTAACTCCAGAACTTTTGAACATTATTGTACAAACAATTTGAAAGCGGATCTGATTGAGAATCAAGTTGATATCATGTCTCAAAAAACTGTAAACCACATATAATATCTGTGCTGAAGTCTCTATATCGGCATTTCCAAAGCTAAAGCGTTTTTCTGAAAGCTACATTTTGCAATCCTTCTGAACTGAAGCTTAGTTTGATGCAGTGCATACGTGTGAGAATGTTTGTTTCTCTTATGCAGATTGCAATCAGAAGTTTCGACCAATCAAAAAAATATTGATGATTTTTTTCAAAAATGTGGTGATCATTCAATAAATGGACTCTAATTAATTAATCACCAATATACTTTTTGGTGATTGGAAACATGGCAGAGTTAGTGAAATTCTTATCCTTTTTAATTTTTTATCTCTTCGGTGCTATGATATTCTAAAAGTACAGAATATGTCTCTATACGTCAATTTTCATAACGAAGAAGTGTAGCTGAGCAGAAATATCAATACATCCAATTGGGCTAAAGGTGTGATTTTCGACGCAGTTGTATTTCAACAAAGTAATATTTTCGAGAAACGACATTTAAAAGTATTGACAATTCAGCATATGAACATGGAGAACGTTCCAAGAAAATTTCGCTCCAATACCTGTAACCAATAAAAACTATAACTCTCGAGAGTTTTGCCCACATACTTAATAAGACTATCGTTTATATATTGGGTTATAAACAATACCATAACCGAGTTGAAGTTAAGGTGAATACACACGAGATAAACTGCAAAACGCAATCGAACGAAGACCCAATTTAACTGAGCATATTTTAAATTACATTTACATCTAGTACAAAGTATATATTTTTCGAAAGACATTTTTCCTTTGGAACAAAAGTGCTTACAATTCGTTCAGAATGATAATTGCACAAATATCCACAAGAACTAATAATGACACTAATAAAAGTCCAATTGTTCAGTCATCTATCAGCAATTGTAACAACTTGGTGAACGTAGTGTCCCACAAGAATGTCCCGTTCACGTGATCACACTAGAAAGCAAGGTATTTTTTAAACTCGGCAGTAGATTTTTCTCGCATTTCTTCTCTTCTACACACCAGGAAGATTGAATATTCGTTGTAAAAATAAAATCTAGAGCACCCCTGATTGAATTCCATTAAACAAAGAACAATGTTTTATACGTCGATAGACAATGTTCTGCTCGTGTAAGGTGCGATGTGCATTTCTACCTATTATTGCATCTTATCGAGGTGATTTTTAACGGGAAGTTCCATCGACGTACAAAGGAAACGATTTCAAAGTGTCTTTGGTATTGTGTCGACTTGGATTTCCTCGCTCTCACGATAACTTGTTTAGCTATTGTCTGCTTTATTATACTCCACACTAACATTTATATTCATTTTCTCAACACGTTATTTAAATTACTATTTATTGTTTAATACTGGGTTATCGGTTAAAAATATTGATTCATTCGCGCGTGACGTAATGTTGAGTATTTCGACTCCACTTTTCACCGATACCTGCCATGCTCTCTTCATCTGCCAGCAATACACAGCGGTTGATTGTCCCACCTAACAACTGACGTTCGCTCGTCTCGAGAGGAGTCAGTATTTCTTCGGCTTTTGTATTATGGTTGTTATGTGAATCCAACTAGCAAAATGACCCGTTTGATGAAAGCAAAAATTTAGTTTAAACTTTGTGGAGCTCACATTATGCTTTATATGATAATTATTTGATGTATGTTGGCAAGAAAAAGATAGATTTGTAAAGAGTAAATTGAAATCAAACTTCGTGTCGTAATATAATCTTCAACTAAACCAATTTATTGAGAACAAGCTCACCACAGTGAGTCATTTTCAATGATCACGACTAGACTATAACTCTGAATAACTCTTTATGCTCACAAGATATATTGGGGATATGCCGTCCTTCGAAGGGGACGTAAAGCCGGCGGTCCCGAGTCCATGGATGTTGGGCTCGTTAAAGATCCCTACCTCTGGTTGGAATACCAGAGGGTTCGGCAAAATTTCCGGTTGGGGGAATGCACCCCCTCAATACTATAAATATTTTGGGAGTTAATATCATATACCCGGTATTCTAGAAAATAACAAAAGGGCTTTGGAACCCATTTATTAATTGGAAAAAATCAAGTGTATGAGTTGATGTCGAAATTACTGCTACTAGCAACAGAACATACTTCAAAAATGACAGAGGTGAAAAATTAAAAAATCTAGGAACATAATCCTAACACATAGATGACTGTCTCTTTCACTATGGTTATAAATTATAACATAATTTTAGCACAAGAAGGTTTCTTACAATTTTGAACAATTACAAAGTAGTGCTGTATTTTGGCCAAATGCTCGATATATATACTTTTTTATTATTCTTTCTTCTTCATTCTGAATGATTTCCTCCCATTATCGACGATATGAGGTGATCTTTCTCTTCTGAGTGATATTGAGGTGAATTCTTTAAAACTCAATCCGTTACATGACATAACACCTAAAGTTTTTTCTGTATTAATATCATTGTTGCCTTTCTAAAACATCAAAACAGTATAGGTACTAATACAAATAATGGTATCGAATTGGAGATTAAAAAACAACGACGATCAAAGATAGGTAATGGCAATCGTTTTGGAAAAAAAGCGACAGTGAAAATCGTTCTGAAAATGTAAATACATGTCTATCTGTTTGAGAATTTCAAACAGTATAAATATTGAAATTCTAATAATTTAAAGCATTATGTATTTTAATTAGCAGTGAAGGAGCGGAAGCTAATACTTGGAACAAATTTCAAGGTTTCCACAAGGGAGTTGCTTTTAGGTATCCAATAGACGATAATTAGGAGAAAAATCTACAGATGCTTCGATAGTACAACAAAATTTCATCAATTACTTAAATGTTGTTAGATGATGTGTTCAGAAGTAAGAAATGTAATGAAAACGAATTTGTATAAATTGTTTCCTTGCCAATGTGAGCTCCATGTGGAAAGGTTAGCTTTCAGCGGCAAAACGTGAACGTTTTAAAAGTTATGTTTATCTTTCAAAGAAGGATTATTTTACAAAGCTATTACTATTTATTGTCAGCCAAGATTGTACAAATTCCATACAATATCGAAATGAATGAAACAAGTGATAATATTTTCACATTTCTGAAATTACTCTTGATGACATCCGTTGAAAAAAAACCTGAGTTTTTATTCTTGCCGAAATTCTGATTTCCTCTCGAAATCGAGAACACCCTCGAATATCCTTCTTCCAGAAAGTTGCCAATCATCTTGGCAGTAATAGTTAAAACTATATAACATGTTTAATAGGCCAACATTACAGTTATTAATAACATTGTTTATTTATCAAAAAGAACTCACTTGAATCACCAGGCTGAATCAGTCGATCATAAAATTCTCATTCCGGTGAATTTCAAATGTCGGAGTACAGTCAATACAATTGTTCAGAGGCATTGGTTCAAAGTGCCATTTTTTATATATTTGATACTTGTAAAAAAATTATCAGATCGAAAAATCGAAACTGATATGGAAAAAATGAATCCAAACAAGAAAATTGAAATGTAAAAAAATTGAAAAATGATTCGAATTGAGTAGAAATAGAACAAAATTGAATCCTGTCAGAAAACTGAATGGGACCTATATAGAATCGAAATAAAAGGCAGTAAAATCGAAACATGAGAATGTATCGTTACCAAAAAACAGATCTAACAATTGGAATAATTGAAAGATAAGAAAGTAACTGAGAAAAAATCAAAGGAATATGATATTCGTATAAATATAATATTATGAAAATGTGAAAAACAGTTGAATGTACTTGTTTCATCAGTTTTCCTTTTTTTTTTGTTTGATTATACTACTTCATACTTACTTTACTATATTCCTTCTTTATTTCAATGAAATTCTCGAAATTTTTACATTTCTTATTCTGATTTTTTCAATTCGCCTGATTATTGATCAAGGATCATTTTAATCCATCAAGATATTAGTGCCTTCTTTTTCAATCAAGTTCTCAACCGAACTCGTTCCATGGCAGGGTTTTATTCTCATTGATGCCTTTCGCTTGATTGCTGCTCATATGAACACATTTTTTCCAACAAGTTTTTTTCCACAGTGCAATTTCATTCTCTTCAGGAATATTACTTTTTTTCAGAGAGAATGGAAGGAAATAAAAGTTTTAGTTCATCTACACATAAATTGGATATTATATGTTTTCTGAAATCAGTTCACATATAGATATTAGAATACTAGAGTGGTGCCATGGATATATTTCAAATTATCATAATATATTGACGAAAGATTTCAATGTTGGATTTTGTGGACTCTTGGTGGACTCAGCGATGGAATAATAATCATTTTTATATAGAGTTATTTCACAAAAGACGTTTTCACAACTGAGGTAAGGGTTCAATTGTATTGAATTAATAATCAGAAGTTTTGAAAATGGTGAATTATTGGCAAGCTACCGTATAAACCGTTTAAAAACGAAAAATCAAACGAATAATGTGCCATTTTCAAAGCAGCTGACTCTTGGTAGTTCGATAATACATCCGTTCTACAACTCAAGTCTGTCAAGTCTGATGAGAGAGCTCAACAAACATTGTTCTCAAGTGTGATGGGATCACTCACAAAATCGTAACACAGCCTCCGAGATTATTCAATCACTCAAACATTTAAAATTCACCGAAATCCACTACCGGTTTCGAACCACAAATAGCTCAGAGGATGAATCCACTCCCCCGACACCTACCCAACTACCCCCCTTCCCAACTCACTGATTCAACCTGTTGGAAACTCTGTCGTTTCGACCCTGTTTACTCGAAAATATTGCTGACAGCTCGAGAGCCCACGAGAGGTAACGTTTCGAAAGCGGCGTCTTCCACCATCATCAGACACTGTCGACGGAGGCGAACCGTTCGCCGAGCTCCTCGCAAAAGTGGATGGGCGGCTGACGCGACGTGCCCGCGACGACGGGAACGCGCAGTGACCGACGCGCCTCCCGCCTCCGACGCCTCCTCCGCTTCCGGTGGCAGATGACGCAGAGCAGGACCAGCGTGAGCAAGATGGCGGCGGCGGCGAACAGCCACGAGGAGCGGAAGTGCTCGCGGGGACGTTCCTCGGCGGCGCCTGTAAAACAACGTAGAATGTGAAGATCGGCGGTGATGCATTTCCTGCGGGTATTACGTCTAGAATGCATGCTGCTCTTCACGCAGATGATACGACAAAACGGCATGCACATCGAACAACAGCGCTGAGAGGGTAATATACGGCAAGTGATTCAAGTGGCGCCCCCTAAACATGCAGATCGAGCAATTGGCAACAGCGCCGGTCGGGGAATATACGACAAATGGGTCGAGTGGCGCCCCCTAAGCATGCATATCGAACAATTGGCATCGGCGCTGGCCGGGAATATACGGCGACTGAATTGAGTGGTGCCCCCTAGACACATCGAACAATTGGCAAGGAGCAAGAATACACGGAAATTAATCGAGTGGCACCACTTGAGGCAACTTACAATAAAATCGAAGAATAGTTTATTTTTGCCGAATGTTTGTCAAGAATATAACTGTCAAAAAAGGATTGAAATCACATTGAATCTCAATGAAATATTCAATATTTCCAGACATGAGCTTGCTTTCTATGACATTTATTTGACAGTCGAGGTATATTTTCCCAATATTATTGTAAAAAAACCTTGGTGGATTACTTTTTACAATTATATCGAAAAGTGTAAAATCACAATCTTTTTGGTGAAATCGACGTCATTCCTGAATATACATCATAAATGAACATAAAATTCTGATGTAGATAACTCGCATGAAGAAACTATTCTAGAGTGACACAGGTGTAGTGGTTTTGTTAACTGTCCAGTGAAAATCACACAAATATTATTGAATAAAAGGACATATAGACCAACGGGAAGCGTGGATATTGAGATAGAAAATAGGGAGACGATTATCTAATTAGGTTTATTGTTATAATCGGTTTCAGATCAACGAATATTTTGATAGGTGTACCTACATCACTTCAAATGGGCTATGTAACCGTACTACCTTTGATATTCTATGTGTTGCTATTTCATTCAAAGGTGGATTTATGCAACAGTAATGTTTACTATAACATCCACTTTATTACATTTTTTCCATTCCATTCATCACAGCTCAATTTTTTTTTGAGCAGAGCCAATTTCAAATTGTGCGTTATAGTACTTTTCTGTACTCAGGCGGAAAGCTCTTTCTCCATATGGACAGTCATTCAAAAAATTGTATTATTCCGTATACCCATTGGAAAAATTATTTTATCACAGTTTTCGACTATTTTGGTTTTCAGATTCACAAAATAGGCATTTCGGAAAAATCGGATTCATCACACACACAAGACACATTTCTCATTTCTCAGGTCATCTTATTTCTGATTTTTTGAGTCGCTTCTTTCGATTTTACTATCAATAACAACCAGAGGCGTAATGGAAGACCCTTAGTAAAGCTTCGGAGATTTGAAAATGACCCTAATTTCACTTTCTCAGTATTTAAAAAAACGCCATGAATATTTTTGAAATAAGTAGAACGAAATTTCTAGTATTCCAAGAATGTCAAGAATTCCAAGATAATACCTTAAATTTCTTATAAAACTAATACTCTCAATATAGGTATCGAAATAGCATATTTGAAGGAAATCATACCATCATTCGATATAACGTGTGAATCAGTCAGTTTCATTTGCAACCACATCAATGTTATCATGCATATGAGGTAAAGCAACATACAGAGGCGGTGACATGGTTCGGTGAAAATTTCATTTAAGTCTAATTTCGGAATTTACCATCTCTGACCAAGTGACTTCTATACTCTGATATATGCCCATGGCACCTCAAGCTTGTTGAACTGAATAGTACCACAAAAAGGGTAGGTCAGAATAGCTACAGCAGCATATGATAGTGACAAATACATATAGTGTTGACTGTGGTGTTGGAACTAGATACCAAAGTATCGAAGCATACTGGTTGGTTAGGGGTTATGACATATTTTAGTTCTGATGATATTCATGAACCATACAGAACATCGGGGCTGGCTGTCATGTCACTTCACAAAATGCATTCAACTCAGTGCGAAATACATCGGAATGAGATATATTGTGAAGGATAGACTTTTTTTGCAAATGACGTGAAAATTATTATTATTATTGATACTCCCAATTTGGTGGGCACATGATGCCCTTATTAATTGCCTGTGTGATGTCTGCACCGTTTACCTATAATAATTTCTATATTATGACCCCGTATATATATAGTTTCTGTGTTTTGAATTTGATTACCTAGTTACTGAATACATGTCAGAAAAAAAGACAGAAGTTTGTAAAAAGAATTTGAATAAAAACGATAGTTTCTTGAACTGTTCATAATTCAAGAAAGACACGACTCAACATTGGTCCTTCGAGCTGATCTGAAACAGTTATGGAAAATACACTTGGAGAACGTAAAGAAAGATTGAGAAGAAATAGTGCTGGTGTGAATAGAATTTTGTCACATGACTTTGAGTGGCCAGTTGGATTTGGTACAGAAAAAGTTAGTACCTTACCCACCATGATAAACACTAGTTCGATTGCTCAATCAACTCGTACATCCTCAAGACCTAGATCCTAATCAGTAATGATGGAAAATGTAGAATCCTGTGACAATACAGTAATTGAGACATCTTCAAAGTCAATGAAGTCCCTCAAATATCGCTTCGATCAGATAAATTCTCGTTCTGTTCACTCTTCAAAGAAATCTTCAACTTCAATAGATCTCCAGAAGAAGAGGCTTGCTATTCAGACTGAAAAGGAAAAGCAAACACTAAATAAAATGAAGGAAGACCTAGAAATTAAGAAGAAAGAATTAGACAATAGAATGAAGATATTACGAATGGAGCATGAATTGAAAGAAGCAGAATTAGAAGCAGAAGGAAACTCCGCTTGTGATAGCCAAACATCTGAAAATGAATATTCACATAGTGAAAATGGAAACAGAAGAAAATCTTCAGTTGTTGAATGGGTCAATAATGTAGAATCTGAAGCACCTCCAGATAATGAATTGATTTCTGAGGCCAAAGGAAAATCTAGTGACGAAATCCAGATGCTTTGTCAAACACTCACAAATGTCATAAAAACCGTTGCTCCAGCGAGGCAAGATACATTGTTGGCCCGCAATATTATGGACAGAGATTTTCCTGTATTTGATGGAAACCCTGAAAATTGGCCATTATTCCATCAACGGTTTCTACAAATAAGTCAAATGTGCGACTACAGTGCCGACGAAATATTGGTCAAATTGCAGAAATGTCTACGAGGGGAAGCCAAATCGGCAGTTGCAGGTCTACTGTTGTCTCCCGAAAATACAAATTTGATTCTTGACACGTTGAAACGGAGATTTGGGCGACCAGAATATATTATCGAGGTTATGATAGCCAAAATTAAAAATATTTCGCCAATAAGAAAGAATATTGATAAATTGATTAATTTTTCAAATGAAGTGTGCAACCTTGTAGCCACTATGGAGAGTTTGGTCTCTTTAGATTATTTAAGAAACCCTCAACTGCAGAAAGACCTACTTGGTAAATTACCCGACATGATGAAGCTCAGATGGGGGAAATATATGATGAAAAATAAGGGAAATGTATCCTTGAAAGACTTTGCTTCTTGGATAGGAGAAATGGCCGAGGCAGCGTGTTATGTGACCAATCCTCAAGTACCTATCAGTCAACCAGACAACAAATTCAACCCCAAGAGAACATATTTCCAGAAAAGACATGATACTGTCCTGAATACAAAGGAAATTGTGAAAAAGGCTTCCGAAAACAGAGGATCAACTTGTTTATATTGCGAGAAAAAGATACATGCCGAAAAAATATGTCCACAAATGACATCTGATGACCTCGATACCAGATGGAAAATCATAACTGAAAAAAAATTGTGTTTTTCCCGCCTTCAAAAGGGTCATCAGAAATTCAAATGCAAGAATAGGCAAGAATGCGGTACAGATGGTTGTAAATTCTATCACCATCCTCTTTTACATAAAGCTCGATCCTCGCAACTTGTCGATGTCGATCAAGATTGTCTCCCGAACTGCGGAAGCGAGCTAGTGTGTGCGGTGAAACATCAAACCAAGCAAATTCTTCTGAGAATGCTTCCAGTATTAATACATGGACCAAAAGGAATACTGAGAGTATTGGCATTATGCGATGAAGCCTCAACAGTTACGTTGATGGATGAAAGCATTGCGAAAAAGCTTGGTCTACGTGGCGAAGTTGATCCACTATGTATTCAGTGGACAAATGGACAAACTGCCTGCCATGACAAGTCGGAAAAAATAGATATGAAAATATCTGGATTGCAGAATTCCACAAAATTCGCACTGAAGAATGTTAGGACCATAGACTCGCTTTTATTGCCAGAACAAAGTGTTGACATGGAAGTTTGGGGAAAGCATGAATATCTAAGGGGCCTTCCTATCGTCGATATAAACAATAAAAGGCCAATGCTGCTACTTGGGCAAGATAACGTCATCCTAACGACTCCTAGACAATTCAGAAATGGTCCAGAAACATGTCCCGTTGCAACGAGATGTCAATTAGGATGGTCTCTCCATGGTCCAACTCCGAATATAGCTGAAAGTGGTAAAATTCATACGTTTCACGTCTGTGATGTCAATGAAACAGAGGATGATCTGCATGAACTGATTAAGCAGTCATTTTCCATTGAAGCCTTTGGAGTGTGCATCAATAAGGCGCCGAAACTAAGCAGAGATAACGTGAGGGCTATGAATATTATGGAATCAACTGCAAAACGAGTTGGTAAACGGTTTGAAATAGGTCTTCTGTGGAAATTCGAAAATTTTAAGTTTCCCGAGAGTAAACCGACAGCAATTCAGAGGCTGAGATGCGTTGAAAGAAAACTTCAGAGGGACAGAATTTTAGCCGATGACTACAGCAAGAAAATTACTAGCTATATAGAGAAAGGATACGCCAAGAAATTAACACCTCAAGAAGCTGAAATTGAAACCCCACGGACATGGTACCTACCGCATTTTCCTGTCATAAATCCTAGAAAACCCGGCACGATGAGATTAGTCTTCGACGCGGCAGCAAAATGTAATGGCTATAGCTTGAACGATTTCCTGTTATCTGGGCCAGATCTCCTACAGCCATTGGTTTCGGTGTTGTGGAAATTTCGACAGAGAAAATATGGTATCTGCGGAGATGTTTGCGAAATGTTCCACCAAGTGCTGATACGAAAGTGCGATCGAGAAGCCCAAAGATTCCTATGGAGAGGATTAGATCTTACGAAAATACCTGATACGTATGAAATGCAGGTCATGACTTTCGGAGCCACATGCTCTCCTGTTTGTGCACAATTTATAAAAAATTTGAACGCCAAAGAACAAGCATCTTCGGACAGAATTTTCAAGGCCATAACTGAAAAATTCTATGTTGATGATTATTTGGATTCAGTAGACACCGAGGAGGAAGCTATATCCATGATAAATGAAGTGAGCAGGGTACTGGATCTTGGAGGATTTCAAATCGTCAACTGGGTATCCAATTCAACAGCTGTGAGACGAGCATTACCCGAAACTTTGTTGGAAGCCAAGATGCTCGATAGTGGAAAAGGATCGGCACAACGAGTACTCGGTATATGGTGGGACTCGAAAACCGATCAAGGTAAAGGTAGCGAATACGGTAACCTCACCGATTTTCTTCAAATTTGCACAGATGATTCAGAACACTATAAAATCATCATAACCATCGAAATTTTTGTGCGGAAACCATACATTTGGAAGTTATGACCTTTTTAGTGAAAAAAAAGGTTGTTGCGAAATGTCACTCTAATAATTTGTAGGAGTACCATATACAATCGCATTTTCTTGCACATTTCTTCCAACACATCAACTACACATGTATTCACCTATTTACTGCTATTTTCTTCCCAACTAACATTCGATAATTCGAAAGTGAAACACATATTTTCATTGTAGTGTTGTAGATCTTAATCAAAATAAAATTAAATGTCAAAGACGTCAAAGTCTTGCACACTGTACACTGTTGCCAAACAAAAAATAGACAACGTAATAACAAAGCGCGTGATGGGATATGCTTTTCTTCCGAACTTTGAATTGCCAAAACGAAAAGAAGGAACACGGATTCGTGTTAAGCGACTCATTATACATGAGCTGGGACTAACTTTTTCTCGGGCCAAACTACACATTACCTTTCATCGAATTGGAGGTCGTGACCATATTGCATAATAACTCCCATATACCGGAGGGGCATGGTTCAGTTTTTATGATTTTTTTCATTTCACATGTTAGGTCTGTGAGAAAAATTTCTTTCGTGATTTCTTAAATTAATTGGAATACGTGATGTCTGGGGGGCAAGTACCAGTTTTGCCATGGAAATCACACTCTTTTGAAAAAACCACACGAAAGTTTCTGGGAGGCAGATGCCGCCGTATTGTTTCATTTCGTCATTTGACAAGATGTTGACAAGTATATGTAATTCCTAATTATGTTAGGTTAGGTTGGTTTAGGCTAAGTTAGGTTTGGTCAGGTTAACTAAGGTTAGTTGATTAGTTAGCTAAGGTTGGCAAGGTTAGTTTTCGGAAGGTTAGGGTAGGTTGGTTGAGGTTTGGTTAGGTTAGTTAGGTTGGGTTAGATTAGGTCGCAAATTTTTTCAAACATCATTTGAACTTTTATAATTGAAATTCGTTTAGGCTGATAGGTTAGTAAGGTTGGTTTGAGCTAATTTAGGTTAGGTTATGTTGAGTTGGGATGGTTTAGGTTAGGATAGTCACATTGGGTTGGCATGGTTAGTTTAGGCTACGTTAGGTTGGTTAAGGTTTGGTTAGATTAGTAAGGTTGGGTTAGATTGGGTCGCATATATTTTCAAACATCAGGAACATCAGTCGAACTTTTATAATTGGAGAAAAACAATTTTCCATACTCAACATGTAAAATAGAAAAAAAAAACATGAAAAATGTACCACGTTTCTCTGTTAGGTGGGAAGCTTTACATGCAATATGGACACGACCCTCAATTCGATGTGGGATAAGGTAAAGTCTTACCTTTTTTTCAAAAATATAGGTGCTTTGCGGTAAACGAATATTTACCGGATTGAGCTCCTAGAGATAATTTCCACGAAGCAGCATACCTACGGGAGGTTTGGCAATGTTAGGTTGAAAAATAATTGATTTCAGGTGCGTAAATACTTCTGAATACTATTAGAAACAAATATTCCATATTTACGTACTCAGTATTCATGAAATTGAAAAAAATTGTCAACGTCGCATTATGATCGTAACCCGTTATCATTCCCATCATTCCGACATTCAACATTTTTAAAGATGTCAGAGTGAGGAGTTTTCAATTGATGAAACTAACATTTATATATCATTATTCTGTGTATATTTGTGAACGAATCGCTTTTTGTATGGATCTGGATTACTATTTTCTATGTACTGACGTATGCTGAAGATGAATAAGTGTGAGACAGTCCAATTCATTTACCCAAGTTTGTGTACACTGTCAGACATTTTTTCAAAAAAAAAGGACTTTTCAGGTATTTCCGCAGAAAATTTTTATGTTTTTTATCGTTTTTGGGGTGTTTTCAATCATCTGTGCAAATTTCAAGAAAATCGGTGAGGTTACCGTATTCGCTACTTTTTCCCCGATCAAATATTAGTCAACCTCAAACAGACATTGACATCTGAACGAAATGTCACAAAGAAACATGTAATGAAAAATGTAATGTCAATATTTGATCCACTAGGATTGATAGCGTTTTATGCAGTGAGGGCAAAAATCATCATGCAAGACATTTGGAGAAGTGGAATTCAATGGGACGAGAAACTCCCGAGTGATCTTGAGAAGAATTGGATCTCTTGGACCAAAGACTTGAAGGAAGTAGCGAAAATAAAAATTCCGCGATGTTATTCTCCTAGCGTCCAACTTGCAAACGATATTCAGCTGCATGTATTCGCTGATGCGAGTGAAAAAGCATTCGCCGCAGTAGCATACCTCCGTATACTCTCAGAATCTCAGGTAAATGTGAGCTTAGTAGCAGCAAAGACCAAAGTTGCTCCGTTGAAGCCGTTATCAATTCCCAGAATGGAGCTTCAGGCTGCAGTTATGGCGAGTAGGCTATCTTGTAGCATAATAAAACATGTAGAATTGAACATTCAGAAAATGAACTTTTGGACTGACTCGAAATGTGTTTTGGATTGGATAAAGGCAGACGGAAGAAAATACCAACAATTTGTGGCACATCGTTTAGGAGAAATACAAGAATTGACTAATACAAGTAACTGGCGTTGGGTGTCATCTGAGGAAAATATAGCTGACGAAGCAACAAGACCGTCTTCAAGTACACCATATGCAAATTTATTTGTGAAATGGACTCATGGTCCAGAATTCTTGAAAAAACCGGAAGAATTTTGGCCTGTTCCAAATGAAAAACAGTCTGATGATTGCCATGATTCAGAATTGGAGAAGAAAAATAATTTTGTAGCCATTGTCTTTCACGGCGAAGAGTATAATTATCTTCCCGCGATTGAACGATTCTCCCAATGGATTCGCTTGATAAGAGCAACTTCGTGGCTTCTGAGATTCTGTAAAATTTTGATAAGCGGAGTAAGAAATCAAAAAATTGATTTTGAAAAATGTGTTTCTGTGGAAGAATTCCAAAAGGCCGAACAGCACTGGATCAAATATTCTCAGTGGCAAAGTTTTCGTGAAGATATTATTGCATTACGAAATAACGCACCGCTGGAAGGAAGAAGCCGTCTAAAGCAACTGAATGCAGCTCTAGATGAGAATGGACTCCTGATTCTCAAGGGAAGGACAAATTTGGCGAGATGTATGAGTATGCAGACCAAGGAACCTTGTATACTGAGCCCACATAATGATTATACCAAACTACTTCTCCAACATTTTCACGTGAAATTTCGCCATCAGGGAGTAGAAACAATTCTTAACGAGATCAGACAGAAATTTTGGGTCATCGATGGAAGAGCTGCCGTAAAATCTACTTTCACACGCTGTTTGAAATGTAGAAAGTCCAAAGTGAAACCAAGTATACCAACGATGGGACAACTGCCTGCTGTACGTTTGACCCCTGATATTCGAGCCTTCATTAATGTGGGTATGGATTATTTCGGCCCACTGAAAGTCACAGTTGGCAGAAGAACAGAAAAGAGGTGGGGTGTCTTATTTACATGTATGACAGTGAGAGCCATTCACTTGGAAGTCGCTCATAGTCTATCAACTGACTCTGCGATTATGGCTATAAGACGGATGATATCGAGAAGAGGAAAGCCATCAACAATTTATTGCGACAATGGTACCAATTTCAGAGGTGCTTCAGAGGAACTGAGGGAAGCATTGCTAGAGTTGGATTGTTCTTCCATAACTGACACCATGGTTTCAGAAGGTATCATATTTAGATTTTTGCCAGCTGCCTCTCCACACATGGGAGGTATTTGGGAAAGGCTGATAGGGTCGGTGAAGAGAACCATCGGTATTACCCTGTATGATGAGTCTCTGAAAGATGAAACATTGAGAACTCTGTTTGCCGAGGCGGAAAACATTGTAAATTCTCGACCTCTGACTCATGTTTCTGTAGACCCTGCAGATCCAGAAGCTTTAACTCCCAACCACTTCCTGATAGGATATGGAAACTAGAATGGGCCACCTTGTAGTGCAGAAATAAGTAGTAATTCGCGAAAAGAATGGCGAAAATCGCAGATGCTTACCGACGCATTCTGGAAGAGATGGGTACGTGAATATCTACCAAAACTCACCAGAAGAACGAAGTGGATAGACGACAACAAGTGCATCGCTATAGGTGATATCGTATTGATAGTAGACGACTCTGCTCCCCGAAATAGTTGGAAAATTGGAAGAGTAGAAAAAGTGATCCCAGGACCAGATGGACGGATACGAGTGGCTGATGTGAAAACAAGAACCTCTACATTCCGCCGCCCTGTTGCAAAATTATGCCGCTTGCTTACTGATGGTGAAGAGAACTGAATTCTTTCACGGGGAAGAGAAATGTGATGTCTGCACCGTTTACCTATAATAATTTCTATATTATGACCCCGTATATATATAGTTTCTGTGTTTTGAATTTGATTACCTAGTTACTGAATACATGTCAGAAAAAAAGACAGAAGTTTGTAAAAAGAATTTGAATAAAAACGATAGTTTCTTGAACTGTTCATAATTCAAGAAAGACACGACTCAACAGCCTGCATGAAAGTATTAGGTAACCACCTGAAAGGAATATTTTCAATAGAAACTGTCACATACCTGTTCATAATTGTATCATGGTAAACATCAGTTCTCTTTCGAAATAACTTATCGAAAATGCCACCAACTCTTGAGAGCGATCGTTTGAGCGTTCAAGCTTTTTTCAAGTATGCCGATTATTCTGTATGGAATAATTGTTTTGAAAAACACAGTTATTGTTCGCGGGATTACATTTGAATTATCCATCAAAACTCGAAACTGTGACTTTCAAAGTAGTTTCGATCGATAACTATCAAATGATCAATGAATCGTGGCAATATCGAGTATGTCGCCAACAGTATACGAAAGAAAAATTGGTGCGGAGGTGAAATTCTCATATAAACGTTCCGATGCTTTATATCAATGGATTGATATGATTCCGTTGATTTTATGTCGTTATTGGTGACGTGCAAGTTTTGTATGGGATATATATTTGGAAAATTATTAAGAAGTCATCACGTTCACATAGGTGTCAGAACTCAACCTTCGTTATCTTTGAGTGTATTTTCGTTTCCTAGAATTCGCACCTTGAGAATTTAATTCACTGTTAGTCGAGATTCAAGAAACAAAACTATTACCAGATGCTTTCCACCATGAATTCGATTATTTGTCAGAATGAAAATTCAAAACTGGCTTGGGGTTTAATGCCCTGAATTGTAAATTAATGGCCAATGACTATTTTCAATCAATAATTGGTTATTGTTGATAAAAATGCATTTATACTCTGGGGAATCAAGGTCTCAGAGAAACAAATCTGAGAACATCTATATCTTGAGAAAATATTCGCTGGATGTGACGCACTCGTCAATCAAAATTTGTGAAGTGGACACAGATCAGTTACTTTTTTATTTTAATTTGACCTTCTGTTTTACCTTTCTTCGCATTTCTGGTTTTAAGAATAAATAAGTATATGCATTTCTCTCATGACAAGATTATAACGCTAAATGATTTACAAAAACGACAGGATAAATTTTTCTTGTAGAGATCAATAATAATTACCGTAACAAAAAAGTGATATTAGATGCACTCGATGCATAAAACTATCTGCAAAGTTTTTTGGTCCGATATGGAACGAAAAGCACGCTATCTAGTTTGTTGAGGAATTTATCAGAATAATTAGTAGTAACTTACGAAGTCCAACTCTAGACACGATTTATAAGATTATGGGGATTAACAAAAAAAATCGGTAGATGGTGTAAGAATAAATTTCCGCCATCTTTTGACTTCTGCATTATGATTTATTTGAATGTTACTTGGCTTGGAGCCATCTGTGAACATATTTTAGGAATGTGAACCTTCGCCAATGTCTGTTATCAAGTGTGCCATAGGCCGTAGGTCTAGCGTTTCTGACAAAAACATCAACATTTTTACTTAAAAATTACAACTAATGGACTGGCCCTAAGAGAGAGGACTGCAGAATGAGCAAGAAAGAATACTTCAAGTATAACCTCTAAGCGAATAGAGGTTGAGAAGGTTAGAGTATGTCAAGTATAGAATTATTATCACTCTGTCCTTGACAATATTACTTCAATGTGAATATCCTTTCTCCTCTAATGTCTTCCTCATCGTGTTATATGGAAAACTGTCATAAAGACCAATCCATTAGTTGTAATGTCTACACATTTTAACGGTATCCAAGTTATTTCACCAGAATTTCTATGCATCTTGGTTACTGTTCTCGATAAGGATTTTCATCAGGTAGGCATTGACATCGTGTTTTCAACTTTTTCATGGTACTCGGTCACTGGTCAGAGACGGTTCGTCCCGGCTAAGAACGAAGGAAATAGATAGAGACAGGAGAGAGACTCACGTGCGAGCGTGAGACAAGTGGGCATGCTGTTATTATCGGCGGGGGCGTCACGCCAGCCTCAGCAGCGGCGGCAGCGCCACCAGAACCAGCGGTGGCAGCCGGAGAGACGCGCGCGACACACCTGCGCAAACGGTCGTTGGTTGCATTACGAACCTCCTGCCCTGCCACCACCTCGATTTGCTCTTCCGGAACGATTGTTACGCTGACACCGAAAGCAACATCACTCGGCTTGTCGCATATGCCGACAAATTTCCTTTGTATAAATAATAACATCGATGATGCTTTAAACCTCAGAATACAAATATAATATTAATGGTGGGGACATTCATCAAATCATTTCCTGAGAGGTTGGTTTTAACTTTGAACGATCTTTACCTACAAAGCAACACTGAAGTACTTCAGTAGATGTTGTTGTTAAGCAACACTAAGCCAATATGTTTTTCGTTTGAAGTTAGAACAAGAATATCAATTGTTTGCAGATTATCCAATACATCTTGGCACAGAAAAAATGACATACATGCCCAGCAATCTATGAGAAGTATGGTAAAATAAAAAAACAGCTATTATAATATTTTTCACAGTAAATGGTATTGGCTTATTAACTGCAATAAAGTACCCGATTTAATCCCATTGTGTAGAAAATCATCTGGTAAAAGATGCAAATGTCGAACTTAAGGAATTTGAATTTTGCATAATGTAGGAGATATACAAGTAATTTATTTAAATGTTACAATTCTATTCTATATTCAGTTCAGTGTCGCTATCGCTATCCTCATCCAAATTAATTATAATTGGCGCAATTGATTTTACAGAAAGGTACGAGTTTTCAACATTTATAACATGACTAACAGAACTTTTCCAACTCTCGGTAGGAATGTCATTCATACAGTTCCTAATTAATTCTACCACAATACCACTTAAAGACGGAGAAGTATTTTTTCCGCGCACGCTCGATTTAACCCATTAGCGCCCAGCGTCATATTTAGAGGACAATGTTTTCGTTGTGTTTTTACGGTCTCTTCAAGGTCACTGACTGATGTTTACTACTCCCCGCCTTCAAACAGAGGATTAGAGCGCTCTGACTCTGCATTGGTTTCCGAGGAATCAGTCACTCTAGTTTGTCTGCCGATGCAAAAAAACCATGTAACTTTTACATTGCTGAACGGTGACTTCATTTCTGTGTTTGTGTGAAAACCGATCCACGTAAGTAAAAAATTATTTTTTATTGGCAAGCCTTTAGATCAAGTTTATCATTTAATAAAAATAATAATAATTCAGATATGTTCTATAATATGTTTGCATAGTGATGAATCTTGGTGTCATATAAATATGACGCTGGTCGTTACAGTCAATATTTCGGTACGGTATTATTATCACTACATAGGCGAATTTTGGTTTCAGATTCAATCTTGAGGTGGTCATAATGAGTAAAAATACATTCAAATCGTTGGAAGAAGCGGTTGAATATTTATATTCAGAGGATATTGACGCAGACATATTAGTAGCCCTAACGCCCTATGTCGATGAATTGACAGATGAGGAAGACTTCGACGATGAAGAGCTGGGAATGCCAATTGTCAACGATATACCTGGAAATGTGGAAATAAACTATGTGAATGGTGAAAGTGACATCGATGGGGAAAGCGATTCACAGCCTGTCAGTGACGACGAAGACGAGCTGCCACTAGCATCATTGGTTGCTAGTTAGAGCGTCATCTTCTGCTGAGGAAAAAAGTGGTATTGGTGTTTGGTGACCCGTATTATTGATATGGCTGTCGTGAATTCGTTTATTTTGTACCGAAATATTCACGGCAAAAAATCAATCTCCATAAAAGATTTCAGAAGATCTATTGCTGTAGAGTATCTGAAAATTGGGCATGGCAAGAGAATCCTAAAAGGTAGACCCCTAAGTTTTCCTTCAACCTTCAAACCAAAAGTTTCCGAAGATGTTAGGTACGATGAAAGAGGTCATTTTCTCGAAAAACGGGAAAAGCAACGTCGTTGCCAATATCCCAATTGTACCGGTAAACCGATTACATTTTGCGGCAAGTGTAATATTACCTTGTGCACTAACTGTTTCCCTAAATACCATAAAAAATAATCAGTATTTTTTGTTTTCTATATTTCATATGGTAGTTTTTTGTATTGCGAGAGTATTTGAAGAATAATTTTTTTTTAATTTCGAGTTTAATTTCCATCTAGTCCGAACATGAATACATATCCTCCCAGCGTACTATTTATAGGACAGCTGTTTTTGAAAAAACTAAAACACAATTTTCATTTTGGTCAGTTACCTCATGGTCAGGATGTCCAATATAGCAGGATATTTCATTTTCAGAATGAATTTCGTGAAAAAAATTATTTGGGCGTTAAGTTGGTGCCACATAAGCTCTACGGGATTGAACACGTAAAAGTTTTTTTTTTGTATAATTTTCCTCAAAATATATGTCATTTGCAGCCATGAAGTTTTGAATCTTCAATTTCGTATTCTTTGAGCCAGGAATTTTTTGCAATTGTCGACTATGATAGCTTGCGTTGTCCATTACTATAACGCTGTTTGGCGGAATGTTGGGTAACAGACAATTTTTAAACCAATCTTCAAAAAGCTCTGCTGTCGTATCTTCGTGATAATCAACACAAGAGTCCTTAATATTTTTGGCAGAAAGCCACATAGCGTTTGGGATCCAACCATTGTCTGATCCTGCGTGTAATATTGTGATTCTCTTCTCTTTATTTGATGGTGCTTTTGTTTTACACTTATCAGAGGAATCAGACCATCCTTTGGAAGGGGTGTCATGCGTGTCAAACCACGTCTCGTCGAGGTAGAGTATTGGCCGATTTTCAGACCGGTATTTTCTTATTGACGTTATATATTCAGAACGCCAGTTTATTAAACGTGTGGATTCCATTATTACTTGTCTCTTGTCAATTTTGCGATATTCAAAGCCCATTGCAGACAGAGCTCGCCAAAGAGAAGTGAGGCCACAGATGTGAGTTTCGTCATTGATGAGCCGCTGTTTCAGACTTTTGATTGTAGGGACACGCTGCTCATCGTACATAGTGTAGATTTTTCGCCTTATCAAATCTTTTTCCCAGTCGTCTAGACTTTTTGTGACACCGGAATCTTTACGCTTTTTTCTGGATTCCATGGAATTTTCAACAATTCGTCTAACTGAAGTAAGAGGCACCTATCAATTGACAGATTAAAAGTCGCAATTGCCAGATTAAATCTGTCAATTGACACATTCCTTCTGTCAGTTGACAGATCAAAAGTCCCGTCGTACTGCACTACCAGTGTGCAACTGGTGAAGTAGATGAGTTTGTGCCAGGATGGATTGGATGAGCTGTACTTATATTATTGTGTATTACGTGTTCACTCAAACACTCTATCTAACGTATCTATGGATGGGTCAGTATTGTGAAGTAAAACAAACCACCAAACTTGAAATATCTCACTCGGAACCAAATTTCCAACCCATATTCTGTGTGAGAAGTATATTTTTTTCACAGTGCCACGGATTGAAGGAGGATTTAAATAACGCACTTCTGCTCAGGTTTGTAATGAAAAATGATGATTCTATTTAAACGATTTCATATATATGAGTCGTCTTGGGGTATGTGATACCTAAGATGTCTAGAAGGATGGTGTACTGAGTTATACCTGGGCGTCTTTGGGGTATACTTGGCGACACATGCTCACTATGATAATAATAAGCATCATGGCTTTTCGACATCAAATCAGTTCAGATGGCGTTTGCAACGAAAAGAGTTACAAATTTCCTAGGAAATTTATAAACGGCCGACCTGACTGCTGGCTATACTTTTACTTTTGGACGCTGACTGATCAACAACCTATATTATTTGTTCAGAATAGTGGCCAAATTCCCTATAGTTGTGTTCCTTTCATTTGATTTTGTTTTTTATTAGTATGACATTAGATTTTGCTCATTTTGTTGACTGCTCGAATCAAAGAATATAGTTTGTCGATCGATCGGTTGACTATGCACTTCCAATTAGCGCCAACTAGAGATGAAATTGAGAAACACACCACGATACGTGAAAATGACACTAATGACAGAAAAGTGTCGCCATAAAATTCTAAACAATATCGCATCGGTCCCAGCACCATCCTTCTAGACATCTTAGTGATACCATCACTCCAGTCTATGACGGTAAAAAAAGTGTAAACTGTATTTATCCCATACAGCACCGATTCGTATGGAAATTTGGATATAGGTTCTACTTACCTTCTATTTCAAAATCTACCCCGACCGGAGGGTTGCTTTTTTGGAGGGGGGGTAAAAACCACCCCTATTCGAAAAAAAAATCAAAATTTTAGATTGGAGCATGTAATAAACTGAAATTATATTTGTATCAGTAAAATCAATCAATTGATAATTTTTAATATAATTTATGGTTCAGTAATCAGTGTCAGCCCTTAACACCCCCTCTTATAACAGAATATCATCAGAAAATAATAATTAACATGTTATTTGGCAGTTATTCAACTTATTCAGTATCTATTTGCATTTAATTTTAGATTTAGCTTCTACCTACCATCTACTTCAGAGTTGAGGTTGTGCCTGGGGTTGATTTCTATTCATAAGAGGTGAAAACTACCCCTATTCAAAAAAAATTACAAAATACTAGTTTTGCAGTCATCTGTAAATACGTTGAATTAACCTTGACAGATAATCTCTGATTTATTGAACAGTTTCGACCCCTAAAAACCACCCTTATGATGGTTTTCATTAAAAAATTATATCGAAATTGTTATTGAGTAACCGGGAAACCCAACAGTATGAAAATTCAGATTGAGACTCTACTTTAAAGTTACCTCTGTACTCGGGGTTGCTTTTGATTTTTTAAGGGTGGAACTACCCCATTAAAAAAAGGTCAAGTCTAGATTTGGATGTGTGATCGATTGATATCATCTTCAGATGTATTTAAAATATTTTTCAACAACTTTTATTATTAATAAAAGTAAATATAAAGAATTAATTGTATTATTACAAAAAATAAATGTAATAATAATTAATACTCCTCCTCACTCTCGTCTTCCTCTTCGATGCTATTTCTTTCTACCTCATCTCCGTCTTCGATCTTGTCATCCTCCTGGTCCATAATTGGAGTGCGTATCACTACGTCGAATTCCCATTACGCCGAATTCCCACTACGTCGAATTCCCATTACGCCGAATTCCCACTACGTCGAAAAGCATCCCCACCACTTACGTCACCAAAACACGATCGTTATCGAAGCTGGATCCCATTCGACGTAATGGGAATTCGACGTAATGGGAATTCGACGTAGTGATACGCACTCGCAAAATTTACCGGATATTCTGCAATTTCCTGTTAACCCAATCTGACTTAACCTAACTAACCTAACCTAAAAGAAGGATGAATTTCGCTGTGCTGTTGATATTGAAAGTGCATGGTGTGGCACTACGCCGAATTCCCATTACGCCGAATTCTCATTACGTCGAATTCCCATTACGTCGAATGGGATCCAGCTTCGATAACGATCGTGTTTTGGTGACGTAAGTGGTGGGGATGCTTTTCGACGTAGTGGGAATTCGGCGTAATGGGAATTCGACATAGTGGGAATTCGACGTAATGGGAATTCGACGTAGTGACACGTCCCGCATAATTGGAACCGTGTTGTGACAGTTGTCTATAGTTACTATGTGTATTCTTCAATATACTAATGTACATATTCTAATTTCTACAAAAATTGTTATTGGTTTTTTTCCCATAACTCGCTTAGTCTTTGAGCAATCAAATCCACCAAAAGAGTATTTTGTAGCTTTTTTCAAGAGCTATAAGCCCATTCACATTATTCTTTGTTTCAGATTATATTTTTGAAAAGGTTCATGCTGAAAGGGCTCAAAAAAGGTACTTTGCGTGAACCCTCACAATATTTAACTGGCCATATCTTACTCTATTTACATCCTGCAGAAAGAAATGAAACACCAAAATTTTCAAAGAAAAATAACCCCCAATTTTGTGCTTCAGAAAATTTTGCATGTGATCAATACTTTTCGAGTTATTTCGAAGAAATGGTGATTTTTCGCTGAATTACGTATATGATTTTTTCTCTTCAATCTCAATTTTTTCCAAAACTACGTACTATCAATGGATGAAAAACTCAGAACTCATTATAAGAACATGAATGAAATGAATTATGGAGTAACAACAATTTTTTCAAAGAGGGGGGAAGAGAGGATGAGTTATTCACAATTTTTTTCAACGAAAAAATAGGATTCAACATTATTTTCCTCATACCTCGGTCAGTTCTGATGCGAGAAACTTTTATAATTAACAGAAATGAAGGATTTTTGAAGGACTTCAAAAAAGGTCCAATGAATTTCTCCCGAAAAATGCATTGGTTTTTGGGTATTGTACGTAGAAACTTTTCATTTTGTCGTTTGAAAATACCAATCAACATTCAACAAGCAATTATTCATTTTGTTGTGGGTTTGCATACATCACGAATGAACGATCGCCTTCGTTTTTTCAAAAGCTATGATTTTGCTCTCTGCAGGTTTTTCGATTAGATGCATATTTTTCCAGTTATTCGCGAAAAAGTATCTGAAAACGTGTTTTTTTTGCCTGAAAACCGACAATTTCTCTCGCGAATAAGTCGAAAAGTATTGCTTCTCAGGAAAAACTTCATTGAACAAAAAGTGCTTAGAATTAGTCAATCTATTGATTTCCGCACTTATTTCCAATTTTAATTTTTTCACCCCCCAAGAAGGGGTGGCATCCACCCTCAGGGAGAAAGCAACCTTCGGCACAGGGTAGATTTTGAAAAAGAGGGTATGTAGATCCTGAATCCAAATTTTCATGCGAATCGGTGCTGTATGGGATAAATACACGGGAAAATGGTCATAGACTGGACTACATATATACAGAAGACAAATAAATATTGTATTGTTCAGCAGGTAGGAAAAGACTAACATTCCTGGACGACCGTGAAGATTGCTAAATCGAGGCGCAGGCAGGGACTTAGCAACACAGAATCCATGAATGTGGTATTTCCTACGAGAGAAAAAACTAATGTTCCGCAAATTTGCCAGATATTAATTAATTTTGAAAAAATCGGGAATAATTTCATACACACAAAAAATGGTTCTTTGAAATTCGTAAAAAATTACTTGGATTACTATGGAAACTGTTTTCAATCATTCATGTAGAACACTAACAACAACATCAAGTCCTTACAGTAATGAAATCTTGACGTTTTCTTCTGAGAAAATTTTTCTGGAATGTCAAATGTCCCAGTGATTTGCGGAGAAAGCTATTTTCGGCACAGAAGGTGTGTTGTAATTTGGGTGGCCAGATATATTTTTCAAACCGGGCAGCAGATTTTTTCGAATAATTTTTCACAGTCTGCCTTCGAAAAGGTAATTGAAGGTGGAACAAATCTTAATCTGAATAAAAATATCGCTCAAAGTAGAGAAATCATGAAGGTACACTGTCTCAAACAGGGTGACCAACAACTTGCCCGAATTACTTCCGAAAAAAAGTGATGAAAACCAACTTTTCACAGTAGGCCCTTTACATCTTGAAATCTTTTCATCATGAGAGAAAATTCATAGAACTATACAGTGTGTTCCAACAAACGCGAATTTTGAGTTAGTCATCAAGTTTCACACAGCTCGTAATTTGTTTTGCAGATTATGGTTTGTCTCAGCTTCAAAAAAGGACTGTATGAAATTGTTGGTCAATTCGTATTGATCGATCCAAGTACGGAAAATCGGACATCAATTTGTCGATTATACCGATTTTTTTTTGTAAAGTCGGGGTCAACAACCGGTCATGGAATGTGATACACTGGCACAATAGTTTTCTTTATATCCAAGTATGCTGTTTCCCGTTCTAACTTGTTTCTGTAGTATGTGCTCTAAACCATGATCAGTATACGTTAAATAGCATCACTTCAGATACTGTATATCGAGAGACCCGGAACCAATTTACTCCTCTGTATCTACGTTGTTATTTTGTAGGGATATTTTATATTCGGTACTTCGATTTATAGCCGTGAGTGAACAATTTAGCAAGTATCAACACTTACAGTATATGACACTTCCGGTTTGAACGGAAGCGAGTCCAATTTCAATATCTCAAATGGAATCTTTAATTTATTTCTTGGAAATTACGATTCGGTATAGAAATACGTTTCCAATGATCAATCACGATCATATACTATCAATTCACAATATGCTGGTATAATTGTGATTTTATATAAAATTACTTTTTGTATTCCCCTTGTAACTGAAGCATTCTCCAAATTAGGTATATCGGGTCAGGTAACAATCATTGCGCAGAAGAACACATCAAATTAGTTTCGAAGACAACTCAAATAAAATCCAAACTGAAAATGTTTTTTTTCATAGTTGAAAAACAATTTATTTGAGTTGTCAACGAACTTTAATACAATGCCAAGAATGTTGAATGATGATCTGGTTAGTGAAAAATCCGTAGCTTTGGTGTTGAGTAAAAAACACATTTTTCAAAAACGTTTAAAGAAGTCGCAAATCTAACAATTTCTGAGTCACATTTTTTCTACTTGAAAACAATATTCAAAGTTAGTTGTGCGGCTCTTAGTCAACAAATATAAGATGAGTTCACTAGCATATTGGAAATTCCATAATTAATATCATTATCAAACTTTTCATTTGGTACACAACAGAATTTGGCTTCTTCCCTAACTGTATCAACTCGGAAACATTTTTGATCGTTGAATATGCTAGATAACTCAATATGAAGTAATAGAAACACAGATATTGATTACTTTCATATATATTTTGGCAATGACAAAATACAGAAATAAATTTCATGATGTCTCATTTTTGGTTCTATTTCAATTAGTGATATAAATATTTTTCGAAAGCTTCGTAACTCAATCATCATATGAAAATCACATTGAACTGAAAAATGAAGCAATGAGTTTATAAACTAACTTGCTTCAGGTTTACAAAAACAAATCTCTGATTATTCAATAACATTCAAGACATGCAACGACTGCCCTTAGGATGAAGAGAAATCGTCAACTTAGCTCAATTTTTGGGGAAATTTTTCCGTCTTTCTTTTCTCCAAATCAATATGAAACGGAAAATGAACTCAAATGGAACTATTCAACTATTCTAAGGTAGTTTATACATGGTATCTAGTAAAAGTATAGATTACTAGCCGAATGAAGGAAATATTTACTCATGTTGAGCCTGAAACTGGTGCAGATGGTGTAAGCCTCCAAGAGGCAACGCCATCTGCTGGGTGACGACCAAAGTCTCAAACTTCAGAGGAGAACTCTTACAGTTTCAGAGATTTACTTCGTAAAGAGTAGATAGTTCGAAATGTTTGTGTTCACAGTCCAGCCAAGTGTTACTGATGAGACGTGTTGGGTTGAAACAGCTGTCTGGCATTGGATTTGTAAATCCAATACCAATTTCGAAAAATTCTGATTCATGTTGCGCCGTTGAACACATATGTCAGTCACTAAGTTTCACCTCAAGAAAAATCTAATTGAACCCAACCAAATCATATCAAATGTATTTCAACTCGAAATCACTCAAACTCTAGGGAAGATTTTCGATTATTTTTGTTTCTGAATCCATTATTTCTACGTTCTATATTGTTAAAGTGTTATTGATTCTGTTTTGACATTAACAGAAATAATGGTAGTTGTTGATAACAATCCAGAAGTCAATATAAACGAATGATTGTGTAGAAAAATACTTTCAATCGTTTTGAAAGTGAAGAATCGTATAATACTAACAAAATTAATTTACATTTGGTCCTCAACCGCCGGATCATCAAGGTAAAAAAAGTACCAGGGGTTAAGATGGTGATAAAGGAATTTATCGACGTCAATTTGCAGAAGTTCATGGTTAGATTTTTAATTAAATTGGATAAAATGAGATAGAGTGAACTGAAATAACATACCTATCCAAGGTGTGATGAATAAGTGAGGAATTTTATTCGAAAGTCGACCAAGTTTTCAGTTTTCGTTTAATTTGATTCTGTGAATATCTCTGACATGCATCAATATTTCGTGATGATTTCGGAGAAGACATAATTTTATCACAACCATTTATTAACTTTGTTTTCATCTAGTGGCTCTAAATGTTTGTGAAAACCATCATGTTAACTGGGGAAAATATTATTAGTTTTCTGGTTGCTTCATTAGCCACTACGATATGTTTTAAGAGAATGAAGGAGACAGAAACCGTACAGAATATATCGATCGATAGCCACACTGGTGAATTTTTTCATTTCTCTATATACTTTATTCTGTTACTTATACTATCACACTTCTTTTTATGATTCAACCTTCAACGGTTCGAAAAAAAAGGTGGAATATGCCCTGTTTCTGATCTTGGAAGGGTCATAACTTCCGAAAGAAAAGGACATGGGATTTACGACTTCGAATTCGTGTTTAGCACTCCGAATACAGAAGGTGATCGATGTTTGATATAAAAACAAAGTGAATATGAATGAACATGAAATCGGTAAATCTGTACTTTGTCAGCCAAGTTTTGAATCGATTTTGAAGCATTATCAACCATTGCGTCACTCACAGTCCGCTTCGTCCGAGTCGTCGTCGGAGCCGCAGTTGTTGATCTTGTTGCAGCGCAGCTTGTCGGGAATGCAGAAGCCCGACTTCAAGCACTGGAACTCGTCGCAGCTCGGCCCTTCGATCACCTCGGTCCAAGTGGCCTTGAAGCCCTGCGCGCCCACCGCTTTATCGGCCGTTATGAAACTGAAAACGGAAAAATATGATATTGAAAGTCCTTTCCGACAAGATGTAGCAAGACCCTGCTTGATTTGATACCCTCCTTGTCGACGACATCACAAGATTATTTTTGTCAGCAGAAAGTACTTGAAATGACACATTGTAATGTGAACTTTGTCAGAGCACGATATCTAATTCCATTCAGAAGTGAAGGAGGAAGCTCAGTTAACATACGCTTATGTGAGATATTGTATTCGGGTCTCATCAAAAAAATGTCTTAATGTGATCTGTGGACGAATGTTCATATTTGATGTTATCGTTGTGAGGTTTGTGAGCCTATCAGAGACAGGTTCACGATAAACATTCTTTCCATTCACCTTGAGTTCTTAGAGGGTCTCATTCTTCCTCAAAATATGACGAAAAAAGTGACCAGAAGATGAGAATCGCAAACTTTACCGATGTGATCCGAGACGTGAATGCTAGACACTAGCACTTTTATACGAGATGAGCTAATGCTGGGAGGGACTTTTTACGATCGTTCTGTATATATGTTGTTGAATTCACAATTAATGGTCGTAATTATTCTTACAATATGAAATCACCAGATGATCATGATCGTTCTATTTTGGCATTCGGTTCCTTTTGAATGAACATAATCCGAAGATAAGTTACCCTGGATTTATACAGCAAATAAGATAAAATGAGTAATGAGATAAGAAATTTTAACATATGTAATCCAATGAGAACGTTTATACACCTACTGAAATAAAATGAGAAAAAAGAAAAGAGTTGACCAACTTTCAACTCTTATCTTATTTTATTCCGAAATTGAAAGTGTGCTTGTGCAGAAAAATGGTTGAACGTCATTTGTCAAAAAAGGCGTGATTTCATTGGATGATTCTTATTCCTTATTTCATCTGTATAAACAGGTCTAATTTGGTCTAATTCCTTATCTAATTTCTCATTTGCTGTATAACTGGACTCCATATTATGAAACTCAAAGGCAACAACTCGAGTCAATTCAGCGTGCTTTCATGAAATATTTGATATATAAAATGGATGGAGTCTATCCTGAACAAGGTATCAACAATTAAACCCTACTAAACAGAGTTGGTCTTCTATCACTCAATGATCGCAGAACATATCATTCCAACGTATTTGTTTACGAACTCATAAACTATCAAATAGACTGTCCTGAGCTATTATCCCAGTTGAATTTCCAAGTACCGCGAATGAACAGCAGAAATGTAAATTCTTTCTATCTTCCTATACCAAGAACAAATGTTTTCGCCAAATCACCGATATACGCAATGTGTAACACAGTTAAAAAGTTTGGTGAAGAAACCGATTTATTTAATGAACCCATAAATACATTCAGAACAAAAATAAAGCAAATTCTGTATAACAAAACATTGAGTAATCAATTTAATTAGCACTTAGATATATGTAGGTACTTGACAAATATTTACAACTACAACCGATCTCACGCATATTATGTGATAATGATTATGCAATTTTTTTTGTATGTGTTTTTTGTTGTATTGTTTTTTTTCATCTGATATTTATCTAACCATTATGTATTGCTGTGGGGCTTGACCCTGTTTGGACAATAAACTTTTTTTTTATAAACCCAGGGCTAATGTCAGATCCTTAGAGTGAAAATTGTCAAGCAATGTGTACGTACTAAGAAGGACTTCATGCAAAAGATTAATATTAATATCAATAAATAATTTTCTGCACGAAAGAGAAAAGTCCTTCTTTTTCCAAGATCCTTGGAGGCATTATTAGAAATGACAGCCATTCCGTTCTGCTCGCTGCATATACTTTGTTTATGATTAATAATGGGCCTCAATTAATTTTCAACACAACAATAATATGTACAGATAAAAGGAAGGCGATATTCAACAATTTGTTCTTTTATACAACCTTACTTGTTCTCAGAACAATAGAACATAAGTCACGCGAAAATCACATCGTTTGAAAAAAAATACATTATGGTATATTTTTCATCGCATTATCGCGGATATTACTCGGTACGAGTCTACGAACAAACATACAGAATCATATTCTAAATGCATTCAACTCAGTGCGGAATACATTGAATGAGGGATACTGTGAAGGATAGATCCCTAGTTGTCAAACGACGTTATTATAGTCCATTTCAAGACTAACGTAAAGTAAATTCGCATATTTTGGTATGTGTGCTTATCGTACATCCAGGCCAGGAAAAAGGGGGTAGCATGGGGGCACGTGCCCCAGGCGGCAGATTTCAGGGGAGGCAAAATTTGTAAAGTTACCGCTATATTACTGTTTTCAAAATAACAATAACGCAATTAATATTGCTCAATTTCATTTGACTCTGTTGCAAACTGCATCAGTTATTATCTGATTTATAAGGTACGACACACAAATTATCGTAATTCATGAATCTGAAGAGAGACAGTATTAAAGCGGAAACAATACGCTGGGGAGTTTTCCGAGAATATATATGTGCCACTTGCATTGAAACCTGAAAGCAGAACAAGATGGTTCTCAAGATAAGGTGCGGTCGAAGCTGCATAGAAACCCATGATCTCTTAAACCCCAAACTAAAGAGTGAGGCAAGCTCGTTTTTGAAGAATAGTGGAAACCTTGAATCCATCGTTTTGACCTGTTTTTGGTAAGCGTTGCTCGAAAAGAGCAATCATGTCAATGAGTTTTTGTAAAGAAAAAATCTAACAGCAGATTTTCCAGAAACCTTCAAGGACTCTTAACGTTCCTAAAGTTTCGGAGATAGTTTGATCCATCTGAGGCCATTACTGAGGATGAATTCTTAGCAAGCATGAGTGATCTACCATTGGAGTTTTCAGAAAAAAAGGAAAAGGAATAAAAGTCCCATATGAGGAGCTGTGTGACTATGTTAGAGGTTATTGACCGTATTACGGTACGTAAAAAACAGGTTTAAGGTTTTGGACAACATAAATAGCAAGTTTGGATTCTTGAATGGAGTTTAAATTAAAAGAATGCAAACGATAAATCTAAAAATAAAAGCAGAAGAATTGGCAACTATCTATTGTGCTGTAGAAGAATTTCAATTTCGAAATAGAAAGTGTGGAATATTAGGTTCCCAAATGATCCAATCGTGTCGTGGATAGTTCGACCTGGCCTGCCACCATTTTATTATTACTTTTTGTTGACGGTTCACGTCAGTTCGTCATACAGAGGAAAATTAAGAAGTGAGGTGAACACTTAAATCAGAACCTTTTGCTTAAATATCAATTTTTTTTATGGAATTCTAACTTACCTGAACCTCATGGCGTTCGATGTAGAAAGATATTGCCACGTCTTATCGCCAAGCGGCTTTTCTCCACAAAGTTCTACTGGTGTTGAAGTTAGATCGTTCCATAACCTCAAAACAGCTGCAGGACAACCTCTACCTGTAAACAGATTTCAAAAATGAAAAAAATATATTCAGCTCTTGTTTTCAACGAAGTACTACTAAGTTTACTAAAGCTGATGAACAAACCCACTAATATGAATACATTCAAACATTGAATTTCAAATTTCGCGACTGAAATTTCATAGTATATTATATATTATCCTCCCTCCAAATATTGCTGAAAATAAGTAAAATTATACTAATGTGCTATCGGCAGAGCAGGAATATAGCGGGATAAATCGAGTGAAAAACTATTTTCTTATCTCAGACCAAAGCATATGTGATTGACTTTCATGAGTGATCTATCTGTTTGGTCGTGTTCTGAATCATTTTAAAGAGAAATTGCTGGCCGATGATATAAGGCAACTCATCGTCTCTTCTTTTTCTTGTATTTATTCTTCACTTGCACTCGTCACAAAAAGTGAAATATGTCAGACATTGTAACTCATTTAATTGAGTAGAAAACATGGAACATTTTGTTGAAAAGCTGAATTGTGAATCTAAAAGAACTGTTTTACTGTATTATAGATGTTGATACTGCGATCATTAATTCATAATCCAATTTCATCTGATTTTGTTTTACGCTCGCGGATTTACTTCAATTCGAGCGATGACTGACGAATTCAGGGTCTGCTCTAATTTGAACAATGACCGCTACGTAGAGCGGCATATCGCTCAACGTGCCGGATTCCACTCACCCAAAGGCTCTCCCTCGACGGCGAACTTCTCGAACACCAGCAGGATCTTGTACTTGGGCCTGACGGTGACGTACCAGTTGCAGCTCTTCGACGCCTGGTTCTTGGACGGCGCTCCGTAGTCCTTGGGGAAGTTGGGGCTCGTGATGACGCCGTACTCGAGGCTGCTCACGTTGCCGCCGCAGTCGCCGAAGATCGACTTGGCCACCTCGAAGCTGTAGCGCGCCTTGAAGCCGCTGTAGACGCCGTCCGCGTCCGAGTGCAGCACGAGCTTGAGCCCGGTGGCGCCGCGGTTGGACTCGATGGGGCCGGGGGCGGACATGTGGCAGTACCTGCCGATCTTCGTTTCGGTGCCGTCGCGGTACACGTTGAAGATCTCGATCCAGTCCTCTTGGCAAATTGTAGTTCTGTGGGGATAAAGGGAATTATAGACTCAATTTCGAGGATGACCATAGAACAAATCAACTCATTAGGATTTCACTGTTGACCATTCAAAATAATATATTCGAAGGGGGTGAGAATGCTATTAACAGGTCCCACGTTGGGCGCCATTGATGTAATGAAACTACCCTCAGTGGTATTGAGGGTGGGTTCGAAAACTCACCAAATCCTTGATGTCACCTTCCGGGCATTTCAAATAAAATGATTCATTTACAGCCGATAACACAACACGCTGAAATCAACCCAGTATTTCATGTTGAATTAACGAACACCAAGTCGAAGGAACATTGTTCAAAGTTGATTATTGATGGCAGACATAGCTGTCGAGATGGTGAGTTGACTAGGAAACGATATTCCACTATTTGGCAATTCCAAGGAACTTGTCAAAAACGAAGCGGTTTTCTTTTGTTATCGTAATGTATTTTGATCGTCTTTGCTCTTATAGTGATCTAAGTATTATTACACTGTGGTTAAATTTTCATAAATTGACTCTGAATCCCACAAAACACAGTTTTTGATATATATCCAAGAGAACATCACCTGAGATGAACCAACCACTCATTTTCAACAATTCCATAATAGAAATTACAAAAAATATATAGTGTCTGGGAAATCATCGATACAACCCTCTCACGGACTAGTCATATCTAAGATGCCTAGAAACCCTTGTGTGTTCACTTATACCTGTGAAAGTTTGGGATAAAAGTGGTGAAATCTGAATTGCTTGATTTTTGGTGGATAATTGAGCTTTTGGAGGTTTCCGTACAATACATACAGATGTCGCTTGCATGCTCTTGTCAGTCTTGTCTGAAGCTAAATTTGCCCTAAGTGTTTAGTAGGATATTTCCATTTTTATTTGATTGGCTAGTGAGTAGAGATCGCAACATGAAGGATAATGGGTGGCCAATCAAATACCAGTAGTAAACCAATACAAACGTATCAATGTTTGAAAGCAACGAAATCAATGAATAAAGGCGATAAAAATATCGTTACAGATTAAAGGCATGATGTCGAATTGACATAAAATTTTCAAATGGGAACATAACGCCCCCCACCGAAATCGTTACAAACCAAAACAAAAATCGAAAAAAACATTACAATCTCTTTATGTCATGATTTAAGTCAGTCTTTCTCAACCTGTCCACATTCGCGACCCACTATTTCGGATTCATTTCAACCACGCCTCCCTTCCATGAGTTTTATTGATATTCATAAAATACTAATAACTATTCAAAATTATTTTGTTCTCCTATGGCGGGCTAATCACACACCTGCCGCAGAGGCAATCTAGGGCGTAAAAGTGGGATCGACCCTTGATTGTCTCCTCTGCATAACGTTCATGGGACACAATTCTTCTCGTTTCTGTAACCAATTCTTCATCAAGTACATTTTCTTTTTCAGTAGCATCACGGAAGCAGTGAAGGCAATGCCGATCTTTTGATTTTTTTAAAGTTTTGGCACCATCTTCACGTCTCAAGTGATACTCTGTTCTGCGGTACGTTCACTGTCGCACTGAACGGCAGGTAAGACAGAAGAGACGCCTCCTAGATTGCCCCAACCACCCTGCACCCTAGCCTGCGGCAGGCGTGTGAGTAGCCCGCTTTAAACTACAAACCCAAGATTTCACAACTAATTGCGAAATTTTTTATTCAAGCAGACTATTATAAATTTTGATTCCGGTGAACGATGTTTTCCCAATATTGTTTTCGAATTGCATAGTTTTCAAATGATGCTGTTGTCTAGTGAGATAATTATGGTTAGCATAAATTTTATGTTCGTTTATGATTTTCGTCACGATCATATATCCGTGTCGTTCAATAGTAGAAATTGGTAGTTTCATGAAAAAAGTGTCATGAGATTCGGTTTTTGTCAAGAATTTGGTTTTATAAGTGTTTTGAATGCGGAATTTTATACCCTCAGATATCAGAACAAAGCAAGCTAAAGCAAGTCACATATGCAACAAGATTGATGCGGAAGATATAAGGTCACAGCTCATTAGAGCCACCCGGCACCCACTCGGCACCGCCTCGTCGCACGGCGTCCACTCGTTGTCGACAGGTGGACGCCGCGTTATCACCAATAAACGTCGCGCGGTCAACCAGTGGACCCCGCGCGGTCAACGAGTGAACGCCGAGTGGTCAACGAGTGGACGTCGCTTGGTCCACGAAGTTTCGAGTAGTCTGTTAACAATTGGCACTAGTTTTCCTTTATTCATTTTGAAAGGAAAGACGATACATCCGACTCGTTCGAAAGAAAGGCTGGGAATGAAGGGAGGGTAGGGAGTAGGGAGAGCGGCTCATCGCCAAGTATCGTCCTCGCGTGAACCACTCGGGACCCGCGCGTTGGCAACGCAAGGCAAGCATGCGAGCAGCGAGTTGTCACCGAGTATGGTCCACCCGAAGTCCGCGCGTGGAGGGCTTACGACCGAGGCGATCCAGTGATGCTACGGAGTTGATATAGTGAGCGCATACCCATACAAGGCCATCTAAAGAATGCTAGCCGCAGAAAGCGAGGCGGTGCCGAGTGGGTGCTGGGTGGCTCTAATGAGCTGTGACCTTTAAACACACAAGAAGTTGAATGGCGTCCATAATGAATTTATTGTCAGCCGATTTATAGTTTCCTCGGAAGTGGGTACCTCTTGCTCAAAGGATAGATATATGATTCATTGTCTATCCAAAATAATATTATACTACCATATTTTATTATTTCTGAAAAATGTGATGATACCTTCCGTATCATTTGCAAAATTTCTCCAAATTTCTGTTTCGACTTTCATGCTCTCTTTGAAAATTTTAATAGGTACTCACCCATAGGAACCAATAGTAACATTAACGCTATCGGCGCGAATTTTGAAATTATCAAAAACCAACGTGACTTGTTCGTTATTGGTGGCAAGGAAGAGATAAGTGCAGTTCGTGTCACTGGGATAATTTGAAGGGTATCTGGGAGAATTGAACTCTCCCTTCTTCTTGCTTGTGCTCCTGTAAGTGAACGAACAGGAACCATCTGGAGCAGCGGTCCCAGGAATTCGGTATTCTGAAAAATACCCCATTATCAATTAGATCTAATAACTTCAGATTCTGATCAGAAAGAGTGAGTTCATCCTTTTTTTCTATTCACTTCAGTGGTTTGTGAAGAACATAATCAAACGAGGAGAAATTAACTTCATTTAAATTCGTTTGGTAGTTAATTCTGGAGCCCCACAGGGAATTGATTGTGGGTTTTCACGTTTCTAGTGATACTATGGAGCGAGTATGTGAAAAAATCTCAAACAATCTGAATTATTGTCTGATCTAATTCTACTGTTGAAGGTTATTATTTCCATAATGAACTATAATGTTGATTGGTATCGAGCTCATGTAAGACATGTTTTCAATTCTCACATGACTTTTGGTGAATGTTTGTTGATTCATTTCTGCTGATTTTGTGGGAAAACTTGACATTCACTTGACCACAATACCTACAGAATTCGCAACAAAATTTCCACCGATATTCTGACATGGTATTTAAAAGAGTATGTAGTAAAAATGAAAAAAGGCAGCGCCAAACTTTGATGATCCTGAAAGACAACCTCAATGTTTTTGTAATCTACATTATGGATATTTCAAAAATCAATGAGTAGGGATCTGGTGCTACAATTAAAATAGAATATGGAATTTGAAATTATTGTCACGTGATAGATAGAATCAATACCACATACCAGTCTCGAAAGTATAGTTGGCTTTGAAGCCCTTTCCTATCAGTTCTCCGCTGCTGAAAACCAGAACCATTCTAGGACCATCGGAAACTACAACCTTTGGCTTGCTGTCCTTCCCGCACATCTCGTAGTCGAATTTGTCATATGAGTCCGTGGTTTCTTGACCCTTCAGGTAGATTTTCAGATAACCGTCCGTACAACTGACAAGAAATCAATATTTTGTTAAAAATATATTATTGAAAATATATTATCTTCACGTAGGTTAAGAAGACATCATTTTGTGTTGGATGAATTATTTTTCCTCAGTTTTTCTGGGTTCTCAACCCACCATAATTTGAAAAAATAAGAATAAATATTGGAAGAGTAAAAGGGCAGATTTCAATCTGGCCCGAAAAGTTTCTGCGTTAATTAGTGAACACTTATATAGATTTCAATATCAATTCTCATTTTTTCAGATTGTGGTAAATCAGCGTACCAGTTCAGAAATATAATAAATATCAAAATGAATATTCTCAGCCCTGGTTTATATCATTATGTCAGGTCTTCTTAGAATTGTATCCAGTCAACAATCCCAAACGATCAGGCGCATTGAAAAATCTGAATAATCTTCTATTTAATTTATGGCCGTGTCTAGAACCATGCTAACGTGGATTTTAGTTCTAAAACACCTCCACGTAAAATGTGTTATATAAACAAAGTATTGTAGATGTTGTGCCTGAAATTTTTGGTCTTGATTAAGTTTATTTCGAGTGGACCATTCATATACCAATTCACTCCGATTTCGCGTGGAGCATTACCTTTGTGATAAATCCGTCTAAAGTGTAATAGTCGGAGAGCTGCTGATGCACGTTTCATGAAGTGTTTTATGCACCTTGAAATTTTGTTATAATGCATCTCTTGGGTAGTTGTGAAGGTGAGTGTGTGTTGGCTAGACCAATCTTGGGACACCAGGTACAGCGCATAGAGGAAAGGTGCAAAAAAATATGGCCCAAATGAAGTGTTTTATTCAGAAGCCAACAATCTTCAATGTGAAATTGAGCTAATTTTACAATGGATAATGAATGAGGCAGACACTTTCAAGGGGGTTAACATGAAAAAAAATGTTTCCAAAGTTGTTATTTTTTCTTTACTAAATGAAGTGTTGTATTCAGAAGCCAACAATCATTAATGTAAAATTGAGCTAATTTTACAATGAATAATGAATGAGGCAGACACTTTCAAGGGGGTTAACATAAAAAAATAATCCAAAGTTGTCATGTTTTATTCAGAAGCCAGCAATCTTCTATGTAAAATTGAGCTGATTTCACAACGGATAATGAATAAGACATTCAAACACCGTCTTCAATTCAATAATTTGAAATAATAACAAAAGGCATACACTTTTAGTGGGTCAGGGCAGGACTTGGAACTACTGAAAAGAGGTGTTTCTATAGAATGCCTCAAATGCCTTTTATTTCGAGGAGGACTATTATTATTATTAGCAATTGAAGAGCACATGGGAAGAATGAAAACAGTCCATTTTTACCAAATTCATTTGTAGACATAATATTTTTCCTGTCAATAAGCTGCATCTTCTGGTACCTGAATGAACGGGAATATCGATAATAGTCACATAGAAAACGTGAATTTGAAAATTCATATACTCGGCAAAAACGATGAAAGATTTTGCATTTCGAATTCTGAAAGGTAGTTCTGAAGGCTAGCTATAAACGTGATTATAAGAAAACATATCAAGAGGGACCGTTTTTCTCACTAGCTGAAGATAATGAGTGAATAGCTGATGACCCGAATTTCAATTAAAAAACGCTTTCCTGAATATTCTTGGTTCTTGGGCATTCATCGTTTTTTCCATGCGCTCTTCATTTGATACGACATTGTTTTCAATCCCATCCATATCTGTGCTGGACATATTGTCTGAAATAATACGTGCTCTCCAAACGTTACTATTCAGAATTCAGAAGTAGTAGACTGTGACAGCCTAATACAACTCTGTGCGTTCTTCGATATCACAGCCGACCAATCGAAACGCGAGGACTGACTTTCTACCTGCTCATCACTCGCTGATAACCCTGGCAGGGTTGCCAGACTGGGCGATTTATCGCCGATTAAGCTACTTTCTTCTTTCTTCTATGCGCAGTACCTGGTGTCCCAAGGTAGGTCTAGCCAACACATACTCACCTTCACATCTACCCAAGAGATGCATTATAGCAAAATTTCAAGGTGCATAAAACACTTCATGAAACGTGCGTCAGTAGCTCTTAGACTATAAGTCTCCTTATGATAAAGAAGATAAAAAAGGATATTAGTAATTCGTGTGCATAAGAGTCGTTTGGATTTGGATTAATGTTCATTTCTTTTGAATATAGAAATATTGATCCCATATTGAGGGACCTTTCTGACTCTTACTAGTACATCTAGAAGTTATTGAGATGGGCCTTAGGGCGGCGGATACTATATATTTAGCCGGTAAGGCAATGTAGAGGCATAATAGGTAGAGGTACATATTGGACTCTTGTGTTCTGAGCATTATTTTTGTCTACTTTTTTATTTTCTATGATCCGCATTTCATGAGAAGACCTCGTTGGTCTCAGTTCATTTTTGTTTGTGCTTACACTTACTTCTTAAGTAGTTTATTGGTTAAATCAAAGCTATGGTATGGAAATTATTATTATTTCAGAGTTATAAATTGTTTCAATGATTTTTTTATCATATATTGTCAAATATATTTTTGTTCAGTTCTTATTTTATTTTACTTGTTGCTAATATGATGCTTCAAATCATTAGTGAATTCCATTTTCAACAAGCCGCCCTACATCAGAGTAGTAGGAGGCAGAAAACCCCTAAGTTTATCACTAAAGACCTTTTCCTAGCGCGAAAGGCCGAACTCGAGCTCCTTTCGGAAATTGCCTCACCATCCAAACGTCAGGTGACAGCGGATACCACGCCATTTATAAAATAATAGTCTTTTTCCATTATTACATCTAGTGACGTGCGGAGGGATTGTTATCCTTTTTGATTCGTTTTTGTGGACACGAGGAAAAAAGTTCAACATAATCACAATAACTCTCGCAGCCGTTACATCTGGTGATCTAGCGTTGGGATTATTTTTGTTAAAGTGTGAACTAGTTGAGAACTGATAAAGTAAAAAATGATGCCAAAATGATACAAAGCAATCACCACACTGGTAACAGAGCGGTGGGATTATGAATTGTAATAGGTAAAGTTGTCTATTCTGGTAACATAAATTGATAGAGATAGGTCAAAATACAGGTACAGAGTTGAAGAGAAAATATCGTGACATTCTTGTAGGTTCCTAGCAGAGCAGAAAATTAAAACAAAACAATTACAATATTCATTGCATCTAATACATGAGTAGCATCAAGAAATCAAGAAACTTGAACAATACGTTCAGGTCAGTCGCCAATGGCATGTATCAGAGAAGAAGAATTTGTTCTATGAAGAATCCTGTAAGAAAAATAATTTGTGAAGAATTATGCACTAGCGTCTGTCGGATATAAGTCGATGCCCTGCGAGGGAAGTAGTTGTTTTATGACAGATGTTGCTCCATTAAGCTACTCTGTAGGTAGTTGGGACAGGCCTGAACGTGTCTAACAAATTTCTCAATTCATTTTGAAACATTGTATTTAGTACTTACTCTCCCTTGGGTCCTTTCGGTATTTCAAGCATGGAGAACTCTAGCCTGACCCGTTCCAGATGCTGCGAGTCCTGCATGCCGTAGATGAAGTACCGGCACACCAACTTGGACATGTAAAGGAAGGGGTAGTTGGGGCTGAAAACGAAGCCGCTGGACTCCTTTTTGCTTAGAATTTTCTGATCACACTCAGTTCCGCGGATGTGTTCTCCGTCCGATTCAATGAAATCTGGAAAATAGTCAATTTAGATTAGAATCATTTCACAGTGCTTCTCAAGAGTCCCCTCCCCCCCTCTTAACTTTGGAACAATTATACATGAACAAATGAAATTTGAAAACGGAATATTAAAGGTTGTAAACTTCCCAGTCCAATTCAATGAAATCTGGAAAAATAGTTAATTTAGAATACAATCGTTATACAGGGCCTTTCAAAAGTCCCTTCCCCCTCTTGTCTTTGGAACGATTATACATGAACAAGTGGAATTTGGAAACGGAATATTAAAGGTTGTAGATTTCCACGTCCAATTCAGTGCAATCTGGAAAAATAGTCAATTTAGAATACAATCGTTATACAGTGCCTCTCAAAAGTCCCCTTCCCCCTCTTATCTTTGGAACGATTATACATGAACAAGTGAAATTTGGAAACGGAATATTAAAGGTTGTAAACTTCCCCGTCCAATTCAATGAAAGCTGAAAAAATAGTCAATTTAGAATACAACGTTATACAGTGCCTCTCAAAAGTCCCCTCCCCCCTCTTATCTTTGGAACGATTATACATGAACAAGAGAAATTTGAAAACGGAATATTAAAGGTTGTAAACTTTCCCGTCCAATTCAATGAAATCTGAAAAAATAGTCAATTTAGAATACAATCGTTATACAGTGCCTCTCAAAAGTCCTTTCCCCCCTCTTATCTTTGAAACGATTATACATGAACAAGAGAAATTTGGAAACGTAATATTAAAGGTTGTAAACTTCCCTACCAGTGAGGATAAATGACGAAATCGGCAAAGATGACGTCACAAGGCCATTGTGACCAATATTTTCAAATGGAACCCTACGGCAAGCGACACCTCTTTCAAAAGGTATCGAAAAAACCTATTAACGATACTAACTTCATTTGTGTCTATGTCAGTTTTGGCAACTCGCTTGTAAAAAACGCAAAGCTGTGATGAATCAAAATAGTTTTTTTTTTAATTTCTTTATTTAACTTCGGCCTATTTCCGCTACCAAGGCCAATCACCGACGCCGGTGAGCACACTTCCCCCAACCGAAAATTTCGCCGAACCCTCTGGTATTCCAACCAGAGGTGGGGATCTATAACGAGCCCAACATCCATGGACTCGGGACCGACGGCTTAACGTCCCCTCCGAAGGACGGCATATCCTCAATATATCTTGTGCTCATTGATATATTGTCTGCGAGCTATGATATGCTATTTCGCTGCAGCTGTACGGGCTTTCGACACGGTATTTCCCTGCATGGTCACCCATCCAAGTACTAACCGCGCTCGGCGTTGCTTAACTTCAGATATCGAATGACTGCCAGTTCAAAATAGTTAATACTAACATTCAAAATTCAACTCCGCCTCTGGATAGTTGTCAAATAAGCTGACGTTTTGTTAGTCTCCCTAATTCGACGTTTTTGTACGATGTTTTGATAAGAGAGGGGAAGGGGACTTTTGAGACGGAATTTTCCTTATAGAGGATATGTCAGATTCGTTTTTCACCATTTGGATTCCGGAAATTATGGAATATACGAAGTCGATTTTGAGGGAAACCAGAAATGTATGAAACTTTGAGTGTTTTCGGAGAAAAATGGACCTTTTGAAATTGGTTTCATTTTTTCCCGGATTTGTTTGATGGAATATTTCGAAACAAATTTTTCATTTCCACTGTCAGTTTTTTCTTAGTACATGATTTGGGTTCAAATTTTTCAACCGGCCTCTCGGCTTCTATCGATGCTTTTTAAAATAAGTGATATATTTCAGTTTCCTCTATTTAACCCTTTCAAAAATGTATAAACAAGTCACCCTTGCATGTCTGAAATTTCTCGAAGTAGAACGAATATTCTGCATTAATATACTTCATTCACGATTAATACATAATTTAAGTTTTATACTTATGGTGTCTGCAGTAGAATGCCATATACTATTTCCTTAGAGGATAATGGCGAGGGATAAATTGTCTCTGCCTTTAATCCCTCTTGTGGTCCTATCACAAAATTTCTCGAATTGAATATTACCTTGGAAACGATATAACTTGTATATAACAAAACTCCAAAGTGTCATTGTAAAGACTATCATGATTGATCCCTCGCCATTATTTCCTAAGGAAATAATATATGACATTAAAACCACACGTTTAATACTTACATGAAAAACATTAATGACGACTGCAGCAAATTCTTCGTAGTATGGAAATTTCAGACATTCAAAGGTGATACATTATTGGAAATATAATTGAATCGGAACAGCTGAATTTCAAATTGGCAATAATAAGACGAAATAAAGTTGGAAAGGTGACAGAGAGACTGAACTGAAAAAATGAAACCACCGTTATGTAATGGAAAAAAAATAGCACAATATGTACAATTTGTTTCAAAATCAATTTTGTCTTTATCCGATGACCTTCATATTTCTTATAGTTTCCGAGATCTCAATCCTTTTTTAAAATGGCTCCAAAATCGGAGCTGAAACGTCGAACATAAAACTCTAGACGCGGTTCATTCATTGGTAATCCAGGCACTTCTCACCTAATTTTGTAAAGGAGTTCGAAAACTCAAAAATGCCCTTGAAACCTCGGTTCTGAGTATTGGCAGTGCGTGGGAGGGTGACGAATGTAACAAGAAGAGAAGATTCAGATGAATAAATGACCAGGTTGCGTTGTTGGCCGCAATATGTTCCTATCACCGCCGAACTATTGTCAGGACCATCGTACACCTTCACGTAGTCGAAAGGACAACTGAAAAATAAATAAAATATCTCCATCATTGAAGAAATCGGTTACTTCAACAGTCAAGATTACCTCTACATCTTATAACAACTTTCATCACGAACAGAAATGCCTCATATTGTAATATTTTCAACTCCCATTCAATGATTCATTTGCCTAAATTATCTCAAATTTGACTGCCATTGGGTCTTATGCTAAGAGATATCGATCAATATCTTATCGTGAAGATTTCACCCTCAGGAACACTATTTGAGTAAAGAAATGCAAATATTACTGGCTTATGGATTAAAGGTACTATTTTTTGTAACTCAAAATTGTCAAGACGGGATATTATCTTTTTTGAACTAGAACTGTTTGAGAATATATGGTGGAAAGGAGAGTAGTACGGCGAAAAAAATGTGTTTTTTCTCTTTGAAGAACCATTTTAACGCGATAAATGATGTTGTTTAAACTACATTCTGTTTAAGATACTCATTTCAGCATCAAACGAGACTAACAATTTCATTCTGAAATAAATATTTTCTAATGCTAATTATAACTTGTATGAAAAATAAAAATTGATTGAAAGTGATCGCTTGGAATAATCAAAGGATAACTTTTGAACTTACAAAACACAAACTTAAAAATAATATCTTCAAGCTACTCAAGTCTTTCCCATTAGAAATAAACATAAAACCAATGTTACCATCAGATATTCTCTCATATATTATTGAGATCATTATCATAATATACTATCTGGTATTCGATTTGAGACATCTCATCGGAATACCTCGATAGAAAATCTACAGTGAGTCTCAAAAAGCTTCCTTCACATGAAAAAAATCCATTGCTACCTATCACAGAATGATTCATTGAAGTTTGAAGTCATAAATACTTTGGTCAATCATTACTAATAAATTTGTCTCAGTCAGGAGAAAACATTACCCAAAAATTATGTAGTTATTCTAATATATGATTCTTATACAAATCAAGTACCCAATCAGGATTTCGTCTTCCTGCGATCGTAAACAAGAAATATAGTTCATCATAAGATGAACAGAAAAATCAAAGTAATATTTCAAAAAAAAACCTGGGCACTCCAACTTTGGAAATATACAAAATTACTGATGATAATAACTCGAATGATTGTCTTATAAATTTTAAAATGCCAATTATATTCTCAAATTTATGTAGAACCATTTTCATACGATGAATAAAAGTGGATATTTTATCAAATTCATTTTGTATTACATGGTTCATTATGAAACAAAAGTGAAAAGCTCCTTTCGAAATGAACTATTCATAATTTCAATTTGGAAGAAACAGGTGAATATCTTGTGATGATAAATAGTATTACTCTCTTATCTTCAATACAAGTGTCCTATTATTGTTGTCAATTAGTCATTTAGTCATTCTCTGCTGGAGTATCTCAGGTCACAATTCCGAAAATAAACAAAAAACTTTTTTCGTTGAAATTGAACTAAATTATGTTGAGCATCAGAGTTGGGGAAAGTATTACTCTCTTATCTTCAATTGAATACTCACTGGGGTCCCCCGAAAAACAAATCAAAATCTCGAAATTCCAGTCTTATCCTTTCTCCTGGAGCGCCAAGGAACTGATAGGTGCAGTGTAGTGCCTTCGGGTAGGCCCCTGGATAGGTAGGCGTGAGAATGGCACCCGTGTGCTTGACTGACCCTTTGACCAAAAAATTGCACGGTCCTCCCGCTAGCGGCGTACCAACTTCGAATTCCGCTGGAAAAAAAATTGGAATAGTCATAGTATAAAATGGAGTTACTACGTCAAATGAAAATTTTCAACTGGGAACGAATAAGTGTGAGGTTTGTACAGAAGTTGTTGGATAATACTGTCGTATAGAAGGCCTTAATAAAAAACCTTTTCGGATTCAGGTCGCGACATTGACTTACATATACACATTCGTTGACAATGGTTTGATGCACGTCTGAATGTTTTGGCAAATATCACACTCAGTAAATCGAATGTGTTATAAAAGAAGTGTCGTGGCTCTGATTCGGGGATTGGTTAGTAAACCTTTAATCGGGGAGTTGGAAACAAGCCTCTGATTGATAACGAAATTGTCAGATGTAGTCAGTAAAACGATTCTGCCCAAATGGGCAAGTAAATTCAGTGTTGTTGAGTGTTTACTTTGTAAGTATAGGTTTTATTGAACTATTGTCGATCCTTTAAGTGAATGTGAAATTGAATAAAGTTTGTATTTGTCTTTTTAAACAACTGATTTCATACCTGGTTATCACAAAAGACAATCTGAGCTACTTTAACCCCGAGGAAGGACCAATTTCCTACCTTACTTCCCGACAATACAAACTGGTTGATTGTTTATTAGGGTTAGGGCACTAGTCCAGGTTGACACGGAGCTTAAACTCCTGTAATGTTCTGATGATATAGCAAAGGAGGGGAGAGACAAACTCATATTTTCAGTTCATTACCCCATCGAAGGTTCAATGCTTTCAATGGAAAAATTGCAACTGAACGGTTGCCGATTGATCCATCGACAATGGGTATTCGATAAATCAGGAATAAGTCATTCATATTGTATATAAATATCAATTTTTCAAACCATGAGACAATCAGGCTCAACTCATCAAAGAACAAATGTTTGTCCTTGATGAATCACTTCCAGACAGTTTCGATTTTATATTGAACCACAAACTGCATACTAATTCACATTGTTGTTCTGAGATTAATCGTGTTCCTAGTAAATATGAAATTAATGGTCTTCCTCGACCTGCAAATTCATTCTTGATGATTAGGGAGAGCGGAATCAGGCTGAGGAGATAATGTAAACATAAATACTTCGAAAAATAGAATAGGGTATCTTGGAATCTTCTCCGAATATAATATGAGATAATGCCATGCAATATTGATCATTTTCTAGATATTATTGTACCCAGAAATTGAAGAAGCAACTCTTTATCACTAGTGGCGTAATTGGGCTTTTTAGAGAAATGAGACATGATACGTCCTCTGGTTGAAAGTATCAATTGATGTCAAAATGGTGCAATTCAGTTGAACTCTTGGTAAAAGTGGCGCTGCGAAGTTACTCTGAATTCAGAAAAGAATTAAAATTACAACTTATATGATGTTTATCTAGCGTAAATTCACGACTTAAATTCACATAACGAAGTAAAAGGAATACACCGTTCAGCTATCTGGTATTGGATTCGTGAATAAAATCAATTCGAACAGCTTTCTCTGTAAGTAGATGAAACACGATGCCAAAAGTCTACCAAAAGCTCTACTTGCAAATTATCCTTGTTCTTCAAATTTATTTCATTTTTCATTTCTATAAATTGATCAAGCATTGACAAATTATTATGTAAAAATTGTTCAATAAGGCAATGAAAATCAATGCAATTGTTACGCCCACGAAGTTATTGTAGTTATGATATAAAGACTTTGTGTTCAAGCGAATCATAATTGACATTTTTATAATGGAATGTAACTGTACCGAACTCGAAATAAAAACTGTACAAATACATCATAAACAAAAAAAAAAACGCAAAAAGGTGCAATAAAAACAGTCTTTAAAAATCAACAATAAATTTCTCCAAAGTTAACATATTTTAACAAAAATACGAATTTTTAATCAATCATTGATATCACGGAGGAACTTTGTATATAGTTCCTATATTCATGAGGAAAGCAAAAACCAAGCCATTATTTCTTTTTGATGTTCTTCTCTGCTGGTAATCCTTCTTGAGCAAGTAGGATGAGTACAAGAGTACACCTACTTTCTTCATTTCCCAAGACTTTCCCTTGGGTTTTGGGTTAACTTGTGGATAAAACTGGATTTTCTCATGATAAAATGCTCATCATTTGCAAAGGAATTATTTGTATCATACACATTACCTTGCAAGTTGCAACAATAATGATCGCTCATCGAACATCATAAAAAATATTTTATATAATTTCACTCTGGAAAACCTCAAAGACCCAAATTATATGCTTATTTGCAAGACTTTAATGGCTATTTCAAATATGGCAAAAGTTGTGAGAAGTGACAGAAAATGAAGCTGAAATACAATTTTCATCAGCAGCAAAATTCTTAGCGCTGGAGCAGTAAAATCTGGATCTGCGCATGCACACTTTAATTTTGCATTTGCAGCAAGAATTTTGATGCCCATAAAAAAGCTTCGTTAGGAATCTCCTCTATTTGATGCAGTTGGAGTTTGAGTTTTTGGCCAACTGTCAGACTTTTGCTTCGTAAGGAATAGACCGAAATGTTTTCTGTTCGGAACTCCAGCCCAGTGTCATTAGGAGTTGAAAAAATTGAAACCATAAAAAAATCGATTTAGCAGAAAAATATCAATACAACAGATATTGAATATGGAAATGTAAAAAGCAGTAAAACGAAATCAAAGAGAAATCAAGAATTTTCAAACTTGGTTTCAAAATTAAAGTTTCGTCTTCTCCGAATAAACAAAATACAAAACTTCCATGGTCATAAACAGGTCTTTGATTCTTTCAAAAGGAAAGGGAACCTAGCACACGAATCTTGAATCACAAAGTTAGAAAATTTCTGTACACAAAAAACAGTTTGTAGGAAAATCTCATTCACTACAATGAAATTTTATTCAGGTTCAGACAAGATCTCACTTTGTTGAGAAAAATCTATATAAAACATAAAAAATATTTTTGGCATGACATATTCTTTACAGGTAACTTTTGTTTGTTTTCACAATATTCAGAAAAATAATTCATTTCTTGATTCCTCCCACAACCTTCGCCACGTCACAATATTTTCCCATTTCTCTGAAATAATGATTCACGAAAGAGCTCCATCCGCAGAAATACAAATAACACTCTAACGAGGCTTTTCCATTAGTTCATTCCACTCTCGTAGCTCTCTCCATATGTGTTTTTCCGTTCTGTGAATCCTGCCGCGATTTGAAAGAAACTGCCTCATCGGAGAAACCTTGATATATTCACATCGGGTGATAAATAGTTTTCGGAAGCGAAAATAGACACAAATGGAATAGCCTCGATAGTCCAGTCGAGTTGTATGTAGAGGTTGATTTTCCGGTCGTCTATGGTCATTTGTGTGAGATGCTCAAGAATACTAGCATGCAAAAATTGGTCTCTGTTGAATGAGTTTTTTCATTTCACCCGCAAAAAATTGGTGGTAGCCTAGCAATACATGGAAACAAAGAGTTGTAAGGCACACAAGTCGCTAGAAAAATCATTATTTCAAAATTGCAAACGTTCATTCCCAAAGCTGGAGGTGAAAACCAGCTGTATGTTTGCACGTGTGATTCCAATTGAGAATCAAAACTGCTCCTGATGGATACTTCTTTGTCCGTGAAAGCCATCTGACTCGTCTTCCCTTCAAGTCTCCGGAAAGCACTCTCGGGCTTACTGCGCTCTATTTCAGTATATTTTACGACACCTTTTCCAAAAAGCTTGTTTCCTGTACCAATTCGTACAGGTTAATTGCTGGATATGAGTTATATTCTTCTGGACCCAGAATTGGTTGCCCATATAATATATATATATATATATATATATATATATATATATATATATATATATATATATATATATGCTGCCTCTTGTGATTCAGAGCCTCACACTTGTAGAGTATTGGCGAGCTGTCTCTGTTCCTTTGTTGCATTGTCTGCAGATAAAGTCTTCATTATATAGCCCTATCTCATTGAGGTGTCCTTTGGAAAGCTTCATTATGATTCTCAGCTGATACATGACACTTTTGACCAGTTTCACAGTCTTTCATTCCGAGGATCCTTCAATGGAAAGCATCCCATATTTACTTGGTGAATTTTCCTAATAATCTTCATATTTTGCTCTCACTCAATTCCTCATATAATGAACCATGACCTCATCAGCTCTTTTGTTGACTGGACTCTTGAAATACTTGATACTCAATATAAAGTCAAGTTCTGACTTTTGTTAACGCCCTGAGCCTTACTATCTATAAGAATAATGATCCTTCCATTTTTTTAACCTTGCGCACTGGAGAATTTTTTAATTTCTGTCAAGCCAAGCTTGTCGCTATACCCTACGTTTCTTCCTGTGTTGTATACTCCAGCTTTCGATTCATTATCCGTCTTAGATTTCGAATTTGGTTTTCATGTGGTCCTTGATTATTTTCAAAACATGATTACCCATATATCTTTTGTAGATAGATGAATTTTCCAGTCTGAAATGGCCATTTCCTGCCTCTTTCTGTTTCACGAGATGCAATGGTGAGAAATCCATTTCGTGTTTCTTCATTGTTGCTATGGGTGTTGTTCTCATTGCACCTGTTATGGCCTAACAAGCAAGTCTTTGAATTTTGTTTATAGCAGATATTTGACACATGCATATGTCAACATAATGTTTACCACCAGATCCATTTCTTTCCGTAGTTGCGTCTGGCTACCATATAAGTGTAACCTCGAAATTTCTCTTTGTTGTTAATATGTTGGTTTCTGGTTGAAATATTCATTTTGGGGGTAATATTAATAATCTTTCTCACAAAACCTGATGTAGCTTCTTCTTTTTGCTGCACCATTACTTTTGGTAATGTTGACATACATGAATGTTTATAACAATTATGAGGACAGAAAAAATTTTCTCACACCTATCGTCATTTTGGTACACATATGATAATGTTTGAATATCACGAAAATAGCAAGCGGTTTTTCAAATGTCATTTGTTTTTAAGGCTTTGCAGTTTTGGAATGGACTTCTACAAATTTCAACTACATGTTCTTATAGCATATTCAATAACCTGCATCTCGGTTCCATGTATTTTTACTGTGATACTGATGTTAATGGGAGTCGAAGTAAATTTTTTCCATATATACAGATTCACACGAAAGGGCCAACCTGCAATGTTCGAAGAACACCACGTGAATCAAAGGGCATGAGATACAAACTGACATTCAAGTTTATTTTTTCCTCAGGAAAAACCTCTCTCTGTGATCAGTTCGGATAATAATAATGATTTATAGATATATTCAGACAGTATAGAAAATATATAGAGCATACATGGACCGTGAATTTCAATTCGAATGATGAAAATATACATCTAGTGTGAAATATCAAGAATATAGATTCATAAAACAGATTAATTCAAGGTATATTCCGACATGAACTCCTCGTGGCTATATTGCCCCTATATTGATAATGACCCCACTCTGCGCTTGAACCCTCTAATTGATTCCGACAAGTGATACATTGGAACATTTGATAATTACACATAAATAACGATATTCCTAAAAATATTCGTTTTTCTCAGCCATATGGTATTCCCTACAACCCGATAAGGTTTGATAGGCTATTTTCTGTTCATAAAAAATTACAAAAATGTCAGTACGACAGTTCTCCGATTCAACAAGTAGTTAGGTACTACGTGAACTATCTCCAAAATTATCAATTGAACAAAATTTTGCAGGGGAACTGTATTTGAATATGCTGAAAACTACTGTTGATCCTCTGATCACCGAAATCGTCGAAGTGAATCCCTATAAAATCGATATGGATATTACTATTCCAACAAGATGGAGCTCTACCACACTACACCTGACAAGTAAGAAACTATTTGAATAATACTTTCCATAGTCGTTGAGGTCCTAAGGAATGCCCAGCCGCTTGCCAGATTTGACACCTTTAGACTTTTTTTATGGGGCTATTTGAAGCAAAATGTATACGAAACTGAACCCGCTCTAATATTGAATATACTGCAGGAAATAATAGATATTTGTAGAAATATCGACGTTGCTGTGTTTGAAAATGTTCGACGTGAAATATTGGATAGGCTGTTCCTATGTCAAGACGTTTAAGGCAATCATTTAGAGCATCTTCTGAACTGAACTCAGCTTATCTCCCCAAAGTATGAAGTTGAACGCCGATGTATTCAGGCAATTACAAAGTGTTCCACCATTTTACAGTAGGTGAAGATATTGACTTCATATTCTAGGGTTGTGAAGTATTCGTCCCCCTTTCCATTTGAATTTTTTTTCCAGGTGGCGCCCAGTCGCCATCTTGAAATTTTTATCTGTTGAATTTACTCCGATACATAGTATTTATGCATCATTTGCATTATATCAAGTTTCAATTTCATCAAAGAAAACTGTATATTTTCAATTAAGCTACCGTTTTGCAAGATTTTCCCGTTCGGACACATTGAAATTCACAACTTCCTGAAAAAAGTCACGAAGCTGGGTCGGTAAAGCAATCCTTTTGACATTTTGGAGCGACTCCAACAGAAATCACCATAAACGACCGGAATGTCCATGATTCACATTGCTGAACTAAGTCGACTGGTCTACTAGAAATAGTCGGTCAACGAGGGGTGCAAAACAAAAGAACAATAGGTTAAACTTTGAGTCAATAGCGAATCGGAAAAGTGGCAGGATTGGGCGTAGACTTCACCATAAAAGACTCGCGGCAAGTGGGAAAATGGAACAATGAACGATGAGCACTTATCGATTTCGCGTTCCTCGAAATTGAAGTGCTCCTGGGTGCTATCTGATTTTGAACGAACTCAAATTTCTATGCGGTCATAGAAGGCGAGAGTTGAGCGTTCGTCTGGGAGGCAGGAAGTAACGAGAGTTGGGGAGAGAGCAGGGAAAATCTCTTATCGGAAAGGTACAACGAACTTTATTTATGGTCGACTGACCGCCCACTCATAAGCAGCCGAAAGGAGTGAAATCCTGTTATAGGAAAAATCTGAGCTGTCGACTCCAAGAACAAGAGGGGGCGGTGGAAGATAAGGAATCAAGCATTAAAGGACGCTTTGGCACATCAGATATTCTTTCCGAAATAAACCCAATCATTTGAATTTTTTTTCTGGAAGGTAATTGAAGGATTGAAACGTTTCACTTTCATCAACATATCGCCCCCATTCTCATAAAAATAGTTGAAGTCATTGAAAAGAGTCCAGTGATATTCATATTGCACCGACTTTTTGTTATGAAACCATCAACAAAGGGACTCTTCAATTTGGGTGAGGGTTTATTAATTGATGTTCAATAATCTCTTGAACTATGGTGCAATCGATGCAGTTAACTGACCTTTGATGTACAATTAGCTTAATGCTCTGATAACAAAAAGTCGGTGTAATCGGCTGTGAATCACATACGGTTTGAAAACATCTGGGGAACTCTTACTGAGAATTAAAAGAAGTTGGTAATGGCGAGTGGATTCAAGTTATCGTTAATTGCACATAACACTTTCGTTTATGCAATTATGTTTATAATTTTTAAGACTTTTGTGTGAGCAGTCAGTAAGTGATGGACCGAAATAGAAGATCTTCCCCTGGAGAATGGAATCATTATTGTGAGTGGCCATAAATATCGGATCTTTTGATGGTGAAGTGAAATTTTTATAACATCATCAAACTTTCAGACTCAATGGTCTACAAGTCTTC